>JBAMYA010000008.1:8054135-8080470 GCA_037176975.1 Arrhamphus sclerolepis
TTTTCTTCCCGTGGTTTTTTTTGGGTTTTTTTTTTTTTTTTTTTTTTGTTTTTTCCCTTTTTTTTTTTTCCCCCTTTTGGTTTTTGAAAAAGGAAAAAAAAAAAAAAAAAAAAAAAAAAAAAAAAGGATGATGCCTCTCCCCTTGTGGTGATGAGAATAATGAACCCCTTCACTCCATACCCCCCACCTCTTACTGCCTATAAGCCTTATGTCCCTAATGGGGTCAGGCAGATGGGTGGGGCACACGTCGGGCCATATAAAGACATCATATATGAGTGTGTGTGTGTGTGTGTATACACGTTACCAGACACAATATACTTTTTTGGGTATGTTTCTCATTGCATTGAATTGTGTCTGCCAGTATCTCTAGTTGAGTCAATGCATGGGTGCTTCAAGAATGTATCTCTCTGCTGCCTCCCTGTTTCATGGACATTGCACTCTGTTAATGATTGCTCTCTTTCAGCAGACTTTCTTTTCTAATGATGCTCAGTGTAGGCACTTGTACAACCAAGTGCGAGTTTTTTTTTTGTTTGTTTTAACAGTGTTCTGAATTGTAGTATGTTTTCAGTAAGTTGAGTATTTAGAAGTTTCAGTGAACAAAGGAGCATTTCGGAGCACGGGCGCGCGTTCAAAGGCATGATGCGGTCTGAATGAGCATGGCATGAAAAGTTGCGTCCTTCTCCTCCATCCTTCCGCCGCGTGCTGGTTGGTGCTGAGTCGCGGCTCACCGCGAGACTCCGCCCCTTTACGAGCATCGGACACCTTCAGCACAACAAAGCATGTGTGCCTCCCAAACATTCTTTCTCCCCTGAACGTGCGGAATATAAAGGATTTATTTTTTGCTGTCGGATTTCGCTCCGTTTTCTTCTCCCTTGATGCTAAACCCAGAGTAGGTAAGCTCTGATTTAAGACGCGGGGCGGCGTGTCTGAACTACTGTTTGTTTTGTTGTACATTCGGCGCCATTTTCATACACAGATTGTTTAAATGCCCCCGCACGTCGGTCCGGTGCAGCCGTTTGGCGCTTCATGTGAGAAGTTGGGACGTTTAAGAGCGTTTTGGTCTCTCGTTATCACTCGACATTACAATGTTTAATTCGTTCAAGCGGTTTAAATGCCGTTAATTTATATTGTCCTGTGGAAAAAAAGCCCTAAAAAGAGACCTCACAGTATTCTATGTCACTTTAAAAGTGGCCCAGACCCGCGGAGGCTGTGGTGTGTTGTTGTCGAATTTACTTGTGGAAGTTATTTTGCATTACATTTATGTCTGAGAGGATGAATGGACAACAGACACATTTGGATACATTTTTGCAAAACTGTTTATTGAAGACCAAATTCATTTATTGTGTATTCATGTTAATATGTCGATGTATTATTTGTGGTAAATTATGATACTGTGTGTTTTCTGTCAGCAATCAGCAAAAGAATTATGATAATCAGGTCAAAAATGTTCTTCTGAATGATGTTTGGCTGTGTTACACCTGTTTCTTTTTTCTTATTTTTCCTTCAAATGCTGGTTCATATAGCTACTCCTGCTTTGCATTTCGTTTTCTGCTTCACATATTTTGCTTTTGCCCCCTTGAGGAATGCATGAGTTAAAAAAAAAAAAAAAAAAGCCACTTTGGCTGGAAAAGCAGTGTTTATGAATATGCGTTTGTTCTTTAGCGAACCATAATGCACTCAAGAGAAACTCATCCAATAAGCCTCATCTCCATTGATGATCTTGCTGAATATATATAGTCAGATAATCTTTTGTGCAGATATGACGTGCGGAGGATGAGGGAGAGATGGCGCTAATGCAGCAGAACTGGCGGACTGCTGGTCCGGGCAGCGACAGAAGTAAACACAGAGGTTAAAAATCGATAGTGATAAGAACTGGGTGCTTTGGGGGTCCCCCACCCCAATTCTGCTGAATCGGCAGTGTTGTGAACACACGGAGAGCTCCTGAAGTGATGTTGAAGGATGTTTTTGGCTCTGCTGTGTGAGAGTGAGGTCATCGAGGCCCCAGAAGAGCTTGCTGGTGTAATCCTCTTTTGGGAGTTATGATGCATTCTACAGTTAGACTTCTATTCTGTCATGTGCGCATAACTAAGTTGGAGGCAGATGATACGCCCTGCAGAGCCTTCTGCTCTTTTCTTTGCAAATAAAGAAGCAAAGTTTAGGAGTTTAAGCACCAGCTGTAACCTAGACTTAACACCATAACTTATCAAGTTGTATAATTCATCTCCATCTCTTTTCTACACCCACTTCAGAGCCACATGGGGGCTGTCATGGGTGCTATATATCCTTGATTTACTTTTACTATCACTTTAAAATTACCATTTTTGTTTTGTTTTTTTTAACTTCGTAAAACACAGATACAGGTGGAATATATTATCTCCACATAGAAAAGCTTCAGGCAAGAATTGAACCAGGATTCTTCTGTTTATGGGGCAATAGTGCTAACCACAATTGTCCATCCATTGTCCGTGGACATAAGACATCTTACCCACATCTCATCTTTGTATGTGAGATAACGACATGTTTTCTTTCTTCATGTGCCATAATGTGTTTATAAATGATTTCTTCAGTGAGCTTTGGGTGAGGTGATGCTGAAAATGGAGTCACCATTGCTTCCAGGGTTAATGGAAGTAGAGATGGGAGTAAATCAATCATGCCAAGTCCTCCTCTTCCCATGTCGCTTCAAGTTACAGCATCGGGCCCACGGACCATCTGGGCATATTGATTAGTTTAGGAGTGAGATTGAGATAGGCTTACACAGAGAACCAGACTAAAATAAACCTCTGCAGCTTAACACCTTTTCTTCACATATCCCTTCACTTAACGTGTATGCGGTGAAGCCGTGCTTGCTGTCTTTCATTCAGAGTTTGCGTTAATCTCGTATACTGTATCATTAAAGTCACAGGCTCATTCAAAAAGAAGTTATTTGGTGGAATCCGTGATGCTGGGCAGGCTTGTGTGTCAACTAAGCATATACGGTTGAGCAGTGCACGTGCGAGCATGTTTGTTGGCGTGCGTGTGTGTGTGTCCGTGTTAATAGGAGCAGCCATGTAGCCAGAGGACTGATATCTTGGCCTTGGTTTCATTTCTGTTGATTTTCAGCCAGGTAGGCGGGGCTCTGCATAAAACCATGAATCAGCACAGTGGATCACAACCGCCAGGTCTTCTTTCGCTCCCACAGACACACAAACAGATGCCCACACAAACGGAGAGACTGATAATCAAAGTGGAGGGAGACAGTGAGATGGGTACTTGTTGGCAGGTAGATGGAGATAATCTCACATGGTTACTTGGGGGCTGATTAACTCTAAACTCCTTCTAATTCCTTAATCCTACTCTCAGTGTCCAGGAAACATGCTTTCTTTATGTTCTAGTATCCATACAAGCTTATTTAGAACTCCTTTTACTCAGTGAATGCTTTTTGTAAAGAAGGTTCAGTTTATGGATTCAAAACAAACAAAATCTGCTTCTGCGTTCTTACATGCAAAGCTATAAATGATGTCATGCTAGAATCTGCAACTGTGCACACATGTTTGCACATGTGCATTGTGCAGTAAACTGAACAAAAATAGAAACGAGCTCTGTCAAGGCAACTAATGAATCCTTGCATCTTGCGCACATGAAGCTATTTATATACTTTACCTCCTCCTCCTCCTCCTCCTCTTCCTCCAGCACACTCGCCTGTATTTAGCCCTTTCGTTTGCTTTCATTGTACATATACATACACAGATGCACCGCTGATATCAAGACAATTTCCAGAAATGTAATTTTTAAAATTGGAAATGTGAGTTCAGTAGGAATTCTAGATATGAGCTGCATGTTTGCTGAGTTATGAGATAATCCCGTTCGTGTTTTTTCCTCAGTTTTAATGAGACGAGTGAACAAACTGAAGTGCCATCTACTGAATCAGTCCTGAATCCTTTTAAATTTCTGATGTTCTTCCTTCAGAGACATTGAGCTGAAATGAAAACGGCAGTAATTCCTACGTGAACTCCAGTCCTGGTGTCTGCACCTGATTCATCAGCTCTTTGTGAGCTCACTCTTGCTAGAGGGTGGCCTACTTCATCTATAATTTAGCTCATTACAGACACTAATTGGATGGTATCGAGGGCAGATTTATTTATTTCTTTTTAACGGGACAGTAATGTATAATGCAATTGGCCCCACGCTAAAGCAGAAGAAATATTTGTCATATTAGAAGAGATTGATAGCGTCTTCTGAGGTCCTGTGGCGTGGCTGCCGTCGTCTCCGTCGGTCATGATTCAGGTTTGCCCTGCTCAGCTGGCTGATTGCAGAGATGTTAGATAAGCAACGCAAAATGGAGGAGGCAGCAGACACAAACTCAGCTGGTCCATTAGGACCATGTCTGTTTCCTGACAATCAGAATCGAGATGACGGAGCATTAAAACACCCAGAGGAGGCTGTGGGCATTGATGCATAAAGGTGTGTGCATTTGTGTGTGCGGTGACCTAGGGAATAGACCTATGGGGGGTCTTATGGGGGAAGGGTGGGCAGGATTAGTAATAGAGTGCCGCACAGTTATTGGTCACTGGACACAAACAATGGGAGGGCTAAAGAGGATTTGGCGTTTGTGTGCCCCTCCTCCTCTCCTGCTGTCCTGTAGTGCCAGTGGGAAGTGTATGGCAGAGAGGTCCTGGATGCGCCCTTTGGGGTGGCCCTGTACATCTGGAAGATTGGCCTGTCTGCTTGTCTGGCATTTCCTCCTCCCCCCACCTCATACGGAGTCGGGTGGGACTTGAACTACATATGGACAGACAAACACACATTGATTAAGCTTTGTGTGCCACTGTAACAGATATATCTCACTTAAAGAGAGGTGTAGATAATTAAATAAAACCAGGAGTGTGTTTCAGTCAGATTTGTGATTGAATCAGCTGGAGGAGCTTTGTAAATATACCAGATCGCATCAGTGGCCAAGATGAATAATAACCTTTATTAGAATTATAACTACTAATTTGTCTGGAAAATTCATTCACACTAAAATCTAACCCAAAAATATTACAAATTGACTGATCTTTGCAGTAGTTTATGTTATAGTACGCGGTCCCAGTGTGTCAGAAGCGCATGCATTATGTGGCGAGCCGGACTTGCTTGAGGAAGATGACCCAGTCGGTACTAATAGGCCTGTCCTGAGGAGAATGCCTCCTTTGTGCCAGCGCAATTTAATGAGCCTCTGATTGGCCCTCAGAACTCCATG
This sequence comes from Arrhamphus sclerolepis, assembly GCA_037176975.1. NCBI lineage: Eukaryota > Metazoa > Chordata > Actinopteri > Beloniformes > Hemiramphidae > Arrhamphus > Arrhamphus sclerolepis. Next base: position 8,059,351 of record JBAMYA010000008.1, read on the forward strand.
TTGATGTACTCTTCAACAAGGCGGACTATTGTGTGATGAAATGACATTTATGTATGTGTGGGTGCTGTTTTTCAGATAGATTATAATCTGTGGGTGGCAGTTGCTTCATGTTTCATAGAGTTAATCTTTTATGCCAGTTAAGGTAAGCAGCTAATGACACATTTAAAACTATGTACTAAGTTTAAAAGAAACAAGACAACTAATGTTGGCACATCCTCTGTCTTGTTTGAATTTCATTTGTTTGTGGAGCTGCTTATCAGTTTTTTACTGATTAATTAGATGTTTATAAATGGTTTAAAAATGTAAGTTTTAAAAAAAAAAACGCTGTTAAACATATTTTTTCCCATTAATTGAAGTCCATGCATGACCGTGTCCATGTACAGCAAGCAGTTAAGGTTCCCCACATACTTTCTTGTTTGACGTGATCCAAGTACAGTTATGTAGTGCGGCGGTATTTTCTCTGCAGCACTGTGACCCCTTTCCATCTCTGACTCACCTCTGTTCTTCTTCCCAGTGGCTACCATGACAACAGAGGCAAGCACTGTGAGTGAGGCAGACACTGAGGGCAAGCAGAAGACCAGCGGCGGTGCCCCCGAACCGGATTCTGAGCCCCAGAACAAGCAGAGGCAAGAGGCGGCGGCATCCGAGCAGGAGGGGGTGCAGTCGAGCAAGAAGGCCCAGGAGCAGGCTGCTGAGCCTGGGCCTGCAGATGAAGCAACCTCCCCTGAAGAGGAGCAGCTGAAGCCGCGTACGAGGACTTCTGCTGGCAAGGGCCTGTCTCGCCTCTTCTCTTCTTTCCTCAAACGTCGCTCGCAGTGCTCCGAGGGCGAGGGGTTTGAGGCAGAGAAAGCCAAGGACGAAAAAGCAGAAAAAGAAGAGAAGGCAGACGGGGCAGAAGACGAGAAGGTGGAAGAGGTGAAGAGTGAAGACACAGAGGCTAAAGCTGTGGAGGAAAAGGCGGAGGTCAAAGAAGTTAAAAAGAATGAAGAAGAGAAAATAGAACAGAAGGAAGAAAAAAAGAAAGTAGAAGAAAAGGTTGAGAAGAAAGGCAGTAAAAAGAAAAAGAAAGAGGCCAAGAAGAAAGCAGATAAGGATGAGGAAAATGTGAAAAAGGAGGAGAAAACAAAAGAAGAAGAAAAAACAGAAAAGAAAGAGGAGCCAAAGGAGGAGGAGAAGGCAAAACAGACTGTAAAAAAGGAGGAGGCAAAAGAAGAAGAGAAGGAGACTGCTGAGATTAAAGACAAAGGGACAGAAGCTGGAAAAAAAGAGGAGGAAAAAGTTGACAAAAAGGTGTCCAAGAAAAAAGAAAAAGAAGAAAAGGTAAAGAAGAAGGAAGAGGAGAAGGCAAAAAGAAAAGCAGAGGAAGAAGAGAGGGTAAAAAAGAGAGAGGAGGAGAAGGCAAAGAAGCGGGAAGAAGAAAAGGCTAGAGAGGCAGAGAAAGCAAAAAAGAGAGAAGAGGAAAAGGCTAAGAAGAAAGAGGAGGAGAAAGTAAAGGACGAAAAGGTTAAAAAGAGGGAGGAGGAAAAAGCAAAAGACGAAAAGGGACAAAAGCAGGAGGACAAGCCAGAAGAGGAGTCCAAAAAGGAAGAGAAGGTGAAAGAAGAGCCTCTGAAGAAAGAGAAAGAAGAAGAGAAGGGAAAGGCTGAAGAAAAGCAGCAGAAGGAAGAGGAAAAAGGGAAGAAGAGGGAGAAGGGAAAGAACAGAGGAAAGAAAGAAGGGAAGGAGGTGAAAGAGCCAGCTGAGGAACAAGTGAAAGCACCCATTGCTGCACCTGAGCCTGAACTTAAAACTGAGCCAGACATTGAACAGACTCCAGATCAGCAATCAATAAGCAGCACAGAGACACAGGTGAGAATATTCAGAGCTCAGCTGCTCTCAGCTGTGGATTGGTGTCAAATTACTGCTGGTAACAGAGACGTGTAGTATTTTTATTCTTTTTTCCTTGAATATTCTCGCTTATTTTATCATAAGCCTTGTCCATCATGGATGGTGCTTTCAACATATGACCATCATGTTGGCATTTACCCAGAGAGCTTTCAATCAAGTCTGTATCATCACAGTAGATTGGTGCTTTTTAACACGTCCTTTCAGGGCCTGATGACGGTGAAAACTATGGCGATGGTGACATTTGTCACCTTTCATGGTGATAAATGTAAAACCTGTAACTTGCCAAAGTGTCCCTGGGCAGGACACTGAAGCCCACCTCCTTGTCCACATTACTACTGCATGAACAAGTGGACTTGTGTAGATTGTTGTCGTTTACAATTACCCACAATACAATCACCAAAAAAGATGAAATGACAAAAACGAAACAAAAAAAAACAATAACGGATCAGATCATAACAGAGTAGCAGATCTTTGTCTTTTCCGCTGCAGAGCAAATCTAACAGCAGACCAAAACAACCAAAAGTAGCACATCCTCATCCATGTTCGTAAGATTGCTCCCAAGTGGCAGCAACATGCCATAACATGTTGATGTGGAATTGCAAACTACCAGCGTAGAATGATCGCAGGGCGGTTTTCAAAGCTGCCTCTGGTAATGCCAGTGTGATAGTTAGATTTCAGGATGGTCACTACTTCATATCTAGGATAAAGGTTTTTAATTAAAGAACTCTGTTCCTTTAAGGCAGCGTTAACCCTAGTTCTTGACTTTAGGAAGTTTTGCATGTGAGTCATTCTAACTTGTTTTGTTTTTACTGAATATAAGAATATCATCCTCTCATCTAACACTACAAAAGAAAACATGTTCATACACATTTATGCTCCACGTCAACTTGTAGTACAAGATCCCTTTTTTCCTCTCCAAGTACGTTTCTTTATTATGTGGGCTGCCTGCTCGGGGCAGAGTAACTGAATTTGAACTGAAAGCTGAGGTTCCTTCCAAAGTTACTACCGCTAGTCTGATCCAAAGCTACTGCTAGTTATTTGCTGTTAACTCTGGAGGTATGAGCTCCGGGGCTGTTGTCACCGTACGCTGCGTGCAAACTTGTCATCGTTTTTTTTTGACACATTTAGCAAAATATCTTGTGTTGCTTTTATCAGCCTGCCCCAGGGGAGCGGAAGGAAGAAGCTGAGATAAAGAAAGAACCTGAAGTAGTGGAAGAAGCGAAAAAGGAGGACACGGATAAAAAGGAGGAGCAACCAGCAGAACAGCAGGAGGCGGCCAAAGGAGAAGAAAAAGAAACAGAGGGGGCAAAGAAAGAGAAACCTGTTCAGGAAAAGAAGGCAGAAGAGTCTAAAGGCTCCAAACGTCAGAAAACCATGCAATGCAAAGTCAACCTACTGGATGACACTCAGTTTGAGTGTGAGCTTGATGTAAGAGACCCACAGCTTTAGTTTATTCTGTAATGTTTGTGCAGTGCCATGGCTCTGGATAAGCATTAGTATTTTTAGAGTCTGAAGAATTTTTAACCACCGACTCTTGTTGACCCGTGTGTGTTTGCGTGTCTCTCATTTAGAAACACGCTAAAGGCCAAGAGCTTTTGATGAAGGTCTGTGACCATGTCAACCTGCTGGAGAAGGATTATTTTGGTCTTGCTAACTGGGAAACCCCAACCAACAAGGTAGGCTGTCTTCTTCTCATCCTACAGTTTGTTGTTCTCTGAGAGCAAACCTGAATGAAGATGTTGGAAAGAAATGCGGTTGCTTTTTTTTCTTTCCCCGCTGCATTTTCTGCAGACATGGTTGGAACCCACCAAAGAGATCCGGAAACAGGTTTCTGGTGCTGTGTACGAGTTTGATTTCAGCGTGAAGTTCTATCCTCCCGATCCAGCACAACTTACAGAAGACCTCACCAGGTAACCAAACTCTTGCTTCCGGTAAAGATTCACAACTTAACAACCTAGCTAGTTTATTGTTAATCCATTGTTGTTGTTGTTTTTCCCTCTTCATGTCTTCTCCAGGTATTTTCTGTGTCTCCAGTTGAGGAAGGACATCATGCGTGGTGTTCTCCCCTGTTCCTTTGTCACATTGTCCTTACTGGGCTCCTACGCAGCCCAGTCAGAGCTGGGAGAGTACGATCCAGAACTTCATGGAACAGACTACGTTAAAGACCTGAGCCTGGCCCCTGGACAGAGCAAAGAGCTGGAAGAAAAAGTGATGGAGCTCCACCGCACATATAGGTTAATATGGGGCGTGGGTCAAATAAAGACAGCGGTATAAGTCATCTCAGCTGTACTGCAGATATTTTGTTGTCAGTGTTATTTAATGATTTGATTACTGTGACAATGAAAGAGAGAAAAAGAGCCTCTCCTCTCTGTGTCCAGATCAATGAGTCCGGCCCAAGCAGATATGCTGTTTCTGGAAAATGCCAAGAAACTTGCCATGTACGGAGTTGACCTGCACCAAGCCAAGGTAGATTTTTAAATTTATTTTTGTTTTCTGCTGATGCAGGGTTTTCAGGGAAATCCCACTAGATTAACTATGTCCTGATTTAATTTTATTTTTAAAATGCTTTTGATTATATTGCAGCAGCATGGTGGAATTGTACTAAGGCCATCCAGATTTAATTATAAAATTGATGTCATCCCCTTTCAGAAAAAGGGAGAGATTAATAACGTTTCAAGCCCCATGACCTGAAACGACATGGTGGAGTAAGGTGGAAAAAGTCTGCCTCCTAGTGGCGATGTTTTGTAAGTGCAGGGAGGTGGAGATGATCTGATAATAGGCTCTTCTCATCTATCTCATGTGTGCCTCCTCATATCCACATTTGGGGGGGGGGGGGGTTCATTAATGTGCCTTTCAGTAGCCACACTGTTGATGATGAAGGGGGCATGAAATGTTAATCCTGCACTGTGGATTAGATTATAAATAAATACATATATTGTCAAAAAAACACAACTTTTAACACTAGTTTCACAAATGATAAAATACAAGTATGCTGCAACAAAGCATTGGGAATATGATGCAGCCATGTGGTGTCCCATCTAACGGACAAATGAGTTAAAATGATAGCTCCCAAGCAAGAATGTAATCATTTGATAAATGCATGTATTATATGTTATCTCATCTCTGCTTGTGTCTCTGGTGGGATATAAGATGCAGCAGAAGAGTTGATGGGCAGATTGTGAAATTAGATGAAGTTGTTTCATTCTGTTTTATTGCATGCAGGATCTTGATGGTGTTGACATTACACTGGGGGTTTGTGCCAGCGGGCTGATGGTTTACAAGGACAAACTGAGGATCAATCGTTTCCCTTGGCCCAAAGTGCTTAAGATCTCCTACAAACGCAGCAGCTTCTTCATCAAAATCAGGCCGTCAGAGGTAAATCTCAGTTGTTTTTCTTTTGTTTCTAATCTGTCTGTTCTCAACCCCAAACTTCATTTAATGCAAACGTTCTACTAAATCAAACCCAAAATATCTTGAACCCCGACCTTGTAACTGTGTGAAGAACTTAAGTTGGCTTCACATCAGCCTAGAGATGTGTACGTTGCACAGCTGTGTTTTCCAGCTGTTGATACGTGCTGTTCAGCCTTTATTTGAGCCACAATGGAACTACACATCATCTAAAGTCAAATTTATTTATACAACACAGAAACAAATATTTACCAAAGTGTTTAAAAAATGAAGTACAAATGTATAAAAGCCTTTGATTCTTCAGCAACACGGGGTTAAAAAATACACAGCTGAAACTTTTGTTGGCTCATATTGACCTTATAGGGGAAGAAAAATACCTTTCTCTCTAGGTTAAATCTATAGGTATTATGTTGACAAATGTACTGCTATCTGTTATATTTCATGTTTTGAGTATTTAATTTCCAGTCCAGTCTCAAACTGTTGCACATGACAAGGCTCAAGTTGCAACTAAGCAGCTTTCATGTCTTCACTTTTGAGCTGTATAAATCATGTATATTAAATGGAAAAAAATACTACTAATGAAGGCATTGCTGTTATATTAAACAGATTTTATTTATTTGATTATAGCTGGAGCAGTATGAGAGCACCATTGGATTCAAGCTGCCCAACTATAAAGCCTCAAAGAAACTGTGGAAAGTTTGTGTTGAACATCACACCTTCTTCAGGTAACTTGTTCTCCCTAAATCAGATGATCCTGTCCTGCTTAGTGCCAGGAGGTGTTTGTTGCAGCTTCAGTTTGATTTAGAGTCCCAACATTAAAAAATAATCCTATATATTGTTTTTCTACTAATTATGATAAAGTTCAAAAGGTGCTTTTAACCTTATTAGATAAGAATGACACTTTTGAGCAATGGATGGCTTTTATGAGACGAAGTGGCCAGATTGATTCAGTTATAGATTAGTTGATGGTATGTAATTGCATATCTGTGTCTCTTGCTCAGAGTGTCAGCAGTAGAGCCGCCATCGTCACGTCGCTTCCTTTCCTTGGGCTCTAAGTTCCGGTACAGCGGTCGCACTCAGGCCCAGACCCGCCAGGCGAGCTCCATGATCGACCGCCCAGCTCCTCGCTTTGCGCGCTCTGCAAGCAAGAGGCTGTCACGGAACCTAGATGGAGGTATGTGCGAGCGTGCATTCATAACGGTGTGATTCTCGCATTGAAATCCAGGTTCTATTCGCCAGTCTTTGACTTGTTTTGCATTTGCAGCTGGAGATGAGACTCTCCAGTTTCTGCAACAACTCTCAGCATCAACCACGTCTGGCATTGATGATTGGTCATTAATGATGGCCCCTGACAAACCGCAGCCCTCTTCTGAATTCCCAGGTACCAGGAAGTGTGTGGAGCAACGCATTATGCCTTTTGGCATATTTCTAACGTGCTGGTCGCTCGCTAATCGCTGTCACTCTTGCTGTTTTCTTTAACATGCTCATCCATTCTCATTCATCGGTTTTCACGTCCTTAAGTCTTTTGAGGATGAAGCTTTTCACCACCGAGTGTTTCTTGTTGTGACACAGACGTTCTTCCCATTTAATGTCTTAAGGGAAGCTTTAGTTTCTGTGAACTCAGACAGAAGTGAGCACTTCCTGTCACCTTTAACCATCTTTAACCCGGCCATTCTGCTCTTGCGGTCGCTGTTCCTCTTCTTTTTTTTTTTCCCTCTATATATTTTTCATACAAGTTGTGCTAAATATGCGTGATTAAATCTCTTAACTGAGGAACTTGCTTTTACTCCACTCTTGTTCTGGAGTTCTTGCTTACTTTATAGGTTTTTGCACTAATCTCATTTTGCAAGACTCGTAGTAGTCCCTTGCAAATGCTTGGCATCTAACTGGGTTAAAAACTTGCTCGAAGCACCGTGGAAATGAAGCATTTTGCAGTGGTCGTCGTGTTTCCAGCTGCACCATTACACAGCATTCATCTCCTTGCTGTCTCTTCGCAGCCAGTGGGGAGTCTGAACAGACTCTCTCTCAGTTCTTGGAAGAGGGGCAGTCTGTTCAAACAGTCACAATAGCCTTGCAGCCCACCGAGACGGAGTACAGTGGCTCTCAAAGCATTACCCAGACAGTCAGCCAGCCCTGGCAAGGTCTGGCGGTCGATGAGCAGCAGCAGCAGGAGATAAAGGAAGATCAGTGGTCCACTCTTCTGTATCGTCCTCCTCTCATCATTTCCTCTGCTCCTTCTTTTGAATCTGTCAAACAGTCAGGTATCTGCGCCGCTAATGCCTACAGATGTTTCCACATTTTCTTTTCTTTTTTTTTTTGTGGTTTGTTTCTTTGATACATATTTTTGCAATTCACCAACGCAAATAATTAAATCACAGATTTTGTTTTTGAGGTACAATAATGTTGCATATTGTTGCTCTGATGTCGTCAGACAAACTCAGCCTGGCAAAACTAGCATCCCTGTACCAACTTCTGCAACCGGCAGTGGCACAGCAAGATGACTGGTACCAGTACTTTGAGCGAATCCTCAGCTTGTCCTCCCCAGAGCTTGTTGAAAAGCTTCCGTGTGAGTTTCCTTGTGTGAATATACGACATGCAAACGTGTTTTTTTTTTTCCCCCCGAATTTAGCACGCAAATGAGTTCAATGTTACCTGAAATATACGTGTGATTGATTTCTCCCTCCCCGTTTTGCTCCTAGCTAAGTCCCTGCAAGTGGAGCAGCAGGGTATGGAAGTGGATGAACAGGAGCTGCAGGAAGCTGTTACCTTGGTAGAGACGTTGAGAGAGGTGGAAGTTTTGGAAAGCAGGATCAGGGAAGTGAAGGACTTGGAGGGAAGGCTTCAAGAGGTGGATGAGATGGCAGAGAAACTTCAGAAGGTGATAGAGGAGGAGTTGGGGAAGGAGGAGGTCGACAAGTTAATAGAAGAAGAGAGATATTTGGAGCAGGGGCAGTTAAAAGGCAGGACAGAAGTGTTGGAAAGGAGAACTGTGAAGATGACGGAGAAAAATGAGGGTGACTTGGATGAGGATGAATTAGACGAGCAAATAAAGAAAGTGTTTTTCAAAGGTTTGCTGCCTGAAGAGGAAGAGAAGCAGGAGGTTGAAATGAGGACGACACAGGAGGGTCTGATAGATGATAGCATGAGAGAGAAGCTACGTCAGATAGAAAAAGAATGGCAAGAAGAGGTGGAGGAGAAGTTCGGCTCTCCAGACGTTGCTGGCATCACTTCTGTGATCACGTACCAGAAGGTGGAACGTAGAACCAGTAAGAAAGCGATCATTGAAGAGGAGGAGGGAAGTTCTGATGTGGTGTTAGAAACACAGGAGTTAGTGGAGGAGAGGACACAGACAGAGGTTATGGACAGGAGTCAGGCACAAGATCGAGTTCAGATGGAGGAAAAAGATGATTGGTTCAAACTTTTTCACCGCCTTCCAGCCAAAGCAATTTTTAAACCTCCAGGTAAAGTATGTTGGTGTGTGAACAGCTCTCTCTAATATTCTAATATCACTAATAGAGATGTCCGATGGCCAGCGCTAATATTAGCACGTTAACCAACTCATAAATCATACATCTGCTAGTTGCATTATTGAAGTGAACTACATATCTCAGCCTGGATTAGGTTTTTTTTTGTATTTGAGAAAAAAAAGACAAAACCAATGCCTGCTTTGCTTCTCTCACATTGATGTTTTTGGACTTGCATGTTTGCTCCCGTGCTTAAATACTTTGTGTGTTTGCTCCCACGAATAGTTACTGTTGTGGAACGTCCTCAGACGGAGGGCGGTGAGTATTTCAGCTATAAGGTTGTGGAGACCACAGAGGTGGTAGTGGAGGAGAAGCAAATGACAGAAAAGGATATACAGCGTGTGCCAGCGATCCCTCAACAACTGCCTTTTGTACAAGTGCTCGATGATTGGTTTGAGTTGCTGGATGTTGCTCCCAGAAAAGCAGCTTATGTTCCACCAGGTATAGCCAAAGCAGAGAACTTTTTATCTTTTTTATTTTCTTCTTCTTTACATTACTGCACATTACCGCTTTCTCCTGACCCTGCTCACCAGTTGCACCGACAGGAAGAGCGCAGATGCATGATGACAGTTTTGTCTCTGTGGTTGGAGCTGCACGAGTGGAAAAAGTGGTTGTAGAAGAGAGACAGATAACACAAGAGCCTCCGAGATATCTACAAGAAATCCCTCAGCAGCCAGTAGCAGACAGAGATGATGACTGGTTTGTGCTGCTGGATGTTCTTCTCAGAAAAACGGCATACGTACCACCAGGTATAGGCAAAATAAATAAATAAATAAATCATATAAAGCTGCATCACAGCTTTATCAGAGCAAACTCTAATCCTGAATTCTTCTACTGCCCAGAGAGTCTGAAGTTTTTTTTTTTCTTTTTAATTTCTTTTGTCTTTGTCGTTGAAGTGATTTCAGAACCAGTTGTTTCTCTGATTGAGGAAGTAGCTGTTAAACAGGAGGAAAAAAGGACTGAAATGTTGGTGGTGGACACAGAAATGAAGCAAATGCCAAGGGAAGTAGCAGATGACTGGTCTGTGCTGCTAGTTCCTGTTAGAGCACCAACATTTGTGCCTCCACGTACCGCAGGTTTCCCCTTCATATCTTCTAGTTTTCTCTTTGTTTCTTTTTTTTTTCCTGCTTTGCTCCAGTCCGTGACAGTGGTCTATCACTCTTTGTCCATAGTTTCCACGGCTGAGTACACTCAGGTTTATGAGAGAGAAAGCATTTCTACTGTCACTGAAGTCCAGGCAGCAGAGTCCAGGAGCGAAGCTGTAGTTGATATTGTGATGCAGAAAGAGGACGTGAGGCTTCCAGAGCAGAAAGTCATTCAGCCATCCAGGGAGAGAGAAGATGATTGGTTTCTGCTGCTGGATGTTGTTTCCAGAAAGACTCCTGATGTGCCTTCAGGTACCTACAGCTACGAAATGTCTTCTTCCTTTCATGGTAACAAGTAAAAAAGATTATCTTGTGTTTCAACATAAGTCAGTTGAAGTATACATTTTGGGGTTTGTTTTTCAGTTTATAGGCCTGCACTGACTAAAGTCTATCCAGATGTTGCAGCTGAAGTAGTGCAGATGCTTGAGACCGATGTTGACAAGAGTAGAACACAGTACTCCCAGCCGCTGCCAGAGCGAGAGGATGACTGGTTTAGTCTGTTTGATGCTGTTCGTGAAAAGCCAGTGATAGTACCAACAGGTATACTATTCATATATGCTTGCTCCTCATTTACTCTTTTCTGTTGATATGTTTGCGACACTCAGATTCTTTCATCGTATGTTTGTGCCAGTTACTCCGACTGAAGTTATTCAGCGTATGAAGAAGACTATTGATGTTGAGGTGACAAGAACAGAGACTAGAACATCCGAGAAGATAATAACCGGTGTGGACAGCAGGCAAGTCAGGACAGGTATTTCTGAAATTAGAGCGAGCCAGATCCCTCCACCGTCAGAGAGGGAAGGAGGGGATGATTGGTGCGTCCTGTTTGACATCGCCCGAGAAAAACCGGCAATCGCATCACCAGGTACCATTTATTGTAAAAGGGGCTCTGCGCTCTCTCAGAAAAAAAATATTTGCACCATATTGATTCATGTGAATGTCTCTGTGTCAGCTGCTTTTATTCAGCCTGTTGAGGCAGTAGCACCCGCTAACCCAAAAGTAAAATTCATCATGGAAGATGTGAGGCCACCTGTGACCTTGGCTGAATCTCCGCAGTTAAGAAAAGTAGATGATGACTGGTTTGTCCTCCTCCATGTTCCAGCAAAAGTATCAGGTATTCTTCTGTTTTGCATTGCTGTTGCTATGAGACAGAAATATGTAATCTTTGATGTGTTTCATGTTGATTCTTTATATTTAGAGCACAACAGAAAATGAATGGTTAAACCTGGTTTGATGACAACAGTTGTAGCTGGTGCTTTGGCTTTTTGTCAGAGATGTATGTAGACACGAAATGGATCTGGAGAAAAAACAGTGGGAGCGAGGACAGGAAAATGTCGTTTTTAGGGAGTGCACTCTGGTGCCTGACTTTTAATTTGCTTTAACTTGTGTATATTCTTTGTCAGCCGCTGTGGACGAACGCAGCGGTTTGCTTCCCGCAGTGAAACCAGCCAGAGAGTTTAGAGTCGCAGAGGAGAAAATTACGATAGTGAAGGAGACGTGGCAGCAGAGGGATGTGGTGCCACCACGTCTCGCAGTGAGAGAGGTGGAAGATGATTGGTTTGTTCTCCTGGATGTGGCCCATAAGAAATCAGGTATATTCCAAAGGGATGTTGCCCAACTCCACATGCAGACATTTTAAGGCTTTTCCAGTGTTATATTTTCATATCAACGTATTTACACATTGTAGTCATGTTGTTTCTCTTTCCACCTTTAACACCTGGTTGTGTATTTGTAATAGTCGCCGACCTTGAACGAATCCAGGTCCCAGCAGAGGTCAGACTCCCACCTGCTGTGGCCAAAACAAGGACTGATATCTCTGAGATGAGACCACAGTTTGGGAAGCGAATTCTGGAAGAAAGGCTCCCACTCACACAAACTCATGTCAGTGATGATTGGTTTGTTCTGCTACATGCTGACCTCAAAAAGTCAGGTATTCTTTTTTAAAAACTTGTTTGGGTGTGTTTTTGCTTTGTTTCTTTTTTTTTTTTTTTTTTTGGCAAATGAAGCATCTCACGTAGCTTTCTTCACTCCAACGCATACTAACACTTGAAGGACAAAAGAACAACTTGCGTTTCTTTTGAAGAGAACATTTCCTTGGATGGCATTCCACATCTGTTGTTGCGCTTCCTTAATCTCAGTATTTAACCACCTCGTGTATGGCCTCATGTGCAGCTTAACATCAACCGCTGTCAGGTCCAGTGGTGGACTAAATCATGCTGCTTTCTGCATTCAGTTTTAAGGATGCCTGCTTCTTGTCCAGCCTTCATTCTCACGCGCGCTTGTCTTTTTAAGAGTGAGTACTGGAAACAAATGAGGTACAGTATATCCTTACAGGATGACATGAGGACAGTAGGTATGATCTGGCTGTGATGACATGTACGAGCTGGCTGAGTTTTTATGTGTGGCGGCTTGTTTATTCATTTCTCCTCCCCACAGAAAAAGCAACAAAAAAACGATGCTGTCGCCTTAACAAATTCCCATCTTCTTCTCTAGTTGTGAGCACACAGAGAGGCACGCGTCCCGTCAGTGCTCCGGTCTTCTCCCAGGCTGCTCTGGCAGAGGCAGGGATCCCCATGGTCCCATTCGAGCAGCCCCAGACCTCGACTCCCATCAGGACCAGCCGCCAGGAGGATAGGAAACTGGAGGTCACTGTAGAAGCTGTGGAGCCTTCAAAAATCGAGGCCGTGACTGAGATCAAGGTATTTAGTTTTTCCTGATCACTCTTTTACATGTTTGGGCTGTAAAATCAGCAACGGTCCAAAGGTGCAAGGAACGTAAAACACAAAATTGTTTCTGCCAGAAAAAGGCCAACAGATTATTTAAGACATGTCATCACTGTGATTGATAAAGAGCAGAGATTTCTCTCAGTGTGTGAGTGTGAACTGTGTCTCTGTCTCTATTGAGCAGAGAGAAGTAGACTCTTCACTGATATCCACCATCAATGGGGACATTCAGGTTAGTGTCAGACAAAGGCCTCTTGCATGCCGGCCCACTCTGCAGCTGAGACGTGACACGTCAAAGCCACCAAGTAGAGGATGCTAACATGTGTCCCTCTTTCCTCCCTGGGGTAGCACGAGTTTGAGAAGACAAGCGTGGAGGGCGTGCAAATGCGAAAGGTCAGACTCTCTGCGTCGCATACGTTGAATTGGACGTTTCTCTACCTTCATTCCATTCTGATGATCCAGATTATCATCTGAGAAACTAATTCCACCTTCTTTTCATGATGTGCTCCCATACGACTAGGTCTAAAATGAAATCTGCCGCAGGTTGCACATGCAGTATATTTTAAGAGGCAGAAAATGCGGTAATAAATATAATATGTAGATAGTGAGTAACTGGTTTTTACTAGAATACTGTAAGTTCAGTCTATTTACTCAGATTGCTTCCCTCGGAATGTGTTTTTAAACATTATGCTGTTTAAAGGTTTTTTAAAAGCGTTTGTTTCTTCTCATTGCTTGCTGTTGTAAACACTGGAATGCATACATGCATGATTTTAGACTAACTGGTGATTTGTCCAGTTATTTTTCCACTTCTTATCACTATTTCTTTCCTCATGACAGGCATAAAAATCTCTTTGCTTTGGTAGCATAGTGCAGTTTTGGCCCCCGTGGTTAAGTTGCACCAAACAATTTTGCATGCACACTTCACAACTCCTCTTACTCTCATGTATTAACACTTAAGGGAACTTCATCGTATGCATGTCTAAAGTTTAGCAGTAGGATGCCGGCATATAGGGAAACTCAAACAAACCCAACTTTTTTTTCTTTTTTTCTTTTCATCCTTCACAGAAAAGAGCTAAGAAAATTGAGGGTGACTCAATTTATGTCAGACATAGCCTTTTAATGCTGGAGGTTTGTATCCGTTTTGGAGATGTCAATCTCCAGCTGTATTTTCTTGCTCTTTGGCACACTGGCTGCTGTTTAATCTCACGCTTGCATGTGGCATGATTTTCACTTCTTTATTTTTTTTTTGTTTTTGCACCAGCAGTAAGTGGTCATTTGTGTGGCAAAACAACTAATCCAGTTGATTCAGGAGAGTTCTGCTGAACTGGTTTGATTAGCTGGGTTGTGATCAGAATTCCTGGCCTTGCACATGGTTGACCCAGACTTGTTAAAGAAGGTGCACATCATACTGTTGCTAATGTTGTGATGTGGGTGAATAACTTCTGTGCACTGCTTTAGCTGGTCAAGGAGCTCCGTTTTTAATCTGATGTTAATTTATTCTGTGTCATCAGTATTCTCCTGCTCATGCTTTTATTCTGTATTCATACATTACTGCATACTAACTCTAAAGATGCAATGATTTGTAGGAGTTATGCAAAGGGGGACTTTAGCTGTAGAAATGAAAATCTGAATAATTATACATATTTGCTGTGTGTGTGATGTATGACCACAATTATGTTTGGAGAAACGCATATTATGAACCGCGACGGGTCTTGTTAGCTGTCAAACCGTCACATGGCTGTAACCATCCTGCACTTGTCAATGAAAATCAACTTGGTACTAAATGTTGCCAACTCAGTGCTTTTCCCGCTGTGTCCGTTCATTTGCCCTAAATGAACTGGTTTCCATTTATGGCGAGGCTTCGTGTTTAAAAACCTGCACCATGGCTGCTTTGATCATCTTTCCTGCTCTTTTATTTGCAGCCTGTTTTCTTCGAGTGTTTCACTGCAAGCCCAGTGCTGTGACATGGATATTGAACGCTGTGCTGTGTATTAGTTCATAGTTTCCACCTGCCCAGAGCTCCCGTAATAATCAGCTTTGATAAATCACGGCACCCACTCCTCAGACTGCTTCTGTGGATCATTGGCCAGATTTGCAGTCTGATGAGGAGTTGCTGATAATCTATCAAGTAACCACAGCCAATGGCGTCCTTCTAATTTACGCTCCCTGAGAATCACCCGTTAACCCAGCTTCTGCTTTTCAAATTAACCACAACACAAAAATGCACAGGATAACAGCAAATCTGACTCCTTTTTTTCCCCTTTTCTTCTGTTTTTCAATCTCCTCTCCAAACATATCCTATACCCCGTCCTCTTTTATGCCCCTTATTATAATTTTTTTCCTTCCTGTCCCATTTACAAAATTCCCCTCATTCCCCTCGCCACTCTCTGTTCCCCACCGCGTCTGCCCCCTCTTGGCTCCCCCCCCCCAGGATTTTGATAAGCCTCAGGAGGACCTGCTCAGGCACCACGCCAGCATCAGCGAGCTGAAGAGGAACTTCATGGAGGCTGTCCCAGAGCCAAGGCCGAGCGAGTGGGACAAGCGCCTGTCCACACACTCTCCATTTCGCACCCTGGGCATCAACGGACAGCCGCTTCCAAGTGCAGATGGGGTAAGTGTCCCATGAAAACCAGCTGATCGTTTTAATTTAGCCCAAGTCTTGTCACTTCAAGAACTGGGACGAAATGTAAAACAACAACAACAAAAAAAAACCATTCTTTTGAATTTTTCTGTATTTATTTTATCAACCCACATGGTAAACAGGGTGTAGATAATACAGCACATTCCAACATGCACTCTAATTTGTTTTCCATCTTATTTTTTGTAATTGTTTTAGCTTGATGGTTAACAGGAGTCTGATGATATTTTTTTTTAAACTGGTAAATTGGTAGGCTTTTACTCCAGTGATGGTTACAGTGAATTGAAAGGATATTGGCAGTAGGGGGACTCGGCCTCTTCCAGCTGCCTCTGCCAGTTGTCACTTTGAGCATTGTGTATGCATGTACAGTCCTATTCAAGGCGCGGCATGCGATGTGGAGTACATGCATGTGTATGAAGAATGCGGTCGGACTTGTTGAATAGTTTTTGTTCTGTCACTCAAAAGACTGAAGAGGGTGAAGCATCTGTGGGACAGGTTGTCTATTCTCTGAGAAATGACCTGGTCTGGATGTCGTCTGCATTGGAAGTCTCTGAGCCCTGACATGTTTGTGTTGCATGACTGACAGATCTGACTGAAAACAATATTTGCATGACGTAAACCATGACCACAAATAATGGTTTGCACGTTCTGACACATTTCCCTATTTGCCCTCCCAACAGCTCTCTGTTTCCTTCTGCCTCTTTTGCTTTTTCTTTCTTTCCACGCTACTGCCACGGTTTGTTTGGTTGCTGCTTCTATCTCCAAATCTTTAGCTGTTTTTCTATGAAGAGACAAATCCTCGTTCACAGTTGCATTGGAAATAATGCCTCTATAGTGAGCAAACACCACAGAGCTCTAAGAACACCAGATAACCGGTGTCACATTGTCGGCACTATTAGTCATTTCTTCAGTTTTCCACTTTAGCGGAGCAGAAGCACAAGCCAAGTGTTGTTGCAGTCATAAAGTAGTTCATTTTGTAACTTTGCATGTGTTTTGCATGAAGTGCTTCATGGCTGCAGGGACTTGTACATTTGGAGACTAATCCTTCCAATCGCACACTTTGCACATTGTAATCGTACTGAAAGCAAAGCAAGCTGTCAGCTTATAGTAAACATTAAGAACAAGTGCAGGAAGCTCTAGATTTGGTTTGACACTTTTACATGCTGATTCATCATTCTGTCAAAGTAAACACGATGGAAAAAAAGGCTGACTTCTTTCCTCTGTGCTGGAAAATAAACACAACTTTCCAGTTTGACAAGCAGTAGTTATAATAGTTCTGTTAAAAGATAATCACAAACACATTGTTGGTGGTTGTCCACATTACCAGCCGCAGGCTCTGAGCTGTTGACATTACGACCTCTGTCATAGGTTAATCCTGTTTGAGGGTAGCAGTTTTATTGCTTTCCAGCAATCTCTAAGCAGATTAATTTAGTCATTGTCAACAAAACTGCACTTAGTGGGATCTATGTAGCAGTGTAACATCTTGAAGCTACAATTCCCATATTATGAGTCAGTTTTTCTCTTAACTTGCACATGTAGTTTCATATATAGACAAGAGTCGACTTCCAAAAAATAAAAATAAATTTTGGACATGTAAAATATAGAATGCATGTTCCAGAGCACACAGTGGTAACGCGTCTGTGTTCTGCTCAATAAAAATGGCCTTTAGATCCACAGTAGGTTCAGTTTATGGAAAGGCTTCTGTATTTCCAATATTTGGCTTTTGCAGAACATCTGAATATAATAGCCTTAGTTCATTATCAGTCATTGCAAACATTTCAAAATTCCTTCCTCTTATATCTCTTCCTTCCTCCTCCTCCCTCTCAGTTTGTCATCCGCCTCCCACGCGGCCCCCTGCTAGACTTCTACTCCAAACGCAGCTGAGGGGCCGTCTCTACCCTGCGGGAAACCCCACACAGGTGGGAATGTGACCCATGGAGACCGCATCTAGCCCATCTACCCATCAACCTCTAGCTTTCTCCTCCCCTCTCCATCTTTTTTGCCTTCTCTGCAACATCACTTCAGCATTCTTCATCCCTCATCCTGCTCCACTTACAACTTCCAAACTTCTGTTGAACAAGACTTTGATTTCCTGTTTCCACTGCTGCACCATCTCTCTGGTGTCTCCAGCCAGAAACCGACCTGTTCTCCAAGGACTCTAGGACTGGAATGATCGACCCACTATGGCTTTACATTTTTTTTTGTGACAGAGTTTGATATTTGAAGTATTTCCTAATAGCTGGTATTTACCTGGAAGTTTTTAATGTTTGACCACATCACTTTGAGCCTGTTTTTTATACACACGCAGGGAAACATTTTTACTGTCGGTCGTAATGATGCTGTCTTCAGACAAGCTGATCACTGTGACTTTTTTTTTCCCCTGAACACATCGAAGCAGCCACTGCAAACATTATTCTTGTTTCTGGGTAATTCGTTAGTATTTGTCACCATGATAGCATTTCCTGTGGTGGGAAACCACGAGGCAGCTCAATTATGATACTTAATCATCTCGTTTGTTCTTCGCCGATATTTGTAAACACCATATGTAGCAGTTGCAAGAGATTCCGTGTTGCATGACTTTTTGACAATCAACGTTGACCAAAGAATAAAAGCATTCCATTTACAATTCAAATGGGTTTTTTTCTCTCCGTTTTTTTTAAGGAGGCATGTGTATTTCATTTAGGTAATCTCTCTATCTTTACATTTAAAAGAAAATCTGTTTCAGACACGTTCAACCCACCTAACCGTCCCAGTTCATGTCATGAATTTCCTTTTCAGAAATAAAAAATTAGCATAAAGAAAAAGAATCTGTAAAATGATTAGAACCTTACGAAATCCTAAAGAGCCAAATTTATTTGCAAATTATCCTTGGGGTTAATTTCTGAGAAAGAACTGCTGTATTAGATTGCAGTAGAGGTGTCCAGAATAAAGCGGCCTGGTGAGATTTAAGATCAGTAAGAGTCAACAAAGTACAAATACCTATGAAATAAATAATGGAATACATAAATAATAAAGTTTGTGGGGAAAAAATATGAAGCATGTTGATACTACACATTTTCTAAAAGTGAAAACTTAAGAATTTCTTCAGTAAATAGTAAACGATTGTGTGGAAGGCTGTAAAAAATAAGTTTGGTAATTTAAAACAGATGTTTTAACAGTTTTAAGGGAATCTATGATAAGTTTGCATGGAATGGCCCAAAAAGGTTCAAATTGATGAAACAATCAGGATGAAGCTAAATGTGAGTTTGCTGTACGTTTAGAACGTACAGTGGGTCTAGCCCGGCCAGCCATGACCACTCCCACTCACAGCCATCATCCACTGGTACAGGACGTACTGAACCACCTGAAAGGGCACTTCATAACCCACTCTTCAAAAAAAAAAAAACAAGAACAAGATGGATGCTAAATTAGTTATAACCTGGATCTACAGGTTTTTCTGCCTGACAACAGTCTTTCTCTTGCGTTTCTACTCAATTACACGCTATTTTGGATGTCTTTTGATGATACTAGTCTGCTTGCTCTACCTACGTCACATTTCTTTTTTTTTTTTATTGGTTTTATTTCTATCCATCTGTTGATACACCTGAATGGGAATCAGAGTCACATGTAGAGGAAACATATGAAGTCTTTGTATTGAAGAGAATGATTAGGACGGCTGGCCAGGCTAGATTTTGTTACATAAAAGAGACCACTACCATCCTGTATCTGTTGTACATGCTGATATCTACTTTTCTGTGCACTGATGTACTTGGATGCAAAAACTTTTATAATTTATGTAACTTCAACTTGTTATTCATAATACTCTCCTTCCTCATGTTCACATAGTGACTTTGTTTGTCCTTTTTAGAGTGTGTGCATTAGTCCCTTGTGCAGAGGTTCAGAGACAAAGGCTGCTCACAAGGAAACCTACAGTAATTTGGACTATTCGGACATACCCGGTTCCACTGTGAGCCACAACAGGGAGCCTGATAGTGTTGAAGGCCTCAGTGCTCCTGTTGAGGAAGATTCAAGCAACCAAGAGGAGACTGTAGTTTTTGAGACACTCTTGGTGCCAGTTGTTGCCGTGGAAATGGCACAGTTGCTTCCGTCCTTTGAGCCCTCCTTTAGAGTCTTAGATGAGATCCAGGAGGAAGAAGGATCATGTCCCGAAGGGTCAGAGTGTTCTGGGAGGATAGTCGGATCTTCCCCCGCTTCCTATTTCCAGAGCGATGGTCCACAGGTCATACGATGCTTCCAGGTAGTCTCCTGACTCCTTCAGGCTGATGCCGATTCTTCCTCTGCTTGTTGCTACACTTGCTCGCTCCTTTGCAGCATCATGACACTTGAACAATCTATGGTACGACACAGTTGTGAAATATAATTTCCTTTTATGCCCAGTATGCTGCAGAGGTGATGCACAGTGCTGTGCAAAGTTCTTGATTATGGTGGCAGGTTGCTGTAGCAATGGTAGATTCTACTCTGACACAAGATGCCAACACTGGCTTCACTTTTCCAAATCACTTCTGGCTTTATATGAAGGTTTTTGGGTTTTTTTTTTCCCTTTCATGTCTTTCCTTTTTTTCAATAATGGTGGTGGGTGAAAAAAAAAATTCAAAATAATCAAAAACTATTTTGGTGAGAGGACAAAGCTGCTGGTGAGAATAAAGTGCACCAATTGGAATGCATGGCGTTTACTACAATGTTTCCTGAGGTGCAAATTGTCTGGTTTAATAGCTGCTCATGGGGCTATGCTCCCATTCACAGCCCCCTCTGGTGCAGACCCAGACTGTCACCATCACAGCTGTCTCCAACTCCTTACCCAGTGACATCACCACCACAGAGGTGCCTATTGTCCTGACCAAGACCTTCACCTATGAGGCTTCAAAGGTAGGGGCTCCAGCAGCTGCTCAGCCCAGATGTCTCTCAGCTACAGGCCGTCAGATAGCGAGCTGACAATCCGTAGGTCTGGGGAGGAGGAGCGTGCTAGGGGGCTCTATAATGAGCATAAAGCGCCACCTTCCTTTGCAAAACATAAGGGTCCGATTAGTTTAAATTCACTGTTCAGTGTATTTTTATTTTTTTTTTCCTCAGTCTGCAGTCGATGGAACAGACAGCGACAAAGATGGATCAGGAGTATCTAGTTCCAAGACCACTACCTCAGAGACAACCAGCGGCACCGCAGTCACCACCACCACCACTAAAATCTCAAAGGTCAGCAGGAATGATTGTGTTCTCCTTACCTTTTCTTTCCATGCCATTTCATAGCATAAAAATATTTTATAGCCTCTAAAGTGAACATATCCTTCTTTACACAGGTAGTAAAAACCGGATCCACAGAAACCCGTGTGGAGAAGAGAATCGTCATAACTGCAGACTCTGACATTGACCAGGATAAGGTACAAACTCAACACTAATCTTCACACAGGAATAAAGAAGAAAAATACAATATTTTAAACCTCCTTTGTGTGAACAAGCAACTTTTAGGGGATGTTCAACAATGTAGAGTGTAATGATTCTCTTTTTATGTGCATTTTGGTAGCTTGTCTGGTTGTACAGTGGGGAGAAAAAGTATTTAGCCAACCATCAATTGTGCCAGTTGTCCCTCTTAAAAAGATGAGAGGCCTGTAATTTTCATCATAGGTGCACTTCAACTGTGAGAGACAAAATGAAAAGAAAAAAAAAATCCAGAAAAATCACATCGGCTGATTTTTAAAGAATTTATTTGCAAATGACAGTGGGTGATTTCTTCACACCAAGCTGCTCACCTGTTGCAGATTCAGTCTTCCCAGCCTGGTGCAGGTCTACAATTTTGTTTC
>JBAMYA010000008.1:8090080-8104728 GCA_037176975.1 Arrhamphus sclerolepis
ATGTTAGTAATGCTCTGCTTGGAAAACCTGCATCCTGGCATTCACATGAATGTTATCTTGGCACTTTCCACCCACCTAAAACTCTTGCAGACTAGTCACATATTTATTTGATCTCCAAACTCCCCAGATACCAGTCTGATGGGATCTGATGGCACTTGTGGGAAGCAACCCTACACTCACAGACAAAAAGGTAAACTTGGATTTAAGTATCCACGTGAAATCCACTATAACCTCTGCAGGTGAACTTAATTGACCATCTCTAAACCTTTGAATTTACATGTCCAACTGTTCAGTGTTTCAGTACTTATTTCATAACATGCTGTTCTCCAAAAAGGATGATTGACTGCAGAAGTGTTTGATCCACAAATCAATAAATTAGCACCTAAACAGACAAATCGTGAGACTTCAAACAAGATGTTGTGAGCTGGGAGTTGCCCCTGAGCTGAAAGTGTCCTGGACAGGTCTCAACAGAGACACAAAGACTGGAAGAGTCACAGAAGGATGTCATTTGGCCACATCCCATGATCATAACCACTTGATTGTGAAATGTGCCACCGCTTCATTTTGTTTTGTTGATGTTGTGGTACACCCACTGCTATTATTAGCTTTTGTTTCAGTAATTGGTTTCAGAAAAAGAAATCGCGATTGCGCCCACTTACTGTAAATACCTAGCTGTCATGATATAATGTCAATGTCCATGAATTTCACCGAAAAAACATAAAAAAAAATCAAATATCACCTTTTGTGAGTATTATGCATTAACAATGAGCCTATAGAATCATTTTTAGAGTTTAATGAAGACAAAGAACACACTGTTTATTTCACTCTACAGCCTGCAACAAATCATAGAACCCATCAACTTTGGTGGATGTCTCTCTCTTAAAATGTTTCTGCTCTTCTGGTTCCTCATCTTGAATGACATCATAAACATGAGTCTGCGCAGAGAAAAGCTGATGTTAACACATTATGACATGTGAGCTTGATATAAATTAAGATATTCTCTTACCATTGCAATATCTGACTGCTCTGTGGCTACACAAAGAGAGAAGAGGAAGTATCACTTGTATGCTTTCAATTTTATCACCCCACCTTGTTCCCTTTACTATATATTTTGGTTGAATGATCCCTTTAACAGATTTAGTACCTGTATTTATGTTGTGCTTCCTCTTCATGTACATATATAGTCCTCCTCCAGTACATATCAGGAGGCCCAGAGGGAGGAATAACCAGGTGAGTGTTTGCAGAGCTGAAGGGTTTAAAATACTGTAAATGCCCTCAGTTTATGCAGAATAGTATGTATGTAGTCAAATGAGTAGTTTTTATTTAGAAGAAAATGAAGCCATGAATACATACAGTTAACAAGGCGCCACTTCTTTGATGTCATGAGCGCACCTTCTCTGTACACAGAGCAGGTTATTTCATCTGAACCCGCTGGCCAGGCTGGGAGAATTAGCTCCTTCATCAAGGTGTTACTGACATTCATCAGTCTGCTCTGCCAGCCCTCTTGGTTAGTCCCAGACCATGTCAAGTTGAAGTCTTCTTCACATTCTTTAGCGCAAGTGAGCACACATACAAATGTGAGATTTTTTCCTCCTGGTCCAGATTTTTCAGTCACTGTGAAGACAAAAAGAGCGATGACATAAAAACATATTGAGAGCTCCAACAGTTTTTAATTATTTCATGTTCTGCCATTTTCACTCTTACCATCAAGGGTGTGCAGCCTGATTCTGTTGAACACCCTTTTCTGACCATTGGACTCTGAGCACTGGTAGTCCCTTGCATGAAGGGGACTCAGTTTACTCATGACTAATGACGAGCCTTTGTCGGGAAGAAATTCCTTTATGTTGTCATTATCAGATGACTTGTATGACTGTGGTGTTTTGGTCACAGCCCATTTTATGCTTGCCAGACCCAGAGAGGAAGCGTTTCTACAAATGAGTGACACTGTCTCACCTACTGCACCAAACACTTCCTCCAGGCCACCTGTGAGAAACGAAACACTGGTGACATTAAGAATATATAAGCCTCAGTTTAGTAAAGGCCAGTTTAGTACCTCTTACTGTTGTTGTGTGACTTTCTACGGCTTTAACCTCATCATTCTGAGTTACACGGCATTTCCATGTTCTGTGATGGTCTGTCAGTTTTTTGGTGATGAAAAGTTTTGAGAAGCAAGCCGTTGAGTTTTCAAATGTAAATCTTTTTCCATTAATTGGTGTGTCGTCCTCAGCAGTCCATGTTATATGTAACCCTGTGTCTTTACAGGGCCTGTAGCCTGCAAACATGTTGAGGTAACACTGAAGCTCCGTCGTGACATTGTTACGTTCTTGAGCCTCGGTAACTGGTGAATAAATAGATAAGTAAATAGATAGTGACATTTTGCTTAACTATTCACCCTCATAATTGTGTGAAGCACATGCCCACTTACTTTCAAGAATCCAAAGTGAAACACTTGAATTGAGATTCCCGCTTTCACAGGAGTATGTCTTTGCATCATCGAGTACCAGATCAGTGATCTCCAGAGAGCAGTCCTCGAGCAGGCGATGCCTGTCTGCTTTTGGATTTGTCACTCGTCCGTTCTTCACCACCTCAGTTCCAAACCCATACCTTTCTGTCACATTCCACTTAATGCGGGAACAGGATTCGATGTTAGGCAAATCACACGGTAAAACAATTTGACCTCTTTTTATGGCGAACAACATCTGATCTGTTAGGAATATAAAAATATGCATTCAATGCATTTCAGCTCAGTCCCATAAATACATCTTTCACTATTTTATAAAGTAAGGATTTTTAGAGTAATGATCCCACCTCAGGTCATATACAGAAATACAACATCAAACATATTTTTTAGATACTCTTCAGATATTGAAATATAATCAGAAATCAGAAGCTTCCCTTGAAACATGTGGAAATATCTAAGTGTTAGAGGACATGAACATTTGCAGATTCTCTATGAGGACTTACAACTTATATCGCTTTATTTATTTAAATGTACTGTTAATACAATATACAGCTTTTTATGTAATATCGTAAGGTAACAAAGACACAAATATTCAGCTGAAACGAACCCAAGCGATCACAGGGCAACACCAGTTAGAAAATGTCAAACAGGCATGAAGACATATCATATGCGAGTTTCGAAAGCTGTTGTCTGTTTCCATATTTACCATTTGAATGAAGTGCAGCTGCTGTCCATGTAAGAGATATAATGAGACATAAATCAAAAAATGACAGGGAAATCATTTTCCTCTTACAAGACGTCTTCTGACAGATTCTTTGTCTTCTTATTGCTAAATGTTGAAATGGCAACCCTTTCCTGTAATATTTCTTCAGGAAATGATGTATGATGCAACGTGGGCAGAAACAATGATTCATGTTTACATCCTACTGTGTGTGCGTTTTATATTTTTTTCTATCCGTAAGATGTTTAAGTAAGCAACGCATTGATATTCCATGCTATCACTAACTAAAATTACATAGATAATGACAGTAGGTTCTCTAACACGTTTATCAGTGTCTCCTGCACTACTGCTGCAGGGCTCAGCAAGCCAGTTCAGGGTTTTGGCCACTGGATGGTACTCTCAGCCTCAATCAAGGGCTGCAAAAAGAGAATTTCATTTGTTAAAGTTTTCTTCTAGACTAAGACCGTGTTATGATCTGTCGTGGCAAATTTCATATTACCAAAAAGCACCAAGGAGATGAACTTAGTAGAAAAAGTTTAATTAACAGTTTGCGCACAAAAAGGAGAACAGTCAACACAGCTGTACAGGACAACAGTGGGAGCTCTGAGGAGATACCTCAGAACAGGATCTTTTATATTGTTTATACTTTACAGGTGGACGAATGCTAAGCAGTCGGCTCTGTTATCCGTGGAAAGCATACATGTCTTTGCTGAGTGTCAAGATGCATCAGAAGACCTTGGGTCCTGCCAGGAGGTGCCATCCTGTCTCCTGATTACATGCATAACTAGGTTATCTGACCTATGGTGGATAAGATGTACCAAAGCCTGGAAGATTCTGGTCCATAGATTAGGCATATAATTAATAAAACAGAACGAAACAAACAAACAAACAAAAAAATCCCCAACGGAGTTCAAGGATTTGATATGGGCCTGGGTCGTACTATAACTTTGTAATCCTTGATTTTAAGCACAACACTTGCGACCCCTCTCAGGTCGGGCAGACCACCTTCCTTTTCAGGGAGGATGAACTGGAAATCTCTCAGCAAGTATGCAGTGAACAGAAATAGCTCCATTTTGGCGACAGACTCCCCCAAACAGAGGCGAGCCCCTCCTCCAAAAGGCATCAGGGCTCGGGTGGAGCCCATACCTCCTTCCAGAAAGCGCTCTGACAGAGACAGAGAGAGAGACAGAGAGAGAGATAGGCCTTTAAAAAAAAACCCTGCTCCAACTGGAAGGAAGTCATATCAACAAAGGTGGAGAGCAGTACCTGGTTTGAAGCTGTATGGTTCAGACCAAAGTGCAGGATTGTGATGAGCTCCAAAAAGATTTGGGATGATGACAGTATTCTTCGGGATGAAATAACCTGCAAGACTAAGAGTGAGAGGAATACATTTGCCACAATGTATTTATTTTATCAAGTAATATATTAGCATGATTAGTTTGGAAACAAAGTGAAATGCATGTTTTCAGGGGTTAAACATACCTCCAGCATTGCTAATAAACAGCTCCCTATCGAAAATGCAAACCTTATTTTATGTTTAACTAACCTGCATCAGTAGCTGGATAAAAATCTGAGTCTTTGATATAATAGTTTAAACATAGGCAGCCATGGTTAGTCACTAACTCCAGCTGACCTGCTGTCTCTGAGGGCTCTGTGTGGTACCGCTAAAGGAGCAACTGGCCTCAGTCTGAGCACCTCACTGATCAGAGAGCACAGGACAGGAAGTCTGTGTCTGTCGCTGTACTTTGGATAACGCTCCTCCAGCACAGTGCACAACTCCTCGTACACCCTGGTTTGCACCTGAATGATCAAATATGATAGCAGTGACACATTCAGATGAAATTCAGTGTTTGGAATAGTAGTAATAATATTCATTTAAAAATAAAAACTACCATGCCTCTGGTCTGTGTAACAAGAAGGCCACTGTCCAGTTCAGCCAGGCTGCTGTGGTCTCTGTCCCCCCAATGAGAAGGTCCACAGTTGCCATGTGAACGTGGACATTCGTCAGTAGCTAGACATGAGATGTACAACACAGTTTTCAGCCATCATTTTTTTCATATTAAATAAACATTTATTTTTCATTTAAACCGATCTTCACAGGTAGGCAAGTAAGTCCGTACCCCACCATGTTTGTCAAGGCCCTGAAGGAGGGATCCTGTAATGGTGTCCTCATTTTCTTTGTCTTGTGACTCCACAAACAACAGCTGAAGAAAGTCAACACAGATTAAACAATGCAGCAGGGCTCTGAATGCTTACTGGTATCTGGAAAAATCCAACCACCTCTAACCTTATAATTGTCAAGATGTTGTCTGATAATTTCGTCTCTCCTGGCCACCTCTTTGAGAAGACGGGCAAACACAGGATTGGGAAATTTCTTTGAAAGAGCAAATGATGTAATATGTGAAATCCCTTTCAGAACTGGTTGATATCATATAACTGACACTCAAGATAATGGATATTTACTCACTCTGAGCAGTGGGAAGGAGTCCAAAGCAGAGATCCAGCCAGAACCCCACAGAGCAACAATCTTATTCAGACACTTGTGCAGCTGCTGAAGCTCTGATGAGCTCTTATCATACTAGAAAAGTTTAACACACTCTGTTATGACAGAAGAGCATTTTGTGTCCACTTTTATGAAATACGTTTTCCTAAAAAGGGCTTTGTAAACTGTGATTTTGCAGCTCAGCAAAACAAACAAGTGACCGCTGCTGGTCTGGCACTATCAGTCAGTTTTATAAACCATCTCCAGAGGTTTAAAGTAAACTACTTAAGAAAGATTACTCACTTCTTTTCCAAACGCCAAAGTGGTGATGACATTACTGGCTGCTACTGTGAAATCCTCAGAGAGATCAACAGCACGGCCTTGATAGTCCATCAGAACCTAAATAAAACAAACCTCGCTTTATCAGGTTACGTGAGGACTTTGGAAATACCCCAAAGTTTAGTTTGCTCTCTGGAACTGGGCCTTTATTTTTTTGTACCTCTCTCAGATACAGCGCCTGTCTCTCAATCAAACCATGCAAAGATTTCTGGCAGCAACGCTGCAAGGCACTGTGGACGAGGCGACGATGTGCCCTCCACTCCTCAGTATAATCCCCCAGAGAGATGTTACGCCCACCTCCAGAAACAATATCACCTGATTCAAGGGAAGAGAGGCCATAAAGAAGTACAATCCTTACAGCATCAGCGCAGCGAAGGAAGCCAAAATGTTATTCACCTGTGTACGAAGCTGGCCTCCCGGCAAAGTCAGACCATTTCCTCACCAATGCTTCTTTTATGACTTCACTGCTGTTTAACACCACTATGGCTTAAAAAAGAAACCGTAGACATGCAAAGGTTGGGTTAAAAAATAAACAGGTCTGTAGGAAGTAGATTTTAGTTGTTTTATAACAGCAATTCGGATTATGAGATATGCACAGTCCATGTATGGATGATTACTTGTGTTTCCACATTTCAGGCGGTAAATATTTCCATAGCGTTGTGCCAGATTGGTTAAGTGAATTGGCAGGTGATCCTGCATCAGCTCCATCATATTGCCAACAAGGAAGTGGCTGGGGGGACCTGGGAGGGAACGAGATTTGGAACGAGATAGAAACTGATACAGGCCGTACAAGAGTCCAGATTCAGTTCCTGCACAATGTTAGAAAAGGAAATGTGACTTAGAAAGACATAGCCAACATGAATGTGCGTTGTAAGTATTAAAGAAATTGATTCCTGCACGCATACTTACTATCCTTGCCTTTTTCCTGTACACAAGTGTCTCTTGGACCAGAAATTAGCACTAACAGCAGTAGTACAAACAAGAATACAGCGCCGACACCGACCATTGGTATCTCCATGTACATTCTGAGTCCTCCTGATGGTGTCCCACTTCAGAAAGAAGGTAAGCTTTCTGTTCCTCTCCTTTATAGCCAGCATGCCCATGGGATAGCCTCTCAGCTTGATATATTGTTGGTATTTTCACTAAAATCAAGGATGTCTAAATGTTGTTGGGTCAACATATCTTGTGATTGCAACATGTGCACCATGAAGCAGCCTGATAAACACAGCTGGGACATGCTGAAGGCTATGACAACACATCACGGCTATATATTTGTTATGTTGGTGTTTCTTTATCTAAAACTTTTTTTTTCTTTTGGTTTCTAACTACACATTTAAGAAATGACACTTGAAACCCACTTGAGCCACATTTATTCCAATGGATTAAGACAGTGCATATTCAATCACAGTAGTAGTGGGCTGGTATACCATGTTGGTGGGGCACAAGAAGGTATTCAAATCAAAATGAACAGTTGAACAGCAGACAAATGTTACAATCAAACATTTCTCCATGTTTTTGTGGCATTTGCCATACAATTAGCTCAGAAAAGAAAGCACATTGAATTAGAAAGCCACTGTTACAGCGAGCATAACCACTACATGTAATTTCAGTTGTACAAAAACACGCAGCAGCTACTAAATCAAATGTCATATGGATTTCTGGAGCTCTGATTAATTTCAGATTGATGTGAGATTGTCTGGCTTGTGGAGAACAATGCATCTTTAGCCATGAGTTGCAGGGGAGAACCTGGAGGGTCTGTACTTCATCTCAGTGAAGGGAATAGAAGAGTCTTTGCCTTTCCAGTCTATCCAGACTATTCCCTGTGTCAGAGAAGAAATGGTAAATTAATAAAATTTGGTCAAGGTGCTGCATCCCAGAAGTTCAAAGCGTTTAAACAGTCATACCTGATTATTGCTGTTGGTGCCATAAAGACCATTGAGGTTGGTCTTGTAGCAGTTCTTGTACCACCAGCCTCCCATGTAAGCCTTGGCACAGTGGATCCCCAGAGAAGCAGGGTCCTTGTCTCGGGTGGAGAATGGACGCCCATTATGGTACCTCATTGAGTCACCTGTCAGAGAAATATGTTGACATTAAGATTATTGTCACCCTCACCTATTACCTCTCAGTATGTAGATACCACAACCTGAGGTACTTCATGTCAAAAATGAATTGTGTAAAATACATCTCATCATTTTATGATTGATTTGGATAAGTTTGACTTGTAAATCCAATTTCCTCAGGCTCCTTTTTTGGGAATACTGCCATTGAGAATATGCTTAAACCCCAATCACTATGGCTATATAATTTTTGAATCCAGTCTTTAAAAAAGTACCTGCTGTTCCTGTGTAGCCTGACACAGTAAGAGCATAGTGCCTGTTCTCTGAAGCAATGGAGAAGTTGGTGTAGTGAGCGTAAGCCGTGTCATTGCCAGATTGCATATCCACTCTCAAACTCACAGGGCCAACGCTAGTCAGGTTGTGCAGGAGCTCATTTCCTGGGAAGGGTAAAGAGAAATATGTAGTTAAGGTGGACAGGGTGAAAACTATTTTGAGTCTGATGTTATCATAAAAAGGTTTTCCTAAGTGTACCAAGCCAGAATTCTTCACTCAGGTTTCCAAACCCAGTTCTGTATTCGCTCCAGGTCCTGTAGAAGTCAGTTTTTCCATTCATCCTTCTTTGGAATACCTGTAAAACACAAGAGCTACTTTATGAACCAGTTTTGACCCCAGCCTGGTTTGAATTGTGATAGACAGCAGCAGTTTGTTCTACCGTCCAGCCACCTCCGTCAGTTTCCATGTCACAGTATACTCTCACTGTTGGTCCCTCTTTTCCTTCTGGGTAGATGTCAACTTCTCCTGAGTACAGGGCTCCATTCAGAAGCTCCTGCGAGCACTCAGTAGGGAAAGGGAAACGCAGTTTTCCTGGAGCATGAAATTGAAATGTTGGTTAGAGCATTAATATAATTGTACCTGGTAGAGTATTTGGGTAAACAAACTATACCTGTTATGAATTCCGAAGTGACAAGAGATGTGTAGTGTCCATTTTTCTCGCCTTGTACCACAACATTATAGCGTGACATAGGAAACAGTCTTGTCAGTTTATACTCTGTAGCAGTAGGCTCCAGGATCACCTCCTAACATGCTCACAAAAATACACATGGAGTTAGCATCTCGCCATTCTTTAAATGAAGGGCCTACGTTCTACTATTTGCCAAAGATGAGAGATCATGAACTACCTTTGTCTCTTCTCCTGCCACCCCATATATCACTCTGTAACTGTGATAAACAACAGGAGTTCTCCAGACAATAACTGCAGAGCGAGCCCCAACCTCATTGGCTTTAACCACTGACAGAGAGACGAGACGTCCATGGACAGTAAGTGCACTTCTTTGAAACTATTATCATAAGTATATTCAATATGTCCACAGGCCTAATTTTATTTTATCCATTCCTCTTCTTCTTACCATTCGCAGTAGTAAATGTAGTTGTGATGGCCATACTCTGCAGACTGTCCTTCTGAGTCAGTACCTTGACCTTGTACAGAGTGCCTCTCTGCAGGCCTCTCAGCTGGTGCTCCACTGAGTTTCCTGACAGCATCATGGTCACTGTCACATTGGGAGCTGTGTACAGGAAAGAAAACAAAACACACTTAAATCAGTCAATATCACTTTGCCACGAGTCACAAGTTGTGTAGGTATACACACTCACTCTTGGAGGACTCATAGCTGATGATGAAGCGATCTACTTTCCCCAGACTGGGTGTCCACTGCAGCACAGCTCTAGTATCTGTCACATTTACAACTTGAAGATGTGTCGGAGGAGCGGGTACTGCAGTCAAAAGAGAGCCCGCAGCAAATTCCTTTCATTTCTTTTCATTGGAAAAAATGGGAGCCATGCATGTTGAGCTTATCTGAAGGTGTACCTGTGGTGATGACGGATGTGAGTTCATCACTCTGAGCTCTGCCCTGAGTTGAAGCAACACTAACAATGTAGGAGGATCCCGCAGACAGCTCAGAGAGAACCACATGAGACTGCTTAGAGGCCACCGTCACGAAATGGCTGTTCCCTGCGATTACATACACATCATGATGAATCATTTAACAGACACATACAAATGCAGATCACTTAAGACAGTCCCCAAAAAACAATCCACACTGACTCATATTTGTTATTTTAGCAACATGTCACGTACAATGAAGGAGTTCTGACACACCTGTGGCAATGTTGATAAATGTGACTCTGAAGCCTGTAAACATGGTCTTTGGCTTGGTCCAGGAAACAGCGAGAGAAGACTCTGTTACATTGCTGAAAACCATCTCTGTCGGTGGCTCTGGACCTGCCAACAAAAACCAAGAGTTTTTGACTGTTCCCCTGTGTGACAGTGTTAGAAACACACATAAACATGTTGCTACTGCAGTAACCTGTGGTTGCTGTTACTCTGTGAACGTTTGATCTTCTGTTCGCTGTGGTGCCATACACATACAGGACATAGCGCGTGTTTGTCCGCAGATTACTGAACTCCACGGAGCGTACGCTCCCGGGGACCACCACAGAGATCCTCCTGGCTTCAGCTTTGTCTCTTGATCCAGCAGCTTCCGAGGATGCAGTTGCGTTGACGCTCTCGCTGTACACCTCAGTTGCATTCCCAGCTGAAGACATCTTGTCTCTATCAAGGGCTTCCTCTTCAAACCCTACGTGTTCGTCTTCGTCACCATGTGTCCGCGGCTCTCTTCTGATCACAGTGAAGTTCTGGAACATTCCTTTTGGGGCTAACCATGTGACAGTGAAGGCATAGGAAGAAATATTCACAACCTTCACCATCCCTAAACCTCCTGTCTTCCTGGTGCTCATCCGAGAGCTGTGGGTTGTTGTTTCGTTCTGAAGAATTTTAGTCTTGTCTGATGATACCAAAATGGTTGCATTAGTAACATGCTTCAGTAAAGCATTCTTTTTCCCAGAATTGCCAGAACTGACTTTTCGATTGTTAGTAGAATGGTCATTTTTATTGTCTAATTTTATGGGCTTTACTCCAGACTGAGTAATGTTCTTCTCAGTCACTGTGGAGTGGTCTAAGGTCTCCTTTCCTGTTCTTGTTTTGTTTGTTTGTCCTGTGACTTTGGAGAAAACGGTCACAATTTTAATTGTGCTGTTCTTTTTCTTCATACCTTGTGTTATGTTAGATTGAGGTTCGTCTTTCAGATGGTCAGATTTAGCATATGTTTTGATAGCAGTTACTTCTTTAACAAGTTTGGAGTCAGTTTTTTGGAGGATTGTTGTTTTGCCCTTGCGGGCTTCCTCTTCTTTCCTTCTGTCATGTTTCAGGAGAATTTGACCAGCACTTGAGCCGCTAGAAACAGTTTTTTTCTTGTCAGAGATTTCTTGTTTTCCTTGTGGTTTCACTACTCCTACTTTAGTTTTAGAGACCACTTTAGGTTTGGCGTCAGTCTCTCTGGCTTCAGGGCCCTTCTTCTGTAGAAGTGTCTTCTCTACTTTAGTGATTTTCTGCTGCATGTCTTCTTTGTCTTTGTTTACCTCCAGTGTAACTGTCTCCACTGTTACCTTGCCCTTCCCTAAAATTTAAAAAATAGGGGTTGAAGATCAGTGAAAGGCCAAATAATTTATACTTTTATAATAACAATGGAAAATCACACTTACTTCTGTTACAGTCTGCACCTTGCATACACTCACTGCAGTCTGGACCCATGAATCCCTGCTGGCAACGACATTTCCCTTTGACACATTCCCCATTACCGCTACAGTCATTTGGACAAGTAGCAGAGCATGGACCTGGACAGCAACAAGAAGAACAAGAATTATTTCAACTAGCTGGCATTAAATAGTGTAAGATTTAATTCTATAGTAATTAAGACATACAATTTTCTTTTAGAAAGGACATCTCTCTTTCCAATCGGGATACGCGTCCTTTCAGAGCAGCCATCTCAGCTTCACATCCCCCAGTACAGCCACCAGGTATCAGGCTAATCTTATGTGTCATCACCAGAGGAGCACCAGGTTTCAGTTTTAGTTCCTGCTCCTTCGTGTGGCTTGAGTCACAGCCGTCGCTAATGAGCACCTTGATTGGCTGTGATGGCGGGGGCTTTTCTTTGCTGGTGGAGCTAGGAGCCTTAATTGTTGAAGTGTGATTTGCAAAGGGTATGACCTTAACCTTTTCTGCTGCTGATCCACCAGCTGTGGCGGTTTTTGCGGGTGTTGATGAAACAGTATGAACTTTTGCAGGGGCAGACTTGTCTTTGGACTTCACATCACTGGTGGGACTTGTATTAGAAACAACAGTCTGATTGACTGAAGCTGTGGGGGTGTTTTTGGTGGTTTTAGTGCTGGTGGAGGAGACAGACTTAGTGGATGTTGACTGAACATTTTGAGCAAGCTTGTCTTTGGCAGTCTTCCCATCACTGGTTGAAGATTTCACTGAAATTGTACGATTAAAAGAGTGTTGGATCTTTTCTTTGGTGGTTTTAGTAGTACTGGATGAAAGAGGCTTTATGGACGATGTCTGAATGTTTGGCGCTCCAGTGGGTGCTAGCTTGTCTTTGCCAGCCTTCACTTCACGAACTGAGGGTGACTTAGTTGTAGAAGTGTGGTTGTCAGAGACCACATGCTTGTTTTTGATGGTGATGGTGCCACTGGCTATAGAAGCCTTTGGTGCTGCAGATGGAGTGGTTTCACTTACAGCAGGGCTGAGCCTGCTTTTGGTGGCTGTTGTACCATTGACTGTTGGAGGCTTTTGGTTGGAGGCTGGAGTGGGTGAAAGTGTCTGGTTGACTGTGTTTGGCTTTTGGGTGGAGCGAATGGTCTGTTTGGAAAGGGCAGCAGTGGTTTTTGGTTTTGAAGGGGTGAAAACTGCATGGGCCTTGGTCACGTCGCTTCCTCCGGCATCTCTCTTCTCATTGGTCGTGGTTTGAAAAGAGGGAAATGGGGTGAGAAGGAGGAGAAGTCCTAAAGTAAACAACATTTTGAGCCAGCAGTGGTCACCAGAGATTGTATGGCTTTTGAGGATCTGTAGGTGTAACTAAAAAATGATGAATTCCTTCCTCTATACTCCTGGGAACAGTTATTGGAGGGAACTTTGCCAAGTCTTTCCTGCAGATGGAAAAAATAAAAAATAAAATAAAGAAGTTAGTTGTCTATTTAATGCAGAAAATCATATGTCAAGTCATTTGAGAGCTTTTATTTATGTGTATCAGGGTCCCAAGCAGGCCCCTCTTGAGTATACATGCACAGGCCAGCAACACATTCACAGAGTTCCTTTTCATACACTCCAGATAAAGTGGCTACTCAGAAGCCTCTC
This sequence comes from Arrhamphus sclerolepis, assembly GCA_037176975.1. Lineage (NCBI taxonomy): Eukaryota > Metazoa > Chordata > Actinopteri > Beloniformes > Hemiramphidae > Arrhamphus > Arrhamphus sclerolepis. Next base: position 8,103,392 of record JBAMYA010000008.1, read on the forward strand.
TTGCATCACTCTCAGGTTTTGTGTATTCTTCTAATCTGAAGCTGTATTTTGCCAGAAATGACCACACCTCAAACTGACCACATTTGTCCATTCATTTTGGAAACTCTTCAGTCTGATCATCTTCACTTACAAAAACACGTCTTTTAAACTGCTGACTCTCTTCCATTGTGTGCTCAAATCTGGCATTGACTGAACAGTTTTATTTATATGCCACTGTTTGTCAGATTTACTTGACAATCATTCTAAATATCCAAGATGGTGAGCCAAATTATGCTACCGAACAAAATGCAAAACAGAAACAAACAAAAAAATAAAACAACAAAAAAACAGAAAGAAACGGACAGATTTCAGGTGCATAATACAATATCTTAAATTTTAAAATGTAAAATTAAGTTGGTAAAAAGTCCAACAGTGTTTTTATTCAATGCTTTGCCAAAGCAAATAATAACTACATTAGCAGGGAGGAAGAGGGAGACTTGAGTAGGAAATGCAGAGAGCCTGCAAGGAAGACTACGCACAGAGGTAACAGAGCATCAGTGTGCAGGGCAGTGGGATACTGTACGTCTTTCAAGATACAGAAGGTAAAAACCTCCTGGACCAACAACTTAATTTCAAACAACTTAAAAAGATACACTCAATAAATACACCCATCCTTGGTTTTGAATCTTAAAACATAATATCAATAATGCAGCAGATACATGTGCCATAAGTAACAAGAAGCCCATATTTTTGGACATCAAGATATTGATTTAAAGGCTGTAAGACTGGCTTTATGTCTAAAACAAATATGGTCATACCAATTTAACAGTAATTTGGTTTTACTCTAACCAATGAGTGCAAGCCTATTCCTTTAATCTGTTAAAAATGATTAAAACTCAGACAATGTAAATACATTGTTAGGATGTACCTCAATGCATTATAATACATATGCACTAAAAACCAAGCTCACTGCTACTGTAATATACAAATTATTTCCTTCATACTTTTCAAATCCTTTAAAAACCAGAGAAAATATTCTTATATGAAGACTAAGCTTATTTTTAAGACATCAAAATGGAGTACATAAGTCAATAGGCCATTATTAAAAAACAAATAAATAAAATAAACTGCTTCTATCATTCTAATATCACAATTGCATGAAAAAGGGAACCTACCAGAGTTATGAATTACTTCCTGGATTTACCTCAGGTTTTATCTTTGTCCCTCCATCTGATCAGAAAAGCTGACATACACTTGCTGTTGACCTGGGAAGAAGGAGGTGAGCAAAAGGACCGCCACTAGACAGAAGGAGAGTGTTAAAGTCTGCTCCTACTTAAGGACACCCCCTTACACTCACA
>JBAMYA010000008.1:8104828-8153066 GCA_037176975.1 Arrhamphus sclerolepis
CACATACATATATATATATAATATATATACATACACACACACACACACATATATATATATATATATATATATATATATATATATGTACACATATGTATAATGCTTCCTCTAGGATGTTTTTTCAACAGTGGTGACTCCGGGGGACGTGGTGGCATAAATGACATTTGACTTCAGATTTTACTTTTGCAACCTATTTATTGAATGCCCAGTTGAAAATGGCTTTTTGAAGACTGAATGTAAAATTAAAAAATGAATAAGACATTAAAATTGAATAAATATTGGCATAAATAAATGTTGGCACTGGGCCCAATTAACTTAAGCTACTGGTATGTTACGTAACATTAGCTGGCTATTAATATTTTGCAAATGTCTATTTAATCCCTTTCCACCCATAATAACAACAATCCACCTGGTCCTTATTCTCTTTTTTGATCAATACATTTCTCAAAAAATGCCTTTTAAGTGAATTCTTTTGCCCATTTTTTCAGGATAAAATCAGCTTTCGAAATCTCTGAAGAAATTCTCATTTTTATATGCGATAAATTCTTTTACTTGTGTGAAATAACAAAAAATGGTCTTGTCTTTATAAACACTGTAGATGACCAGATCCAAAGCTTTTGAGACGACAAAAATGTAATTTCAGCTATAATACAACAACACAAGCAGTTCTGTTTGCCTGGACCTTTTGATTTCATTTATACTCCTTGATAAAAGTCCAGAAACGCCCAGGTGTTTTTCTCAGGAATGATATTTCACTTCACCCTGAAGGTACAAGATAGCAAGAAGGCATCTAAACATTGTGAAAACACCCATAAAAACCTCTAAATATTCACTATTTGCGTTCTCCTCTCATTCTCTTTCTCTTTTCTTCTTGCTACATAACATAAAATGACACAGCTCAGGCATCGTCGCAACTGTAAAGTACCGTATATCTGCACAAAGATGCACTTCTTCACTTTCAGAATCCGTTGGAATTACGTCAATAGCGTTGAAGAGTTACGGTCATTTCCAAACTGCATGTATTCCTGACGCAGGCAACAGCTCCGGTTGTTAAATCAGTTATGTTATCTTAAGCTAATGAGTCTAGCTTTTCTCCGCTACGTCAATGCCCTATTTTCCAAGAGGACGCTCCTCTGACTCTGACCTGGTGCCTGACGTGATGTCGCTTGCAAGGCCTCGCTCTCGCGAGTAATTAACGTCGTCATTAACACCTCACCCCCCCCCAAACAGAGCAAGACGGTTATCTGTAGTTTACCTTAGTACTAGCGAGTACCCGACCCAGTGCAGGACTCTGCTGTGAAGGCGGAGACATACAGGTGTATTTGCGACAATTAAAAAATAAACAAAAAAAACAAAACCCAGAAATTTAAAGGAGAGGCAGCTAAGATTTAGCAGTGGCGACTGCAAACAGAACTGTGTTTAGCAAGCGCACTTGCTAAAGTGCACCGTCAAAGTGAAACTGTGCACTTGTTCATCCATCCATTATTGATCTATAAATTAGTGTTTATGTACATGCAGTACCAAAGTAATTAATGCCAATAAGATTTATTAAGGTTAATAGAACGTTAACGTTAGATGTGTTATTCATTCTCAGAACATTCAGATAACGTTCTGGGAACCAAACATCTAACCACCAGTTCCAGTAACGTCTACAGAACTGTCCACTTGGAACCATTGGAGAACGGAAACTAACCCTCAGGGAACGTTCCTGCAGACTTAAACTAACGTCCCGAGAACGTAAAATTGTTAGCTGGGTGGGCCGTAGAGGAAGCACTGTATGCATATATATATGAGTGTGTGTGTGTGTGTGTGTAAAGCTCTCTATTGGAGCCTGAAATCTTTCAGTACCAGGCCTCAGTGCAGTTCAGTGACGTCAGAGGTGGCTCCAGTTCCATGCCTTATTCTTGGTGGCTCCAGCCATCTTTTTCATACACTTCTCATGCTCATGTCAAGCTCTCATTCACTGAGCAGTGGCTCTGACTCATGCTTGTATTAAGACAGCCAGATACAGCACCACCAGTCCGCTTTGAAGCTTTGAAGCGATTTTCCTGGTGGCTACTTGACTCATTCCTTTGAAACAAACCGTCTTTATGGATTTGAAAGATTTTTTTTTCTTTCCCAACGACCTCCGTTGTGAAAGCATGAAGCCGTTGAAGAACGCCTATAAGTGAAACCAGTATGATTCTAAAGTATGTGTCAGTGGCTCGACAAAAATTGCTTTAAACGCATGGACCGCATTTCATTCTGCAAATGCAAAAGCAGCTGTCGCTGCACAGAAGCATAACTTGGATATTTATGCATGAAAAAGTGTTGTAATAACGTCCCATCATATTTTTTGTGAGGGGAGAAGAAAATGCTTACAACCCCACAGGGAAGCCCATAAACAAAAGACAAAAACGACTACTGGAGCTTCTAATGTACGACCACTACGGTGCTTCTTTTTCTTTTATGGGAATGTGCTCAACCTTCATATCCAACCATATTATTTACCATGAAAACATATTCTCAACATATTAGAAACATCATAAGAAGCACGACAGGAAATGCCTGTCGCTCCTCAAAATAAGCCTCCGGTTATTCCACATTATTTCACAGCAATGCTGATATTTCACAGGAAGCCTCATTTGTTCGTTTTATCGTGAAAGTAAAATCTCTTTAGATGTACAGGCGATTGCAAAACACAGAAGCCGTTTTACCTCGGAAATTCAAAATGCATTGATTCCTTTTAATTTATTTATCAGCGACTTCTCCACTTCTCCTTTTACTTGCCTCTTCAATGTTCTCTCTTTGTTTCTCGTGTCTTCTTTACTCCCCTTCCTCTCAATCCCTCTGTCTTGCTCTATTGCTCTCCATGTCACTCCCTTTCTCCTCACTTCTCTCTCCATCTCCTCCAACATTTCAAAAGAATGAATTACTTTAGGCTGTTGCTTGGCCCTGGCCAAGAATTCATTTTTGTGGGTCAAGTGTTTCAAACTGTCATTTTTGACAGGAACCATCTCATACAATAACTACATGGATGGACCTTGACTTGGAGTGCTTTTCTTTTTTTTTTTCTTTTTTTTTTGTTCACCGTCACTCTGTTTCTCTCCTCTCTTTATATGCATGCTAAAAAGATTTCAGCTATCGCCAGTGCATAGAGAAGATGGAGAGGAGGGATTGGATGGCAAATGTAGCTGGGAAAGCAGGAATCAATATTAGATTAATAGATTAAGCCTGACCACATCCGAAGTTATATGTTGAGTTAAAAAAAAAGATAAAACAAAATAAACCGAGCAAAGGAATCCTTCAGCGTGAGGATGAAGGGAGTCACTTGACAACACCAGAAAGGAAAGGGAGCTGAGCTTGATATGTAAAGTAAAGTATAAAACATGGCATTGAAGGGACTATAAGGCCTGTTTGTGTGTTTGCTGAGGACAGCAGGCCTTCAATGGCATTGGACCTGAGCAGACAATCTATTTACAGTTTGCTCAGGGGAGCATATAAACAAATGTTGAGTAATTTCAGCCAGGAGTAATTACCCTTGCCGCTGACAAGGAGAGTGTGTTAGCACTCCCCTTCACCCTCGGCCCTGTCCAGAAGGCTTCGGGCTCGTGAAGAACATTCACACACACACACACACACGGACATGCACAGATGTACATTCTCCTCGCATACACGTGGCGCCGGTCCAGCAGTCGATATCACAAACACCAATCCAGCCTCTGACGAAACATACTGGCCCGCTTGTAATGATGCACTCTATTTTCTCGCACTATAAAGCCTATATATTTCAATATAAGTGAACGCACACTGTTTTTTTTTTCTTTTTTTAAAGATAACCTTGCTTTAACTCATGCATTCACTTCAAATGATATACAATTATTCTCCCAAAAGCTATTAAAAGCACATAACGTAGCTGCTGCCAATAGTCCTGCACTTATGCATCAACATGTGTAACCATGCTCCTAATAATTATGGTTTTACATTAAGAAAAATACTAAAACAAAAAAAAAATCTTTCTTAAGATGATTAAAAAAACTGCAGAGAGAAACACAAAGTGAAAACTGAACTGAAAAAGCCACTTTGTGTTTTTTTTTTTATATTAAGATGGCAGATCAGACATGTTCTGAGTTTTTATTTATTTATTCAATTGATATCATTATTTAAGTTTTTTTTTTCTTTCCCAGTCTCAGTCACTATAAATCGTGATCATTCTAGGACCAAGAAGATGACCAGACTATATTCTCTCAGTATTCCACAGGCTTGCTTTGCTTTAGTAATTCAGTGTTGCTGTCATGAATTATTACACATAACTTAATTTGTGGACATCTGTAGTTTGATTTCTTTGCAGGTGTGGATTGTATGGGCCGTTACCAACATCTGTTGAAAGTTTCATGAGTATAGCATCTTCAGAAATATATTTACTGAGAAAAAAGTGGATGTGTTCATGACTTATTTTACCATCTGTAGATGCTGATTCTATCTGATAGCACTCATACTTCTTACATGTGCAACAGCAGAAAGGACAAATAACAGTGAGACCAAGCAGATTACCTCACGTGATCTCAAACCTTTTAGGTAAACTTGTAATTCCACAAATCAATCTGAATAGTCAAGTCTAAAGAGACACTGTTGGGGTCAGCCGGATCGTCTGATGGGACCCCGGCTTGCTCCTGTTCATTCATACAGGAGCATTATTGCAGCGTTTGACAGTGAATGTTTGTGATGCGCTTTCTAAATATCAATAAACAAGAAGAAAGAAAAGCCTGCCTTGAACCACTCCTGCACCCATGTACAATTTCATTGGCAGGCATTAGGAGTGTAGAGGCAATTTGACTGGCTGACACCACCACTGAGGTCTGAAAAATCTAACTTTTCTCATCTTCTAACAGGCTCGATGCCTCCAGCGCGACACAACAGACTCACAATTCAGCTCAGCAAAGTCAAACAGAACTGTGTTTAGCAAAGTCAGAGGACAGCGACACTGTTGATGCTGCCAACGCATACGTGTGAGCGAATGATAAGTCTCCTGGTACGCAGGACTACAGACGCCAACTTTGGAGTAGAAACAGACAGAAGTACTTATGCTCTGAACAGCAATGTGAGTCTTTCAGAGGAGAGATGAGTTCCTGTTTTGATAATGGTTTGGTTTTCATCTATGGAGTTGTTTCCAGCAACCACCTTTGCGTGTATGCTATAAAGAGTATGATTAATCTGTTATATTTTTAAGCCAAAAGTGACAGAATCCTATTTATCATATAACACTGATCTGCAGAAATCTTCTTTTTATTTGCATAACACTTAACACACAATATTGTAAAAGTCAGTATGAGTGTTTTACAAAGAATTGTGAATAAACTGCTTTTGTTCCACCCAGCAGACCCGCTGCAATCTTTATGGTGGCTGTCACAAACAAAGACATTATCTGAATGTTGTGAGAGGAATTACAGGAGTCATACCAATCTAAGAGAGCCAAGTTTTTTTACTTGGTAGTACTGGGAGTTCGATATACCTCAAAGGACAGGAGGATAGAGTTTGATCTTTTTGCAGTTTGCATGACAGTGTACTCAGTGGCATTACAGCTTAGAGCTGTCACACAGTCAGAACTGCTGGAGGAAATCTTCAGGTGGGTGAAATTTTTGATAAATCAATGGAAAATTTGGAATCAGAGGACGTACAATCTCGCATGAAACATCTTAAAAGTGATGCTGCAGCTGCAAAAATGCTATTGCATTTGTTTTGCAAACACTTCAAACAAACAAGGTGCTTTTTAACAGCAGTATTCCCTTCATACAGATCTCAACTTAAACATTAACACAATCAAATCAAATATTTAATCAACTAATAAATAACTAATTTTTCAACTTTTTCATGAAGTAGAGGCCATTTACTGCATTCTGGTTTACTTTAACAGGTTGTTAAACTTTTACTTGTAAGTAAATATTTTATTCAAAGACTATTTCAGAAACAGAGTTAATTAATTCATTAATTAATCAAATTAATTTAGTCCAAATATGCATGAGTCTGCTTGAGACCCTAAATATTTACAACTGTGAAGTTTGTTCTTCTAACTCTACTTCTGGAAAATGTAACAAACCCAATTTCAAAAAAGTTGGGAAATTGTGTAAAATGAATAAAAACAAATCTCATAAACCCCTATTTAATGCCCAGTAGAACGTAAAGGACAAATCAGATGTAAAAACCGAGACTCTGCAAAGCCTTGCTAATGTGATGAGTTTAGCATTGTCTTGCTTAAATATGCAAGATCTTCCCTAGATACCCTTGTAAGCTGGATGGTCCCTCTTCTAATTTGTAGAAAACAGAGCTCAGCTCAGTTTTCAAACGTCAATAAATAATATCTTTGTAGTATGTGACTGTTTTTTTTGTAATATATTTTATTGAGTTCATGAGATTGATGTTGTTTTTTACATTTCACTCAGCGTCACAACTTTCTTGGGTTGAGATTACTGGAACCAGAAATTAATCTGCAGTCTCAGACTTAAAGGCTCTGCCAAGAAAATGTGGAACTAATAATTGTTTGAAATATTATGGAGCTTGGCCAATAAAAAAGCCTCATATGTAGAAATATGGGTTTCCAGTGTTCTTATTTGCAGTCTTGGATTTGTAAAATGTCATCAGTAGCTGCTGCTAAGTAGGACGACCTCAGACTGTAAACTATCCCAGAATGCACGTCGCTGTAAGAGCAAAGAAGCTGAGCACAAAACTGTTGATTTAAAACTGCTGTTCATTAACTGAATCTAGATGTTGTCATGATCAAGTGTTTATGTTGGTTTCCATGTCTGTACTTTAGTAGTTGTGCTTTCTTGATCTTGTATTTGAATTATTTTTGCTGTTGTTGTTGCTCAGTTTATTAAACGCGTTCCATCTTCTCTTATCTGCCTCTTCCTACTCTTGTCTTCCCCGATAATCTCACATGTTCCTGCGTTTGTATATTGTCCTACCTTTCCATCTTTCCCAGCTGATCATCATCTTTCCGTCTGTTGTGCTTCCTTGTCATTTTTCTCAGTTTTACTTCCCCATGTTGCTTCTTGCTATTTCTTGAGTCAAAAATATGTATGAATATTTAGTGCAGAATTTCATTGATTATTTCTTCCTCCCTATCCCTGCAATCCTAACAGTTTTAAATAGAAGTGTATAATACACTACTTTTGAATTATTTATTGAATTTTTGCACATGTCTATACGCATTTTCTGCAATTAATTGCGATTAATCGCAATTAAGAATTTTAATCATTGCACAGCACTATATATACGAACAGCAGATAAAAAAAGAAAGAAAAGAAATATCTAACTTGTATAACATAAAGTATGTAATATGTCTCCCCCACTTAACAAAAAGCACTGAATAAGTTAAATCAGGAGATGTGTCTTTAAGAACAATGCGGATCCTTTAAAGTAGATGTTACACCGTATAAGATGAGAGAAAGAAGTTTCACTTTCATTTGTATTCTGCTTGTACCGTCATCAGGCCAACAGATCATAATATTGAATAAAACAAAAGAAAATTCACACTCAAAGTCACATTCCATGCTCCATTGTTTTACATTTTAATCATTCGGAAGACTTAATTACAGTATTCAAATGTACCCAACAAACAAACAAATTAATTTTCACCTTAACCTTTGAAAGCCATGAAAGCCTGATACGGGCTTTATCCCGACTGATCAATTATGATCTCTCAGGGTGAATGGAATGAATTCCCATGCAAATTTGGCCAGATCGATCTGCATTCCTGCAGAATCAATGATGCAGAAGCTTTTCCAGATCCTTCAGAGACGACTGTATGATGAGGAAATGAGAAAATAACGATTGCTGGAATAACACACTGTTGGAACTGATTATAATGAATCCAAAATAAAAAGATAAATAATAATAAAAGGTAAAAAAATAATAAAGAAGCAAAAAAAGAACATTTTACATATAAGCCATTCAGTGTAAAAAAGAAAATAGAATGCAGGACAAAGTAAAATAAAAGAAATAGAATTAAATATTTGATTTTTAATGACAAACAGTGGCATTTTAAAAGCTGTAGTACATAGTTTTTCCTTCCTCATCACTCTCTCTATTCTGTGTGTTTGTTTTCTGCTGAGCACAGTAAAGATGTGAGGGAGGTGGCTACTTGGGCTGGGTCTCCTGACAACTGGGAGGCCCTTGTAGTCTTGTGTTATAACTACTAAACAGCAGAGCAGGACACAACATGAAACCTGAGCAAAGGCTCTATAAGAGCACGATGCACTGAATGTTAAATGTAAAGAACAACATAATGAGTAGTCACTTTTATATTCAGTCAAAGCAGTTTAATTGAGAATGCTAATAATCCGGCCCTGCGATGGACTGGCGACCTGTCCAGGGTGGACCCCTGCCTTTCGCCCGAAGTTAGCTGGGATAGGCTCCAGCAAACCCCCGTGACCCTTCACAGGACAAAGCGGGTATAGATAATGGATGGATGTATATATGAACATACTTCGCTGAGTGCTTACTGATTATTGGATCACTATGGAACTCATCTATGGTACTGCAGGCTTGGCTGTGTATGATTATGCAGATCTACAAGTATGATATGAACTGAAGTTAAAGTTATGAGACTGAACATGGCTTCAATTCACCATCTCATCATCTGTGTCGCTAGTTTGCTCCGTCTCCAAAATGTTTGTGTGCAAGTTTAATCATGTGGGTAAAGGTGTGCACATTCTACCATCAAGTTTGTTTGGTTTTTGGGGCTCACAATCTTTACGTGATCAGGTTCCCAATTTAATGCATTTGACAGCTGTTTTAATCATTCATGTCAGACTGAGAGGTCAGTAACACACTATTCTGTGATGTGACTGATGCAGAACATGAAACTGACTTGACTTTACTCATCTTTGAGGTAAAGATAAAACTCCATCCATACCTCATGCAACACCAACTGTTGCTGTGAAGCCAAAGGTTTTTGATTTTAGCACTTTGAAAAACTTGTTGATGGATTTCAGGAGTTTTTTGTAAACTTATATGAACAATACAGTTAAATACTTCTTTCTTGGGTTACCAAAACATGACAAAATTCAAACTTAGCATTAGCTTAGATGCTACTTTGAACATGAGCTGTATCTTTTGAAATAATAAAGGCAACTCACAGCTGTGTTACCTGCAGCTATGTATGTCTTATAGAGGTTTTTAAAGGAAAGTTTTTCAAGAAAGTACATTTAACAGTAACCAAAACTTACATTGCTGAGATGGTGAAGTTTAAATGCTCATCATTCAGCAAAACGTAGCGCTGCTCCACTGCAATCTTCACTTCAAAACTTGGTAAAACTAGAATACATAGCACACTTTTTCAAAGAGACAATGTTTTCTGTTCGTTTTCAGGGAAAAAGTGAAATACTTAAATCATTAGTGCTTACCAAACTTTCTGACTTTGAACTCTCGAACAGCAGCTTTTTCCATATCATGGTCATAGTGTGCTGTAATCTTCCATGTTCCCGTTCTTCATGAAGAAAAAAAAAAGAAGTATCACTTGTGATGTTGCTCGACATAGTTTGTAGCAAATGTCTTTTAACATACTTGGAGACGCTGGGTATGGAGAAGGAGTTTGAGTAAATCCCTCCTGTTGGAATGTTGAACGATTTCATTACTGTGTTTCCAGCAGCATTCTGTGAATAAAATAAAGCCACAACTCATGATGTCAGATCATGGAAATATCTTGTAGAGACCTTTTCCGGTGATATTATTGATAAAAAAGATATGTTCACTCACAGATATTGATATGTGGACTGGACTCTGTTGAGGCCTAAGCATGTGGTCAAGAGCGAATATCCTGTACCTCACTGCAGGAAAGATTTTCAACATACTGTTATATTGCTCTATTATTAATCTTTCACTTGAAACTGTTTTATATGTTAGCAAATGTGTCGACTTTGTTTGCACCTGTTTGCGTTGGATTGTAGACTGGCTGATCTGTCTGAATGAAGATATATCCCCTGTGTGGTGAAACAAGGACCCTTGTTAAACGCTGAACTCTTTTATTCTCTGCCACCAGCATAAGATAGGGCTTATTTTGTTTGGTTTCTTGAACTCTTGACCATGTGTCCTTTATTATCTGTAAACATGCAAATAAGAGACTTGGGTTAACAATATCTCAATCCCATCTAAAATGATTTGTGTATGTACGAGTAGTTTTCTTACCATGAGTTCAACTAGCTGGATTGGACTCTCTTGAGTACATGTAACAATTTTCTTTTCAGATAAAAGTACATTACCAGGCTCTTCCTTCAGGTAGAGAGTAATAGGTTCATTCAGATGATTCCCTCCCACCTGAACAAACACTTTCTCTTTAACACCTAAGTGAAACACATTTGGGGCCGAGATAAAGAATCTACACACACACACACACAAAGAAAAAAGTTAGATTTTAATTTGCTCTTCAGTTTGAATTAATTGATTTTTATGCCTGAAGATTTACATTTGCATTACAACATGTTTTTATTCTATCTATCACATTGTATATATTTAGTTGTATCAAATGAGACCATTATTCTCTTACCTATCTTCCTCTGAACCCTTCACACCCAAAAACAGGAGCAGTGAACCAAACAAAAAAATGCAGCACTTCATTGTGCAGTTTCTATTTCGTCGCTTGCACTGACACAGCCTTTGGAAAAACTGAGGTTTTATAAGAGCCCCCAGCCTTCCCCCTGTGCCATATTGCTCAATCATTTGGATCTTGAAAAGCTCTCACAATGTTTTGCTGCACTGATTCAAGTTAATTATTACTTATAGATTAATGGCTTGTGTTGTACAAACTAACAATGACAAATAATTTTAATAACATAAGTGTATTATTTATGGCCCAAAAGATGCTGCTTTTTATTTGACATATTTGAGTTTTATTTGTTTTATATCACTACTTGGCTTGCAGCATGGAAAGAGTTTGCTTTGGTTTCACAATGTGTGACCATCCTCTCATTGGTTGCTAAAAGGGAGCCAGATTTTCCTAAACCATGTGATTTACAAGAAATCAAGTGTAGTCTGTTTCAGTTCAGGTTGGGCTGAGAACTGTTTATGAAATGCTTCTAATAAGGTTCATATGCAAAATACTTGCTCTTCACTTCAGTGGACATACTTTGTTAGTATTTCACTGTTTTTATAATTATTTTACAATCCAGAAACAGTATAAAACTGCTTGTTTCAAACATAAAAGTATTGTTTCATTCACTAACAGAGGACGCCTGACTATAGTCATGTGATTGATGAATTGACTGTTACAGAATCAAAATTAAAAGGCTGTCAAAGTGATTCATAGGTAGTTTTAGTTTTGTTGGTGCTCTTCTTGCCTGACTATTTGACTGAACTCAGCTGTGGTATGTCCTATGTTTTGTCTGTGTGTGTGTGTGTGTGTGTGTGTGTGTTTTAAACAGTCCAGCCAGGGCACTAATTCCAGATGCAGTATACAGAGCCCTGTCTTGGTTTGGAGAATTTTTATTCTCTTTTAAAATTTCATTTCATTTTTTTATGCTCTGGTGGAATGAAACAGTGGAGTCAGTGACACAAACACAGGGACAATATCTGAACATTTATTTATTTTTTCATGTAAACAGCATGAAAAGGATGCAGGGAAGGTTATAAATGCACATTTCTACTTTTCTTCAAAGTTTTGATGGACACATGGTGATATCCAACATAAAACATTTCAGCAGCTCCTTTATTTTTCTTCTTCAGTTTTCTTCAGTGAAATATTCTCATGCTTCTTGCTGAAACTGGAAGCATATATGCCTGTGTCAGTAATTTGTTGAAACTCTCAGTAGTTAATCCTGCTACAAATTCATTTAAAGAGTTTCTGAAAACAGGAACCTTCTCTGACAGCATGTGGACATCCACTTTAACATTTTTCAATATCCAGATCAATCTCTGTTCATTCACAATGTCTTTCATGTTCATATCTTCATAAAATTACTGAAATGTAGAATGAATGTTTTACAAGGGTTCAACCAAGATCTCATCCTGTATTATCTAAAGGCACATTTGGTACATGGAAGACACATCTATGTCCACATACAAAGCTACAAAGCATGATGATTTTCACATCCTTTCATTCTACACAGTCAGAAACACAAATCAAACTTAAGTCATTCATATTTATATTTAGTTAGCAAATAAAATTAATATCAGTTCAGCTGTATGGTCAGATTTTTCCTCTTGCTTAATTTCTTATTTATCCAAAACAAATAAAATGATGTCAAGAAGAACTGTAGACAGATGACTTAAAAATGTCAGTACACAGATACAGGCAGTAAAATAAAGTAAAATACACTGTGGCCAATGAAGAGACCCTGAGAGCAAAGATTATTCAAATTAAAAGTGCCTCACAGTTCATGGCTTACATTTCCTTACAGTGTCGGTATTATTTAACTATAACACAAGTTGAGGGCTAATACATTTACAGTTATTGTGTTGGTATTTGTTTCACTGCTGAGAGACACGAGAGGGAGACAGCGAGAGTTGGGGGCATGATGTCCATCCACAACTCCTGAATATGGAGAAGTAGTACAAGAATTGCGTTTGGACAATCAACACCAGACTCCCTGTCAGACCTGCTGAGACCAGGAACTGTGTCCTTTAGTGCTGATGTTAAATCCTGAAATGGGCGGCTGGTTTGATAAAATATCAAGAGAGATTAAATATCAACTGACATTTCAAAGTTTTTCACAAAAATTCACAAAGTGCAATTAAAGGTTATCTTTTTCTTAAAATATATACATTCTGCATTTAAAAAACAAAACAAAAAACTACCAAATGTTACTTAAATGCATATATTTTTAAACAATTCTATTTATAGCCTTGTATAAAAGTAAAAAAAAAAAATTAATACTTACATTATGCACCAATAATGCAGTGATATTAGATCCAGAGAAACAACAATTATTAAAATGTCTTTTTGGATATGAAATCCTGAAATGCTCATTCAGTCCCTCTAACTTCTTTCAAACATTGCAAAGTCCACTCTGCCATTGTGCGTCCATCCTCAACTGTTGCTGGTTCAGTTTGCTTGTCCATGTCCCCTTCTCGTTGGCTTCCCCACTATCCATCTCATTTCATGCAGGAGTGGGGTTACCTAAGAGATTGGGCTTCAATGGAGAAAATCTGCTTTTCTACAATTAACTGTGAAAGGTGACAGAAGGAAAAGAAGGGAGGGGAGCAGACTCAGAAGAAAAGGAGAGACAAGAGAGAGATGTGCGCATGGCAGGTGGAGAGATGTATAGTTAAAAAGTTCTTCCATATTATTTAGAAGTTTTCATATTCATAAATGATGATGTACAATTATTATTATCTGAAAATTATGACTCCAAATGGATTGATTATAGTTGATTGTTTCCGAGGTAGCATTGTTTAGCTGTTGCACTTAATCTCGGGAACAGTTAAACATTATCTTTAAGGTACTTAAAGTAAATACAACTGAAGAATTTTCTCTCTGTTTGTGATTTTATTTTTCACATGTATTTAATTCATGCTCTTAATTAAAATGTTCTCAGCATCCCATACTTCAAACGGGATTAAGCCAAATTAGGCTGCTTTACACTGATCCCAGTGGAGATGAATCATGCCTCAACCCAATCTCTAAAAATTCAGAGGGAGTGACCAGTGGGTCTGCGTGGAGAGAAGCGCACAAAAGGGTGTGGCGTGGGAATGTCCACAGGGGTCAGGAGTGAGGGTGGAGGGGTCAGAGGTCAGAGCCAGCTGGACAGCACACAAGAGAAGATGATGGTGAGAAAAAGAGGGGAGGGAGATGTCCAAGACTGACTGACTGGACCCAATGGGACATTAACATTGAACTGATGCGAGGCGTTCTGACCAGTGGTGAGATTCGGTGAGAAACTGAGCCAGGACACACGTGTGTAATGGTCCGTAGTAATTGATAAGTGACAAGACTTTCATTGTTGACACCAAATCACCAATCAAAATGCAGCGATGGATTACAAGCTGCACATGCTGGCATATTCAGTCACAATATGGGGTTATTTAAACCCACAAGCAGGTTGCTAAATGTTATATTTGTAGCTTAAGTAATACTTATTTCTTAGATATAAATATTGTCTCACCGTTTGTTTATTAGTAGTTTTCTAATTCATGGTAGAAAAAAGGTATATGTGTTGTATAGTCTAGCTATAATTTTTCATTTGGTTCCTGTCTTTATCTCAAGAATATAATCTGTAAAATGTGTTAGCTTACTTACAGCAAGAAAGTTTGTATTATATCATGAATGATGTCATGAAGATAACAATAAACATATACAAACACATGGAATGATTTATACTTACTTAACAGTTAAAAGTGCATCTGCAGCTGCAATCGTGTCATAAAGACTGTAATGAAGATCAGACATATAGTTTTCCGTAGTGAAATGGCTTTATTGTGTCATATTTATTGTGTGGTTTACAGATATTTTTGAATCTCAGGAGTGCAGTCAGCATGGTGAGAGTCTGCTAGCTTTTTTTTTTCTCCTCATGTGGGACCGACTGGTCAGTAAGGGCAACTGGCAGTCTTGTTTGAGGCCACAGTGGCTATAGTGGGCCAAAAAAGGCAAACATAGGGGCCAACCCAGAGGGGGGAGGGGGGCAGCAATGCAAATAGTAACCCCTGAGTGAAAGGCCCAGAGCAGATCAATTTTCTCACATTACTCTCGCTGCCTATGACTGTGAATGTGCATGGCCACACACCACATTATGCATTCATATTTAATTAAATTCAGTCTCAACAACAAAGGAGGCAGCTGTATTTGAACAAAGTTAGAACAACGTCATGAGTAAGCATCAAAAGAAGGGTTTCAATTGAAGTCCATCAAAGTTCACTGCTTCATCTTATACTTTACAATGAAAATATAGCACATATGGAACCAGCAAAAGCCTGTAATGTTTTCATGCAGCATGTTGAAAACTTCAGCACCTTTGTCATTTTAAGGGTCACGAGCTCTCTGCTCTCACCCACCACATGCAGAGCAGATAAAATTCAGTTCCTCTGTTTCAGGCAAGCCAACCCACTGCTGCCACCCAGTGGTCTTGATGGCACCACTGGTGCCACACTCATGCACCCCTTCAGGTCCTTGTCCTGCCATCCAGTTCTGGTAACAGCTAGAAGCCGACCCGGTCCAGAACCAGAATTTAAAAGCACAGGTGTAGCGCAAGCCCAGCCAAACATGAGCTGATGTGGCATTCTTGACCTTTACAGCCACTTTATCCTGAATTTCTTTGGTGGTGATGTGGACAAGGTCGATAAAATGCTCTCTGCAGTAACTCATGGCTGCAATCCAAGTCTTGTTTTCCTGGATTAATATCAGGTTTTCTTCTGGAAGCACATAAAGAGAATAGATACTTAATGTTAACTTGTTAAAGCAAATTTATAGAGAATAACCACAAATGCACACATTTTGAGCATACCCGAATGCTGACTTTGACTGTTGATGGTGGTCAATAGAGCTGAGGATTGTGTAGGTCTCTGTGCTGACGTACCCTTCTGTGTTGTTAATGTAGAGACACTGCCCGCGATGATATTAACAGTAGTTATTGGGGATAAGAGTGTTGACATTTCTGCTGTTGCATTGTCAAGCTCAGTGCTTGAGGGATGAGACACAGACTCTTTGGTGTTTGTTGTTGCTGATCCATTGGCAGGAACTGGGGTGGTAACACTAGTCAAGTTTGGCTGTTTAGTATCAGCCACAGTAAATGATACTGTGACTCCTTCAGATGAATTCTGTGAAAGAGTTGTCAGATTTTTTGGTAGCTCATCTGCAGTAATGGTCTCTCTTGTATTTTGCGATGAAGTTGTTGCTGGGATAGATTTCTGTGCTGTGAAGGTATAAATACATACGTCATTTAAATAAGAGAGAATTTGTCCGAACTCTATTTGGTTTAAGAGTACAAAGCAGTTATATTTAACTAAAACAAATACTACACGATAACTTCACCAACACGAAAAACAAACAGTAAAAAAGGAAGACAACTTACGGCTTTGACAAATAAAACTAAAATCCAAGTCGCAGTTCCTGTTATTCCACATCCCCTGGTCTTTAAAAATTGCAGCAACACATTTCTGATTTCTAGAGTATTGTGGTTGTCTGGGTTTCCAGAAACGAAATGATGAGATTCCTCCATCTGACCATTTCCATGGGTCTTTGAAGAGGCCAATCCACACAGTTTGAGATCCAGATAGGTTACGGACTGCTGCATTCTCATCTTCTGAGTGTATGCTGACAAGTTCAAATGATAAGTTTCTGCAGTGGTTCTGAGCATCCGTCCATGATTTGGCCTCCACAAAAAACTTGTAACTGCTGGCATGACTGGAGCCTGAAAATAAAGTTTAAGCAGCATAATGTTGCACTGTTTGTAACAAAATCCGTTATAATTTGAAGTACTGCAGTGTCATTTTACTTACCATGACAAAGGAAGCTCCTTTGAGTTTCGCAGTCACTTTCAAACCACTTGCCGCTTAAATCCATTGCTGCACATCCTTCTTCATTGTTTTTTTGTGGTTCTCCTGACTTCCAGTTAAAATAATCTGTATTTTGATCAGACAAAGACCAATGCCACATCCCCATATCTCCAATCTCCAGTCCTATCCAGGCTCTCTCTGCTGCCGTTGAAACTAAAGCGATCAATTTATCCATGTCGATTAAGTTGTGAACCGTTGCTAAATCAGTGTACATTTCTCTGCAGTGTGTTCTTGCTTGTTCATAGGACTTTTTGACATTGATGAAGTGAAATTCTGCAGATTCCAGTGTATAAGAGCAAACCACTGCAGGATTAGAGGAAGAGTATTTTGTCACAGCAGGAACAAAACATTCATATACATGTATATTGTTCAATATTCGAGAGGTTTAAGTTGTTAATATATCATATCAATAAGTAATACTATGTATATCATATATATTTAAGCATTTTGTACTCAGAAAGCAATATATATATATATATATATGTCAAAGCAAGTTAAGTACAAACCTGAGATGAAAATCAAAAATAGTGCTGAAGCCCTTTTCATCGCGAAGTGTCTATCTTCATTCATGGTGATGACAAACTTCAAAATAATAAGCTAAAAAGAACAAACATACATTCTTCTGTCTAATATAATATTGTATGATCAGTTTCTGCTGCCAGCAGAAGTTTCTGGCAGCTTTGAGCAGAAGTATTTGTTATAAAAATTCCACCCCGCTTGTCAAGAGAACTTCCTCACAGACTATTTTGAACAAAGCCGTTTGTCAAGTTTCTCACTCTCTCTTGAATGCTATGTGGTGCGGTGTTTTGTGGTTTGCTGTGACAAAATTATATGGCAACACCTCAAACTGCAATTATAAGAGAGGATGTTTAAAATTACCAAGCTCAAATGGCTTGTGAACAAATGTCAATGGATATCAATTGTTCTTGTTGTGCTCACCGAAACAAAAGATGATAGAAAGAAATTAGGGTTTCAGCACCTAGCGTGCAACAATGTTTTACAGAATGCAGAGGGTATTAAAATAAAAAAAGCTTCAGTTTCCATAAGGCTTTTTTTTTTTAATTTCTGCAAAAGTTAAGCGTTTTTTGTTGTTTTTGTTTGTTTGTTTGTTTTGCATTCAAGACTTTTTTTTTTTTTTTTTTAAATCACTGTCATTTGTTTAAATTTTAATTTAGGAGAAGTAGGAAAGGAGGTGGTTGGTATGAACCTAAAAGTCAAACCTCGTGTGATTACATTTTGGATTGTGGAAAATGTTTTTTGCTGTGCAAAAGAAAGTTGTGCAATCTATTCTATGTCAAAGACAAAAACATTCCAGCTCCTCTCTTAGGTGTGGCTGTCTCAAAGATTTGCAAAGGAATATAAGTCTTGCATTAGAAGGTTGCATTAGAAATGCTAATCATTTCTATTTGAATCTATTGCTCTTCATCTGATGTTTATTTTACCCCTCATTTTTATGTGCAATTGTGCGGCAGTACCCAGTCTTCCCTCAGGTGTATCAGTATGTATGTTACCATGCACCGTTTCATGTTTTGTGGACTCATTTGGTGAGCCCAATTCACTTAATATAACAACAAATTATTAGAAGGTGGATTTAGTTTTAGGTGGGGCTTGAGATCCATGCCAATATTCCAGGGAATTATTCAAGCATAGGTGTCATATGACAGCGCTGTTCTGGGTGGTCCCATGAGACATTTTGGCTCAAGAGGATGGTGGCACCGAGCCATCATGGCCTGTAAACAACAACAGCATCAAACTCAACTAAACTGGCTGTGATTGTTGGCCTGTCGTCTGGCGTTTGTCTGGATTAGAACTTAGAAACCAAGTCGGTTTTCAATAATGCGTCGAAGGTGTGTCTGGTACGTAATTCCAACCTTGAAACGACCGTGAAGCTTATTTGTCAGCAACAGTTTCCTCGAGTTCTCGCCCTCCGTCCGTCAGGCTAACATTAGCCATCATTACAGCTAAGATGCTAACCGTAGCTCGCTAGAATAATTTTGTTTATTTCAGTGTTCCTTTGGCTAAACGTTTTAGATACCAGACTTATTATGTTTATATTTTTCCCTAGCTTTAGAAAACCTAAGAGATAAGAGTCTGACTTGTCGTAAATAAAGCTAGCTAACGATATCTGGCCACGGTGGTGATCGTTCGCCGTAATGGATCCAGCTAACTCTTGGTAAAAACAACCGACGTGTTATTTCTCTAAATATTCTGCACTTGACTACATTTATGTTAACACTATGAAAATCCCTATTTGACATTGTGGTTTACTTTCAGTTTTAACTTAGGGCAGTTTTATCCGGCGCAAGGTTGATAACGTTTCTGCGTATCTAAGAGCTTTTTAGCGAACGTGAAATATCGTCGCGATGCCAAAAGCAAACGTTACTGACAAACACATCAGCAGAAATCTTTTTCCTCCCGTATAAAACATTCAGTTAAACAAAGAGTCGAGGCCCCTCTCTCTCTCACACACACACAAAACTACCGATACCAGTGTCAATATTTTTTTTTATTTAGTAATTTGGCCTGGTGTTGAAGCTAACATCAGTAGATTTAGAGTATAAAACATTTAGAGGTTCCTATCACATTTGTCTGTTCAATAATTATTACTGTATGACAACTATTAAGCTAATAATTTCTAGTTATTCAGCTATATGTTGAGAGATCATTTTAAAATAGTTTGAAGCTTTAATGTATAACCTGACGGTGTCCTGCAGTACAGGGCCACGAATGCTAGTGAAAAATTCCTGCCATAGTCTTTTGGTTACCTTTGAACTATCAGTTCCTGGGCAATGAGAAAGAAATGCTAAACAAAAAAGAAAACCCGGTGTTTGGGAGATCTACACCTAGCCATATAGTCTTAAATTCTGGCTTTGTTCAAGCTCAGCATGTGCCAAACTGTCAGAGCAAATTACTGTAAAGATGGATGTGTGCTTCAAGCAAGGTCTAGCATTCATCTGTGTATAGCTGATGATATCCTGTTGTTTTTACCCCCAGACTGGTATCCTTCAGCCAGGACATCATTCTTCTCAGTGGGTAGCTTACAAGCCATGTCCTCACTGCAGCCCAACAGCTCAGCCTCCAACAGCCCTACCACCATCTTGGGTTCTCC
This sequence comes from Arrhamphus sclerolepis, assembly GCA_037176975.1. Lineage (NCBI taxonomy): Eukaryota > Metazoa > Chordata > Actinopteri > Beloniformes > Hemiramphidae > Arrhamphus > Arrhamphus sclerolepis. Next base: position 8,124,399 of record JBAMYA010000008.1, read on the forward strand.
TTTTTCAGTGATCAGCCCCTCTCTTAACTCGCCAGGGATCTCTCCCTCTTTGGGATTTGGACCCATCAGCAGCAGTCAGGTAATGGTAATAGTAGCTGAGGGTACCTTGTGGTACAATTGCAATGTTGAAAGGTAGATTTTTCCATAGCTGATAGAATGTACTGCTTTTCTTTCAATATTTACTGTGCTCTGTCTTATTAATAAAGGAAAATACCTAGCTAATGATACATGTATGCAAATGATAGGCAATCAGTTTGTCAAGCTAAAAAACATCAACAAAAAACTGCATGCATTTTTCCTTTTTGTAATTGGTTGTACATTGTATTTCAGATCTCTTCTTCAGGACCAATATCAGGGATGCATTCAGTCAGCAGCTCAGAGGATGTCAAGCCTCCATTTGGCCTGAGGTCCGTGTCGGCTCACAGCCCTGGAATAATGCCATCTCAGAAACGACTGTGTGTGATCTGTGGCGACCGCTCTTCTGGTGAGTGGACTACCAAAAAGCATCATCTGATTGATTTTTCTCAACTTATGGATCTCATTCATTGATTCCAATAAAAACAGAACTGTTTTCTTCAGTTCAGTGCTGTTTAATCATCTTCAGTTGAATTTATTTGTGTCATTTCCAGGCAAACATTATGGAGTGTACAGCTGTGAGGGATGCAAAGGTTTCTTTAAGCGAACTGTGCGCAAAGACCTGAGCTACACCTGCAGGGACAACAAAGAATGCCTGGTTGACAAACGCCAGCGCAATCGCTGCCAGTACTGCCGCTACCAAAAGTGCCTGGCCATGGGTATGAAGAGGGAAGGTATGCAAAGAGAAGTATGGACATCCTCTCTGGCTTTTCAAGGTGAAGGAACAGGGATCAGACATATTAAGTGGATAAACAAGGATGGAAAGGATTAAGGAAAGATGATGATGATGGAAAAGATAATATGTATGTCACTGAAATCATAAAAATGCTGTGTTTTTAATTATTATTATTTTTTATTTCACTTGAACAACGAGCGGGTTATGCTACAAATGCAAAGTGTATTGCATTTTTATGTGAATTTATGTTCTGAGCTAAAGACGTTTAAGGATTACTGTGCTAGACAGTATTTAATTTACTTTTCTTTGGACTGACTATTTTTGATTGCCAGCTGTAGATCAAATACTCTGCTTTGCTGAGTATTTGTAAATGTATGAAACCACTTGTGGATTGGGTCAATGTTGGCATGACAGAAAATTAAAATTGCTCATGTTTTAGGGGAACATGGCTTGAAGCATTATAGAACACACAGTGTACCCTGCATAACTTAATCTATGTCCAAGCTGCTCTAATTTGGGTTTTGTATTGAGACACACAAAACTGTATGCTCTGTTTCATCACAGTTAATTACCTCCTAGTGCCATTTCACCGTGGCTTTAGTTTTGCCAGTCTCTGCTCTCTTAATGATACTGGTAGACAATGTTTCACTCTGACTTACAGTATTTTTGGAGGGGAAGTCAGAATGGTTAGATTTTTATGAATCATTTGAAAAGCCATAGTTGCTTAAAAATTTTTGCTTTTGCTGAAATTGATTTGTGTGTCCACATTTCACAGTGTAGTTAAGCAAGCATTTAGTCTGCTATCAGAATTAGTTCACTGAAAATTTTAACAATACTATTTGAAAACTGTTTACGGTGGAGAGAAGAAATGCAGTGATGGTAAAATGCAAATAGAAGCTGTATGTTTTGTTGCATTTCTTTTTCCATTTGAGTTAATTACTTTCCTGTGTAGAAAATTTCTTAAACATTGTTTTTGGTAAGGAAGTGAATAAACTGAGGGGATTCTGTAGCACTTGTCTGTAACTGGATACTAGCAGAGGAAATGGGATGCTGTGTGCATTGTTTAGTTTAAATTTCCCACTGTTTGACCCAGTATCTGTTGAAGTCAGTTTTACTCAAGCACTGGAATACTTTTCTGGAGAATTAAGTTTGAACTTCTAAGTTGCAGTTTTTCCAGATGACGATATTAAAAAGTGGCATCTGGATATAGTGTAGGACATTTGACAAAGCATATATTTTGTGCAAAGCAGACATGTGATAGAAAGTGGTCTCACAGATAGGCAGTTAGACGAAAAATCTCACTAACCTTACAAGGCCCACATATATAGAGCGTGTTGAGAAAACGACAGGGGAGTGCATGTGTGAGCATTGCCCTCCTGATCTACTACGTGACAAGAGTATTGAGTCACATTCTCCCAACTGATGATGCAACTTGTCAGTTTTAAGAGGAAAAAAGAAAATCTGACTTTATAATTGTGTGTGTGTAGTGTGTATTTATCCAGAAATGCAGCAAATTGCAAAGGGTTAACTTTTGTCTTTTACCACACACTGTAAAGCAAATTTTGATATTGCCAGGCTACATAATTTAATCTTAACTGTCGTATCATTTTTGTCATGACAAGGCGAGGTTTGAATTTCTTCAGTAAAGCAGCAGATCTTTAAAAATGACAGATGTTTTACTTGTGTTTTTATTTTCACTTTTGTACATATTTCTTTACGTTCTGTGTGTGTTCTTTGACCCAGCGGTCCAGGAGGAGCGCCAGCGGAACCGAGAACGTGAGGGAGAACTGGAGTTCGGTATCGGAGTGAATGACGAGATGCCCGTGGAGAAGATCCTGGAGGCAGAGACGGCTGTGGAGCAGAAGACTGAGCTTCACTCTGATGGAGGCTCTGCTGGAAACTCTGTGAGTGGTTTGATCACTGGTATCAATATATTAGAAGGAAAACAAAAAAGTACCTATGGCTTTTTTGTTTTCAACATTAAAAATGTGCATTGACAGTAGAAATGCACAAAAATCACTAGAAGCATTTATGTTTAATCATTAATCAGAAGGTCATGATGATGATTTTTGTTTTGTTTTAGCCCCATGATGCTGTTTCCAACATGTGTCAGACCGCAGACAAACAGTTGTTTGCTTTGGTGGAGTGGGCAAAGAGAATCCCTCATTTCTCTGAACTGCCCCTCGATGATCAGGTCATCCTACTGCGTGCAGGTATGAGCAAATACCTGCAAACAAATGATCAGTGCGATATTGTTCTCTAAATTCTTATATTCAGATTAAGAAAATATCATATAAATGGTTAGCTTAATCTGAGTAAGTAAATAATTGCATTGTGACATGTGGAATATTCAGTTTATAGTTGCATTACTGTGTTCTAATTCTTGACGTGCAAACACTTTGGGTGCAATATAACAAACATCCTGTTGGTGTTTTCACTTCACTTTATGACAGCAAATATTGCAGTTTTGAAATGAAAGTGTCTATTGGTTTCTGCAAGAGTCTATTAGGACATGTAGCACTAAAATGAAGAAGTTTTATTTTTTGCAAACTCAAGATATAATGCTGTTATTGCATGCAAGTGTAATATTATTTAATGTTTCAGGGTGGAATGAGCTCTTGATTGCCTCGTTCTCCCATCGATCCATTCCTCTGAAGGATGGAGTTCTTCTGACGTCTGAGCTGCAGCGTGACAGTGTATACACTGCAGGAGTCGGAGCCATTTTTGATAGGTACATCTATAGACATAAATCTTACCAGCATATTCAAGCATAAACTGCCACTTTATGCAATAATTTCATATTTTACATATGTCTATGTAACCATTTAATATAGGGAGAGTGTGCAAAGTGCAGAAGTTGGCGCCATATTTGACAGGTAATTTTAACTGTTTTTGTAATAAGTGTGATTATCAAGTCAATAACCCTGGTGTACATTTCTAATATTTATATGTCTGATTATTGTTTAGGGTTCTTACTGAGCTCGTCAATAAAATGAGAGATATGCAAATGGACAAAATAGAACTGGGCTGCCTTCGTGCTATTGTCTTGTTCAACCCAGGTACTAGACAAAAGGAAAGGAGGAAAAAAATCACAAAATCTAGTGTTCATGAGCTCCTGCTAAAAAAAATGCTCCTGTATTTTTCTTGCCAGATGCCAAAGGTCTCTCTAACACAAGTGAGGTGGAGCTTCTTAGAGAAAAGGTCTATGCATCATTGGAAGCTTACTGCAAACAGAAGTATCCAGAGCAGCAGGGACGGTAAGGGTCCTTGTCTGTTATTAGATTGGTATGTTGTCGCTTTATCTTCTCAAACAAAACAATATATGTATATATTTTTTTTTTCTTTACCTTATAGGTTCGCTAAACTCCTCCTTCGACTGCCAGCACTGCGATCCATTGGCTTGAAGTGCTTGGAGCACCTCTTTTTCTTCAAGCTGATTGGTGACACACCCATTGACACTTTCCTCATGGAAATGCTTGAAGCTCCCCATCAATTGTCTTAGATAGGAAACGTGTACTGTGGTTTAGATAGCTGGAGTCTGGAAAGTGGGCGTGGGACTGGAGTGGCACTTTAAGTTCTTTTAAGATTTGTCAATTTGTCTCACTGCTGTCTGCGTTACACTTTAGTGCAGCACAGATTTGCTTTTTAGACCAAACCCAAGGCTTGGCATGATCTACAAGCTGGTGCTATATGTTGTCATAACTTCATGAATAACTATGGTTAAAAAAGAAAAAAAAAAAGATATTTTTTGAAAAATGTAAAAATGTATGCATCTCTCTCTCTCTCACAATAGCTATAATTTGGGTACTCGTTTTTATATAAGCTTTTTAGACACCTAAACATGAAGATTCTGTTCTTTCTCCAGCTAAATTTTTTCCTAACACTTTTTCAAAGACAAACGGAAGGCAATCTGAATCATGAGCATGCATTAAGCATACTTTGTTTTTTTTTTGTTTTGTTTTTTAAAAATAAATTAAAAAAAAAAGCCAGAATGCAAACCCTGGGATAGAAGATAGATTGAAAATGTCCAGCCCGACTTGTCTGTGTTAAATTGAGGATCAGCTTTATGTGTCTCATATATATGGTTAGTGTTTACTTCACAAAAACAAATCTAATATCTAATCACTTTTGTGGTTAATGATTAGACTGTGCTGCACTCTTTTGATGGACTATTTCTTAAATATACTTTGAGCAAACACCTGGCCTCTAAATGGTCATGTGTGTCTTTTGGTGCTATTTCAGGTATAATTTGACATATTTGGTGTAGTTGCACATCAAACCACAAATCTAAGGATATATGCAAAAGTAAGAATTTCTTTGTTAATATGCTTAAAATGTAGCAATATAAAATGTAAACTGCATTTAAGGTTTTACAAAGTAAATTGTGACCAGCGGAAAGGGAAAGCTTCCACTAAGTAATTTATGTACACGTTTCTGAGGTACTGTGCAAAAGTTGTTCAGGGAAAATGTAGTTTGGGAAAAAAAAATCAATTCTGATCAGGAAATACAAATTGTATTATTGTAAATTTTTGCCCTTGTTTTTAATTTTTTTTTTTGGCTACTATAAAAGCAAGATGTGTCTTGGGTTGCACTGGATTTGCTGAGACTTTTTGTGCACTTTTTTTTGATGCTCAGTTGTATTTCCCAAATAATTTCCTTCTTTATTTTGTAGTTAGCTATGTTGCTCATCATAATGTTTCTGCCGTTTATTAAAAGCAAACCCTAATCACATAAATCCATAACATGTGGATACAGTTATTTAAAAAGACCAAATGCGATCTGTAAGACGGCCACATGAAAACAACAGATGAGCTGCGCTGTTAAGCTTGTCATCAAACTTTATGGTCTTGAATGTCAAGTGACTTGAATCATGGGTTGTGTGGACTAAAAAAAAAGGAAAAAAAAAAGAAAATAAAGATGCTTAAGTACTGGTTTCATTTTCTCCTGTAAAAGTGTCACACGAGATTTTTCCTCTTCAGATGAAAAAGCAACTTTTCGACAAAGCAATACAACTAAAAGGTATTTAAATAGGAAAAGAAATGAAATAATTAGTTCCAACAAGTCTTTTATTGTAGCTGTTACATAGATTTGCTGTGGGCATAGATGCAATAGAAGCCTTAGTTGTAAAGCACTTGTGTCCAAGTGATGATATGGCACAGGCAGCAACATGTAATCCGCTAAAATTAAATTAAAAAGTAATGTTGAGTGCAATAAAACCAAAGGCTTCTAAGGGAGTACCTGGTAAATGTTATCACTCCATTAACTGCATTTGTTTTCTTTACAGCATGAAGTAAAAAGATTTAACAAAGTGCATGTAAACTTTACACAACTGAAAAAGTGAACCTCCCTTTAAATCAAGCAGAAGTGACACTCTTAAACCATGCATGGCTTAGTTTTCTTAAATTATGTTTAAAATAACACTGCTTTTAGATTATAGTCTAATACACTTTTCCTCACATGGAGCACAAGAAAAAAAAAAAAAGACATTGTTATGACATGTACATCATTGTACAGCATTCCTGTGTTGCTTTAAACATGTTCAAAGAATCAGTACAGTTCTGCTAAATGGGCTGCTACACATGAGATTAAGGTGCTGAATAATTTCCAGTAACTTCTGAAGGAATGGAGTGCTGGTGTGATTTAATAACCTTATTTATGATGTGTTGATGTACATTTCTTAACAGCAAGGAATCGGTCACAGTGACACTTAAACTGCAAGCCATATTAAAACTGAATATATGTAAGTCAGAAATTCAGTGAAGGCAATTCCAAACTGACGAATATCACAATGTGCACAGTACTTTCTATAAAACCGATCTACCAACGCAGGTGTATTGTAGATGTTATGTGCATTTATACTAGTCCTAATGGTGTTACCTGAAGTTTGCATTCACAGGCATAGAATGAAGAAATACCCAACATGTTCTGCAAATGACAATATGAGACCTCCAGTGATACCAGCCGCACCACAAATTAATTTGGCCAATTTTCAAATTAACTTTATTGGAGAATTTCATATTTATTTTACAGTAAGGCTAAAGGATGCCACTAATGTGCACAACCAATTCCTAAGCTGTCATAAATAATTAAAAACTCTTCATTCATCCATGACATAACATGAAGAAAAAAAAACTGCTGAGACTGATTAAAAAAAACAAACACTGAAAATAAATCACAGCTCTTGAATCATCTACTACACTGAGATAGTATCCTCTCATCCTCCCAGAGCGTCCACCTTTAGTAACAGTTTCTGATTACATGTCCCTGAAAGCATCAATAAATAGCTGTCCGCAAGGCACTCTGAAATGTGCAGCTCATAGTTTCTAAAAAATAAAACTCTATGAAGATTGCTCACCTCTACCACTGCACTTGCCTCCCTCAGAGTATTTCCAGCTTTTCAGTCTGTAAGTGAAAGATCAGATGTTTGAATTTGTTTAGGCTGAACTATCAAAGTCATGAAACGAGTGGCATTGTGAGTCAAATCCACAGTAACTGAACACAATGTCTTTCGCATAACTTTTGAAAAGAAAACAAAATCTGCAATTTAAAAGGATTTCTTAAGCAGTGAACTCATGCATGTCAGCATTGAATCCGTCAATCTTCTTTTTTACTTTTTACTATTATTATTAAAAACTGTGCTACTGTTGAATTGCTGGTTAATTGTCGAGTATGTTTTCAGAATCAGATGCCAGAGTGGTTCATCAGTGTCAAGGATCTCACATTCCATTGATACCCAACATTTACATCCAGTGCAATTGTTCCTCCTTTTTTTTTTTTTTTTCAGCACCTTCTTTGAGCAAAATGAAACACAAAACTACCACAGTAGTATAAAACAAAACAACTCTCTGCACAAAGCCATCTATTTAATAGATAAAAATGTCTTTCAGCTCAGTTTGCCCCTGAAGCTGCAGGGCTGGTGCTGAACCCCAGGAAACAGTCATGTGAGGGTTCAGTGTCTGCACCACACTGCTAACCCTCCGAATCCAGTCAAGGCCACAGAAATCAAAGCACTTGCACTGGCAACTCAGCCTAACCCTAAAACAAAACAAAAAAAAACAACTTGTGGGTGCTTGTATGCAAAACCACTTTAGAAGGGTGATTGTTTTAAAGCCTTGCAAATAAAAATAATTCGTGTTCAACCGGAAAAAGCCAAGCACAGTGGTCTGAATGGAGTCCTCTTCACAACTGCCCACTGTGTCATGATTAAAATGTTTTCAGTCTTTTGTCCTCTCGCTTCAGGAAGCACTTGTGTCAAACTTACAGTTTGTAAACCAAAAACATTAAAGATGAGATCAACTCATCAACGACGGAGGAGGCTGGAGGGGGGAGGGGGAGCATTAGTGCCAAGCCAAAGCGGGGTGGGCTGGATAGGTGGTGTGTGTGTGTGGGGGGGGGGCAGTGAACGGGCCTACAGATGTAAAGGGCCAGCTTGATCCAAGTCCCGTTTACACCTGCATCTCTGAACTGCTGGACAAGCCAAGAGCATTCGCCTCCTCGGTAGTCAAACCATTCTTCAACGTTCTTCTCACTGCAGTCAAGATGGAAAACAAAAAGTCAAAAATATAGTTTCAAATGCAACTTACTGCATTATTGTGTGTTTGATAATAAATGAAGAGATGATAAAAGACTGACGTGATTTCCTGTTGGCTCGGGATCGTCTCCTTTCCCGAGGTTGCGTCCGTTGGCTTGGCCCCTGAGTGGCAGACCTCACAATCCTCTCCATGATTTCATCAGCCGTGTCATCCGTGCAGTTAATAGAGTCGTCACTGGGAGAGCACCACGGCGCAACACGCCCTAAAACAAGTTTGGTCACAATGAACATACAAAGCATCAGTTGCGTCGTGTGGTCGGGCAGATTGAAGAAAGCTAAACTGGAGTTTACAGCCATGCCAATATGAAATTAACCTAGTACTCAGAAAAGTTAAAAACTTATTGGTAGCTGCACAGATAAGTAATAGGACATATAAACACACTGCCAGGAACTTTGAAACTCAGGACAAGTGAAGACTTTGACTTGGTGGTACTGTTAAAGAGATGCTCTTGCATCACCCTTGTCATTACCATTCATATGTAGCAGGCAACAGTTGCATGTACATGAATAGTCATCCAAGTAAAAGCTGCTTCTACCACCTGGCGACAAAAGCTTTTAAGCTTTTAAAGTTTCAAAGGAGGATGAATGAAAGTGCTTAGTAGAGTGCTTGTGCCCACAAAGGAGTACAATTCTCAGTATTCTGATGATTTTTTTTGTTGTGTGGGTCTTGCAACAGTGCAGCGTGTTTCTGGGACTGACCTCTGGTACCACTGGCTCTGGTGCGAGTACGAAGGCCTGGCACTGTGGACGTCACACTCTCTCCGCCCTGTGAGCTACTTTTTAGCACAGCCTTCATGTTCTCATGTTCCGCTGCATCTTCAGCATACTGGGTATCTTGAGGCTGGTTCTCCTGTGCATCTGCTGGGGCACTGCCAAATTTACCACTCTGTGGGGGGGTAACAGTAACAGGATAAACATGCATGAGGTTTTGCAAGTAAAATGTGGGAGAGGCTCAACTCCATCCTCAAGCACTATTGATGTTTTAATAATAAACATGTCACACCCTTTCCAGACCAAAATAAGAACTTAGTCATTTAGGAGAAAACACATTCTTCCACTTGACTGCTGCATGCCAGACTAAAGAGTTCTCGCGTTCATTAATTTGTATGAGGATCCATCTGAAACTTCTCCAAGTGAGATTCATTCAGCATTCCAGTCAACGTTGTGCAGCCGCCCTTTTTTTTTTCTGTCATTATGGCTGAGTTTCTTCATTCACATGTAGTAAAAAAAAAAAAAAAAATCTTGCAGTCACGCAAATGACTCATCCTCTGTTAGGCCTCGTAAATACAATAGTTATTCAAAATTACAGTGTTACATGTGGTTAAATGTTAGTTGCAACCAAGAGTTCACACGTTAACTTTTTCATCCAAAGGTACCTCCTACCTCACTACCATCGTCATCATCACTCTATAACAAAAGAAAGGGTAGAAGATAATTTCACACATGATCCTTGATTTTTGAAGAGTTAAATGAGTGATTTGATGCCTGTCATGTAAAAGGAGTAAAGGTCAAAATCACAGTTTTTATTTCCGCATGTGCAAATGCATTGGGAACCCTGCACATTCTATTCCAAATCAAACATGAAGTTTTTTTTTTTTTTTCATTTTAATTTATTTGTTATTGTTTACTCTTTATTTTTCAGAAAGGGGGGGAAGGAATATTACTGTTAAAGTAAATAGCAGAGTCTACATTTTTCTTTCCAAACTCAAACATTTTTTGTATAAACAAAAAAAAAAGATTCAAGATTTATCTTTACTGTGAATCATTGAACTAATATTTACTGCTGTTTCTGAAACCTGCTGTGTTCCCAGAAACAGCATCTGTGTTGCGTGGAGTCGTACAACTTCTGGCACCTGTGGACAGGTATTCCAGTCCAGGACCGTTGGCTACGTTCCACGATTCCTCTGCATTTCTTGGCTTTTCCTCAGAAACAAACATTTTTGATGTCACTCCACAGGTTTTCTATTGGATCAAGGTCCGGGGTTTGGACCAGTCGCTCCATAACGTTAATCGTTTTGATCTGGAACCCAGATGCTGCTGCATACTGGTGTGTTTGGGTGGTTGTTCTGTTGAAACACCAGTTTAAGCATTTCTTTGAGCATTTCTTCTACACGATAAGACAACATGAACTCTTCAAGTGTTGATGTATTCAAACTGATCCATGATCTCTGGTATGAGATAAAAAGACCAGACACCATCGTGTCAGAAACATCCCCATACCATGAAGCTTGCACCACCATGCTTCACTGTCTTCAGTCTACTGTGGCTTGAATTCAGTGCTGGGGGGGTCGTCTGACAACCAGTCTGTGGCCTCTAGACTCAACAAGAAATTGCTTTCACAAAATGTTCTTTAGCAAATTGTAACCTCTTCAGCACATGTGGTTTTTTTCAACAATGGGACTTTGCGGAGGCTTCTTGTTGAAATCTTGGCTTCGGATAGACGTCTTCTAATTGTTACAGCACTCACAAGTAACCTTAGATCTTCTTTGATCACCCTTGAGCTGATCATTGGCTAAGCCGTTGCCATTTTGGCCGTTCATCGATGCATTCAAATGGAAGTTTTCAGTTTCCTCCCACGTCTTTCTACTTTTGGTTGCCATTTCAAAGAATTTGCTTAAATTCACAAGCTTAATTTCCTGCACTTCTTAAAGTACGCTGTTCTTCTGAACAACGTCTGGAATAACCCATTTTACTCAACATTTGCTACTTTCACCTTTAAATCAAAGTCACCTGATTGACACTTGTTTTTGTTTTTTTTCACAGAATAAATGACCTCATCAATTGAAAAGCGACACTTCTATTTCAACATTACTTTTTCTTCATTTTCTGTAAAATAAGTCATAAACAATAACAAATTTGAAAGTTTTCTTGTGTCACATTAAGCTGTTTGAAACAAAACACAAACATGTTTGATAGCCAGAAGTACAATAAATGTAAAATAAACACTTATGTCCTTTCAATGCAATTTATCTATTGTTCTAAGCTGGTTTGTTCAGTAAATTTAGTCTCCATGTTTAATCATAAAAAAAGAAAAAAGAAAACTGTTTTTTAAGGCCTAATCTGTGGAATGACAGTGGAAAGTGATAAATATCTGGCCAGACAAGAATTGCACATGTTTCAACTGACGATTTCTCATATTGTAAATTCAAATATTCAAATTCCAATAGAAAAAACTGGTAAATGACAGCTCTCAGATCAGGTCTGAGGTGCAACATATGACCTTAGGTATCCAGTGGGTGTCGCACTTGAGCACCAGAATTGCAGAAACGAAATCTTCTCTTCACAAGAGATTGTGATTTCAGTCAGTGGAGTTCATCAACTCTGTACTGCAGCACGTAGCCACATGCATGCGCAGATTTAGATAAAGAGATCCTTTTTTTCTTTGGAGACAATGGTGTAATTCTTAGGTATCATTACACAGAAAATTGTTGTTTTCTCTTATATTAACATTTACCCTTTCACATTTATCTAATTTAGTTGCCTTAACACCTGGAATTAAAATGGTTAAAACGAGTTTTGAAAGACTTGTATCCTTTGATCAACACAACACGCCTTCTACTTTGAAAAAGTCAAACATTTTAATTGTGAAACAAACAAGAATGAAGTATGAGAAAGGGAAAAAAAAAAGTGTACATAAGTACTCCCCCAGATGTCGTGGAGTAGTAGTCACTGTTTTTTTTTGTTTTAACCGATTCATTTATCCAAGTCATCATTCCTTTGATATCCCCACAGTATTATGCTTCCATTACCGTGCTTCACTGAGGGCATGGTGTTTAATTTTAACAAAAATGTAACATTTTCACCTGATTGGATGAAACTGCCTTCTTCCCCAAGCCTTGTCACATTTACAGACACTCCAGTCTCTGCTCTGGAGCTCCTTTACAGTTACCTTTGGCATCTTTTGAGTTTTGGTGGTGTGCTCTTTCTTTGCGGGTTTGTTATTCTTTCTTGATGGATCTCTCTAGATTTAATTTTAAATTTTGATGGTGCCCTAAGGGATGTTCAGTTGTTATTACTTATAACCTATAACCTAACCCTAATCTGTACTTCCCAAGAACCTGGTCTCTGAACTGTTTGGAGAGCTGCCTGGTCTTCATTGTGCTGCCTGCTAGCTGGTTGTTGAACTGCTCTGATGGACAAAGTAACAGGGCTGCAGTTCTTCACTACAGATGTACTTAATGTTTGTGCACCATCTGTGTCAGAGCATATCTGACTTAGTATCTTGATAGAAGTGTGACTGGGGTCTAGTCCTTGTTATTTCTCTCTTCAGGGACATCCAAAGGTTTGAATTTTCACAGTAATTGAATTAAGAGAGTCTTTGGACAGACACAAGTCCCTGCCAGGGCCCACAGTTCAAGGGTTTTTAATTCACACAGGGTTGGGTGTTCGAGGTGTTCGCTATTGGCCTTTCTCTGGCTGCTACAGAATGAGGTGGACTCAAAGAAATCCACTGACTGTTGTTACAGTAACTTATACATATTAATACAGAGGAACTATGCTGCTAGAAATGGCCACATTTAAAGTAAAGTAAGTAAAAGATATAACCAGCGTCTAGGGATTGTTCTTAGAACTGAGAAAGTACAAGCTGGGATGATTTGGAAAAGAAGAAAGTGTAAGTACCAAAGAACACTTACATCTGTTATCATTTTCCCCCTGGTCTTGTTCCTCTCTCTGTGGTTGGCCCTCTTCTGCTTCTGTTGCAGCACGCGCTCTCTTGTTGTGCGATACTCGAGGGCAAATTCGCTCAAGATCTTGCTAAAGCGATGTATGCTGACTTCACGTACCGCATATACCGGATGGCCCAGAAACAACAGAAATGCGTGAAACCTGCAGAAATGAACAGAGAAGCGACACGCCACCATAAAGATAATAATTAGGCAGTTGTACGAGTTGAGATGTGATTTATCACAACCATTTTGCAAAAATGTGGAGAAACTTCTACCATCGAATTCAGCATGTTGTGAACTGAATCACACCTCGACATACCTGTTAATGATTCTTCGATGTACAATCTTCAGAATTATGATCCTCTCCGCGCAGTCTTTGAGAAAGTCTGACATTTTTTGTTTCAGTGCTGTTTTCATCTCGTGTTTTGCAATGACTTTGAGATGATCCCATGACGCTTTGCACCGTCGCTCCATTTGGGCCAGATTGTCTTGAAGCTGGTCAAAGTCCACCTGAGGACGATATCACACGTTTTTGAAGACTTCTTCAAAGGGTAGGACAACAGTATGAAAAACCAACTGTGAAGACATGATGTGAGTCTTCAACCTTGGTCAAGCGGGTGATGGCTCCTATCTCAGAGTACAGATCAGTGCTGTCTGGAAACTTCTCGACCACAATAGAGCAGGCGTGGTGCAGAAGGGACTGCTTGTGAACCGTGTCCTTCACCTCTGGGACTTTCTCCAAGTAGCTCAGCTCAAAGCCTTTTGCCTATCCATGAAAACACAGGAATGCACTGAGAATGTGGAAGGAAACAACTCAGTGAAATTGCAAATCTAAAACCTCTGTTTGAGCACCAAATTGCAGTGAATTTCCTTTCTGGCACAGTCAGAAAGAGGGGCTCAATGAAGTACGGCCAACAGATATGTAGGTTCATTAGACTGTGATTATCAGAAACCACAATCGACCGTTTATTGTTTTCACCGCACTAGAGCTAAAAAAGATAGAATGCATCATGAAAGACATAATCCTAACAGGACCTCCCTTGTTCTTCTGCCAGGTTTAAATGGCTTACTGCAAAATCTAAATGCAGCCATTATTTACAGGAACTATTCGTTTTGATGTTGATGACTTATGTTTCCCTTTTTAATGTTTAGTTAATGTTCCACAAGTTCACTCATACATGCAGACACACACAAGAGCCTACAGAAACACAGAAAAACCTCTGTGAGAAATGAACACAAAACCACTCAGACACGAGTTCCCACGCAAGCATCCAAATGGACACAAACTTCCAGAAACTACACAGAGTTCCTCTTTTCCTCCTCGGTAAGCTCCAGACTTCTGGCAGGACAATGTTTGCTGCAGTTAGGCTGCATATTCTTTAAAACACACATTAACTACCAAAGTAATATGCTATCAGAAGGGTTGTCAGGGAAGAGGAACATTGGATACGGAAGGAGAAAAGGGAAACTTTCAACCATTCATGTGATGTTTACTCACACTTGAGCCATTGAGGAAGTTGCCAATACCGAGAAGTGTGGTCAGGATGTATCTGAGCGTCTTGTTTTTCTCTAACTGGTCCATACCTTCCTTCAGATCCTGCAGAGGCTCTGCTACTTCCTAAAAGAAGTGGGGAACAAAGCTCTCTTTGCTCATATGCTCATATGAAATGTCTTTTATGCATTTTTGTGGCTCCAAAGCGTGACAGATACAGTTAGATCTGAAAACTGCAACGTTTGAAATGCAGAAAAAAAAATGTTTATGTAGTTGCTTGACATATGCTGGTGGAGAAGTCAACTGGACCTATTTTCTTGGTTGTGTTGCCTCCTATCAAACCTTTTAGAGTCACTGAACATCTGTAGCCCTGCTTATGTTGGGTTGAGACTAACAGCCACTTTGGTGGTTCAGTGTCAGACCACCTTCAGCTTTCAAGCCTCACATTCACCACGGAATTATTTCAACACACTTCTGAAATAACCCAAGATATTTTTCCACAGTTCAACTAATTTATTTTTTTTGTACCAATGTATTGATGATGGGAGAGAAATACTACTGCTATGCATAGTTTCAGCAGTCTGCTTAGTTGTTTTGTTTGCATGGTGGACACAATAATTTCACCCTTCTGAAGCAGACTAACGTCTTTCCTGCAACTACTGTGCCATCCAACACGCCAACAGTTGGTTGTTTAAGGGATGAGAAGCTACTCACTGCATCGTAAGGGTTAAATAACGTCTAGGTGGTAACTTTTTTTTGTCCAGGTAGTGTATTTACCATACAGATATGAGTGCTTCCATTATTAATATTGAGATAAACCAACCTCTCTACAGTTCAAAGAATGTAACAGTACTTATGTAACTGATGTGTCTACATGCAATCGGAGGGAATGAGAATGTGTCCGACCTTCTCAATAAGCTCGTAGTCCATCTTGAAGGCCCACAGCTGCAGACGAGCAGACAGCTCAGTGATGGAGGAGAGTGTGAGCAGAAACTGCTCAGCGCTGCCCAGAGGAATGTCAGGGTTGACCAGCTGAGCTTCCTGGATCTTCTGCTTCTCCTCCTCTGTGGGGATCATGGTGAGGATTTTCTAGGAGACAGAGAGGATGGAAATAAAAACAAACAAACAAAAAAACACCAGTATGAAGTATAATGTATCAATAATTTGTTCTGTATGTCTAAAACCCTGACATATGTCAAGGGATGGAGCAGAAAGTCAAAAGGCAGCAATTATGAAACTGTATTGCTATTTCATTTTTATCTAAGTTGCTTCCAGCTTTCACACAAATTTATGTGACACCTGAACTTTCAACCTTGGTTCTGTTATTTAGCTTAAAATACCTTGTGAAAGAAAACAGGCAGTGAGGAAAACCCCGTCCCCCCACAGAATATATAACAACAAAGGGAGGTCCCTTTTTCTTTTTTTTTATTCAGTCTTACTGATCATATAAAATAGCCTGAAGGTCAGCCGTGCACATAAAGAAATCGTACTACGTCAACAAAACTGACAATCTCAATTTCAGATTTCTTCTTTGACATGTGCACATCTTTCAAGATGGTCAAATTTGTTTTGGACACAGCGGCCTATATGAATTCTCTTACATTATATTACATAGCACTACAATACAAATCTTTCTGCATCTTAAGACTAAACGTTATTTCCAAGCTTACCTCAATACCTTCCTTGTTCAGTGCATACTCATCAAAGTTGAGAATAGCGGTCTTGATTGTGCGAGGCGGAGGTAAGACAGTTAATCCAATGTTTATGGCGTTGCTGCGCTTTGAGTCCAGGACAATAATTTCCTGTCGTTTGCCATCGACTACTGTTTTCTAAAAGTAGCAAAATGACATCAGGGTGTGAGAGATTACATGTGTAAAACCCCACCCCACCCCCCAAAAACACTCAAGTGGATGAGCATGAATTAATCCTGTGCCTGTAACTCTCTGTGTTGTCATCTCTGCTCTCTGTTGTCTGTCACTGAGGAACATCCTGCACAGGCCTCCAGATCATCACAGGGATACAACAGCAATGCAAACTCACATTAATGGAATTTAAAATCAACTATGAAGCTAACATGCACGTTTTAGCATTGCGGAAGGAAGGAATATGCAAGTGCACAAAGAAAAAGCAAATCAAACCAGATGCCTTTTTTGCTGCGACGTAACAGTGCAAACAAGCACTTCAAATGCTGCGTCTGAACTGCATGACGTTGTATAATTTATTATGAATATGAACCTAATTTTAATCGAATGAAACATTTTCTGCATTACTAAATAATGAATAAAGATTGTAAAAATTGCATAAAAAATATGTGAAATCCCTTACGCCAATAAAAACTTGAACAGCGCTGACAAAATAAGAAAAGTGAATGTTATTAATTAATGTATCTGACTCAAAAACTAATGTTTGAATCATATGACATTCAAATGACATTTGGTGGAGGTGCCTTCAGGTCTGTTGTGAACTGTAAATTAAGACATTTCAACTATAGCTTGAGGCTAAATAGGCAGGATTTGGTTCAACAAACTTTAAAAGAGAAAATGAAGAGTTTTATGTGCCCTCATCATAAATGAAACTAACAAGCCTTGTTTGTGACAGCAGTGTAGCAGTGAGTTACCTTTGTGACAGGCAGCTCCTTGGATTTGGACTCAAACAGTTGCTCCAGCTTGGATGTGTCAAGTTTAATAGGCTCCAGCTTGGACCACAGGGACTCCTTACATAATTTATGGCTCTTGCACTGCCACTCAACAGGACGCACCTCATTCCAGAAGAGACGGATGGTCTTCTTCTTCTTCTGGAACAGAGGCACCTCCCCTCGACTAAGCTGAGGAGAAGGGGGCGGAATAGGAGCCATGAATGGAGGAGGTGGGGGCATCATTTTGCCGAGTATTGGAGGAGGTGGGGGACATCCAAACAGGGGTGGGGGAGGGGGGAGGGGGGCATTGCACGGCAGAGGAGGAAGTGGCGGCATCAGGTCTTGTGACCCCATCATGCTGTCCATATCCAAAACGTCTACGTCATCCTCCTCTTTAAGGTCTGTAAAGTCCATTTCTTTAATCCGCAGCTCCCTGGGTACGGCCATGAGCTGATCCCAGATATGATCGGACTCTTTCTTGGGGGCTAAAGTGGAGGTGGCAGCAGTTGATGATTTGTCATTTTGTTGCTGTTCTTTAGACGCTTCCACCTCAGGTGGAGATGTTAGACCCTTGACTAAATCTCCAAACTTCTCTGCTACTGCTCGAACACTGCCCTGGTTGTCCAGATGCCCCACTTCCATTTTCTTCACATTTTCTTCTCGAGCCTGTCTGTTTGCCTCCAGCGTGGAGATCCTGCTGGCCAAGCTGGCCACAGAGTCACTCATCTCTGCCTCCTTCTCACATTTTTCCTTATCTGATTCTTCTACATTCCCATCATCCACAGGCGTTGTCTTCTGAGCGTAAAGCATGTCCAGCATGAAACGCTTCTTATTGAGAATCTTCTTACACTGGTCATTTACGTCCGCCTCTTTAATAGACTGAGTCCATTGGCCTGTTGACACAGAAATAACTTTGACATTGACAGAATTACAACAGCTGCTCAGGAAAGTGCATGAAACTGGTTTCTGCTGTACCTGCTTCAATATCATTAGTGGGTTTCGCCTCCCGCTCCTCCCTCTCCAGCGTGCTACTTGTGGAGGAGATGCTGGATGCAGAGCAGTTGTCTTTTTCATTCACTTCCTCATTCTGTCTCTCCTTCTCACTCAACAGCACACCATCTTCTGAATCCTTCAGCTGCTCCTTCTCAAACTCTAACTCCACATCTGTTTTCACATCCACGTGTGGCTGTCCCACCTGTGCTGCATCCGCTACTTCTGCTTCCTCAACCACTGCCTCATCTATACTCTGTTCCTGAAGCTTCTCCAGTTCTTGCAGTTCTTCCGTCTCTCTGCCTTGATCTGAAACCTGCTCTGCTGCTACATTCTCATCGGACTGAGTTTCAGAGACGTGCTCTGTCCCTGCACTTCTCTCATTGTGTTGATTGTCTGGGTCAGAGGGAGGTTCTGGGGAAGGTACTGTTAACGCAGGGGCTGAAATTTCTGTTGCGGCCTCTGGGACAAGGTTAAGTTCTGAGATGTGCTCTGTTCCTGGAAGATAAATCAGAGCAATGAATACAATAATCTCTTTAATTCAATATTCAGTCCTTTAGTTGTCTTGTATTTCACAATATAAGTCAATTTAGCAAAAAAGACAAACACAAACAAAACAGTAATCCTTTTTTTAAAAGCAGCCATTACCTCCAAATGCCAGAAACTGTATAATCATAATCTTATAAAGTCATGTATCTTTATGCATCTCTGTCTGTCTTTATATAAACACATAATATCTGACAAAAATCTCTTAACTTAACTTATTACAATGTAGAAAGAGGTAAACACTTTCTACATTGTAATAAGTTTGCTTTTTGAGTTATGTCCATTGATCACTTTTAATATATGTGCAATTAAGTGCTTTAACAGTTCAAACTATCAAATGTAAGTATGGGGCTTATTGTGTGAGATGACATGTGATACAATACCTTGAAGCTGTTCAGCACTAATAATAAATAAATGTCTGGGAAACACGTATTACCCAAAATGTGTTGTGCAGCAGTGACACTGTTCTCCTGTGAGACGGTGGATGAAGGTGTGGCACAGCGGGAGGCTGAGCGACTGCCTGGGGTTGGACTCAAACACAAAGTGATCTCTGTTCGCCCTCTTGCTGGCACTCTGGGGCGCTCTCGCTCAAACTCTTCGGCGGCTAGCCGCTCTGCTGCTTTATACCTGCGATGATGAAACAGAGCCTTCAGATGTCTGCAAACAAATCTGCACCAAAGTCCTCACAGCTCTCTAAAGTAATTACGGCTCATCCTGAGATTAAAGGCATAGTTAAAAAGAAACATACATACAGAGCGTGTATTGTTTATTGTTTAGCTGAACAACTGATGAGGGGGGGCAGTAGAACAAGTCTTGTCCCTTTTCAATATGTTTTTACAGATCTTTTCATAGCACCTGGATTTGGGAGGTGGAGTCAGCATCCTCTGAAACTGATGTTACTGCAAAAGCCATCTAAAGCTGAATAGCAGACTTTCTTTCAAAAATCAGTTTTAATTTCATTTGATTATTTTTCATTATGTCATCTAGCATCTCCTATTCCTGCTATCATCAAAATCTAGCCAAAGCAACTTTGGCCTCACAGTACCAGTCGTCTCTTGTGACAACTGTGTATCGCTTTATAGAAAGATGTTACACATCAGCAATGATGATGATAGCTGGCTGAGTGACAGTGGATATAATGGTTGAGGTAAGAGACTCAAGACTGTACTTTTGGGAGATAAAATGAGAGAGAGAAAAAACAAATCTTACAGTCTGCTGACGGGAGCAGTGAGCAAAGATGACCCAACCAATCAGAAGTTGTCTTTTTTTTTATTCTAGCTTTTCCTGATTCATCTAAGCTACCTTTTAAATGGTAAAAGTCTCTTATGACCCCACCCTAATGTAACAGGATTGAATCAATCTCAGTTTACAGTGTCATAGAAGCCATTTGACTGAGCTAAAAAAAAAAAAAAAAAGTATCTTGGTGCTGCAGTCAGAGGAACAGCGAATGAAGTGAAGCTGGCTGGAAGAGAGGATGGGGCGGCTGGATAATTCTGCTCACGGTTGGTCTGTGATGTCACAGAACCCTGCAAATCCAAACGGCTCACTGACTTTAAAGCTTTCAGGCTGCCCACAACAAATTATTAGGGTTGTGTGTGTATGTTTTGACAATATTCTTCCTTTAAAACCAAATGTTACTACATTGTGCTAATTTTGTAAAAAATTCTGAAAGAAGAAGAGTTTTATAATGGATTTGATTTTTACAGTATAAACGCCTTGTATAGTAATGATTCGATAAATTAATTTTAGACATACATGTTGTCTCATTTCCAATTTTGGAATTCCAATTAGTACGGGAACCCAAAAGATGACTAATTATGCCAAACGTTATTGAAATTACAACAATACTGTAAGTCACTCTATGACGATCAACTACTGATCTCAGGTTGCAGATAAAGAAATTATTTGAGTTTTAAAGTGCCGGCGAAAGAATGAGACTGAATACAGGTGCCATCAGAAGGAAATAAATTAATCACAGAAATTACAGGCATCAGACTCAGAACAATTTTCATTTTCAGTGTGTAAGATTGTCCAAACGTTCGATTGATACTGTATAACTCAGCTTTATCCTCGCTGTAAGCGGCATCTGTTCTTCTTTTTGTGAATGGACATTTGCATATCTACTTTTACATCTGCAGCTTTATTGTGAACAGAAGTGAACTCACCTTTCCTCTCTGGCCTGTCTTGCCTCTTCCCTCTTATCTACATAATCTCGACTGAAACAGGAAGACAGAAAAGGAGCATGAATACAAGACAGTTTAGGACCTGTATCTATAACGTGTCAGTCATGTAGTTATTGCAGAGATGGCAGAAGACAACAAAAGACTGTGGCATCACATGTGAGAAGACTAACTTTAAGCGGTTCCTCTCTTCGTTTTCAATTCTCTGCAGGCGCTCCTCTCTTTCGAGACGTCTCTTCTCTCTCTCTGCTGCCAGAGACTCCTGATGCTGCCTGTATGACGAAGTTAGCAAGCCCCCTAAAGTAGGTCTGCATGTTAAAGATAAAGTGCAGACGTGAGGGTATTATGGAGACGTAAAAAGGAAGCTTACATTCTCTTATAAGCACATTTAATATAATAATTGCCACAAAGTATTGTGAAACAGCTCGGGACAAGCTGATGTGCCAACCTGTCAGATCTGGACTCTGGTGTGGAAGGTGCTGAGCCTGTGAGGCGATGACTGGGTGATGTAGAAGTCTGGTGTCTGCCAGGGTATGGAGTGCCATTAGCAGAGACTCTGTTAAAAAAAAAAAAAAAGAAGAGACTGTTAAAAGTTGTTCCTTCTTAATTTGTTTTTCTACTGAAAGACAGACAAAGTCACTGAAAGAATCTACAACACCATTCACAGACTGTGCTGATGAACCGTTTATGAGTGCAGGAAGAAACCATGTTCCCAAGAGCTTCGCAACACATTTGGAACAAACATTACTTTTTTTTCTGAGAAGCCGTGACGTCTACCATCTGTTTGGCAGTATATTATAAGATATCATTCCTTTATTAAAAAAAAAAAAGTTGCACAACAAGATCTAATTTTTGTTAAAAATGAAGTACTATTATGATGAAAAATAAGTGGCATATTGACTTAAACCTGTTACACATGCAGTATTCTGTTTAGCCACAGTCTCGGACACGAACATGTAAAATACATTTGGTCCTTGTATGTGCCTGCTGATATCTAACCGTCGACTCCTGGTCTTACCTTTCAGCCCAGCAGGGCTTTCTAGTTGTGTTAGATGTAGTATCTGTCAAACTAAAGACGGGAGCAAGAAAAGAAAGTTTAGTGTCATCCTCCAGATGCAAAGTGATCAGTTGTTAGTCACACAGTCAAGTGAGAGTGGACGAGGGAAGAAGTGCTGCAACAACACAAGACGACAGAGAATACAGCCGACACAACATGACATTATTCTTATTATATGTGAGAAATCTACAAAACTATTGTAACTCCCAATTAATGTAATGGCTTAGATGATTTCCTGAATCATTTGCACATATTAAACTGGGAGAAGCATCGACTTGGGCGGCTTCAGGGACACATACTGAAAACTACTGCGAATATTCCTGCAGATCTAAAATTCTGAGAAACATTAACAATGGAAAAAACAGTTTCTGTGACTAATACTAATACTTGGAATTGATTATCTGATTGCTTTGTCTTGGATTTATTCCCATTAAAAGAATTTACAACACAAGAAAAACAAATATGCGTAAAAAACAAAAAACAACAACTTTCCAGTAACTGAGAAAGGGAAGTAGTTATTACTTAAATGGCTTATTTATTTTCCTGTGCAGTGTATCATCAGAGATGACATACAGAATATACAGTACATCTCATTTGATGGAAAGTAAGAGCATCAGTAGCGACTATGATCAAGAAAGACTTCTAAAGGATAAAGGATGTAGGTTTTAACTAAGCTAAAGTATTTGTAAATGCAAATAAGCTCATGGGAGACAACATAAACACTACTTGGATATTTATTGTGACTATTTGTGCTTTTATTCTTGCTGAAGGCCCTGTGACAGATACATAGACTCCAGTGATGGTGGAGGATGGTGTAGTTCCACACTGAGAGGTGTAATGATCTGGATGTAACACAAATAAATGAGCTGTAGCTCTTAAATCCTGAAACACACAAGGCTCTGGTTCAAGTCAAGGGATGAAGAGAAAGAAAGAGGTGGGGAGGTGTTTGGAGTCGACTGATCATGAGGGTGTGTAGGGCCTGGTACTCTACTTTGTATAAGCGGGGAGACACAATAAGGTGGTTTGGAGGAACGCACCAAGGACTAAAGGTCCTCTTTTTAGGTGCGGTGGACACAGGAGGAGCTGTCCTGGTCTTGACGCTGAGATACTCTCTCTGCCCTTCAGGCTCTCTGGCTTTAGGTAGGATGTTGGCCATACACTTTAAGTTCAAACACAAGTTAGGAGTGTCTGCTACAGCTGGAGCCACACTAGGATGACAAGATACAAGAGAGCAGGAGTCCAAAGAGAGTGAGGAAGATCATCACACTATTGAACGGTGGAGAATCCAGTGAGATATTGTGAGAGAGAAATGGGGAAACTGTATCACGCTTGGGAAATAAGCTGTCCTAAAATACCTGTGAGCACCCTGTCTAGATGCCTCAGTGACTGGATGACTTTCATCATCTGCCTCGTCTTCCTCATCCTCATCCTCATCCTCGTCCCCATCCTCATCCTCCTCGTCTTCGTTCTCCTCCTCTTCTCTGTGGTGAGAGGAGGGGTCGAGGATTGGAAGGAGGAAAGGGAGGGTGTATGCAGGTGGGAAGGCAGTGAAATCAGAGACAACATGAAACCGCAGAGCAGATGATTAGCCCAGGAGAGACAGGACACCGTAATGAGACACACAGAAGACATGCTTGCATTACAGGTATTAGTGTGGAGAAAGAGAGAAGCACTGAAAGATGAACAGTGTAAGACAGTTAGTAGATTTCCACATCAGCTTCATGACGTCTGAAAACATCAGAAATGAATGTGAACGTGCAACAGCTACAACTACACTGACCTTCAGTTTAAAAAAACAACAAAAAACATCAAAAGAGATATAACAAAGTAATATAAAACATATTGCTATTATTTTCATTTAAGATTTTAATGAAATAACCAATGTTTGGGTAGTTGAGATAACTTGTGTGGGTGAAACTGATAGTGTGGTATCGTCATCCACAAGTCTGCGACGAGTTTGCTATTTGGATCCCTCTTGGATGTCTGGATTTCATTAACAATATGGAAAATTGTGATCTTCAAAGGCAGCTTGAATTTCCTGTGGTGGACTGGAAGAGGCTAACCTGGTATCAAATGACCTGCTGGATTGAATTTAAGTAAACCTGAAGACCTGAGTGCTACAAAGAATGTTAGTAGGAATGCTACTTAAAATACTCCTCAAATAACGATAAAAAAAAAAATAGTGATAAGGGTATTGATTTATGTAACATTGTAATCAGACAGAAATATCAAAAATTAAAGCGTTGTCCTCTGCTGTACGGTTTACATTAGAAAACTGAAAAAGGTTCACATTATCAAATAAGTGTGGTCTCTGATTCTATGTAGTCACAGAGGTTTTACTCGATGTAAAATCACGAGGTTCTGTGGAGTTTAAAGTTTCACTGAAGGAGGTTTGACATGAGACAGAGAAAACTCGTCTGCAGATGCTTCCTGTTACTATCAATGGCAGAGTGAGAGTGAAGTTAATCTAAATGTCACTTTGCTGTAGTACTTTCCTTTTTGTCATTCTTTAAATTACTGTTTAAATTATCTGCTTTGACTTTGGAAAGCGTAGACACATTTTTCCAAGACTGAAATATAATACTTGCTTCCTGTGAAACTGTGCAATACTCCATGGACCCACAAATAACTTGTGATACCATTTGACGTGCAGCTATCTCAGAGGCTTTAAAATTTACAAGATCAAAACATTCCTCTTGGCTGAACCTTTTAAAACCAGGACACAATCAAGTTCAAGCTGACGCAGAGGCACTTATAGAGCTTTCTTTCTCCTCTTCAATATTTTCCACCTTTTCCATTCTTGTGCTCCCTCTGCCTCACCTTTCGCTGATATCTTCAACCCGCTGGCCGTTAAACGGGAGGAAGCTGCCGGAGGGAGTGTGAGGGCTGTTGGGTGATGCTGGGGCAGAAGCATGGCCTTTGCTACTCTGAAGTGAATGTCTCCGGCTCCGTCTTCTCTCCAGGCCTCGCCTCTCGTTGGCACCACCAACGCTGGCCCGCCGGCGGTCTTTTCGGCCACTGGGGGGCAACTGGGTTTCATCGTCCCCATCCTCGTGGCGAAGAGTCATCTGAGCCACAGAGGCATAAAAGTTCAAAATGCAATCTACGTCTAACGTATCAGGCACATAGTTGAGAAACGGCAGTTCTGACACACACATTTCAGCTTTTCTCATGACCTCATAAACTCATTTCACTACTTTAAGACAGTTTGCAGAGTGGGATTCCTGACCTCATAGATGTTGAACTGCTCTATAAGATCAATGTCAGTGCCTTTCCTGCTCAGGTGTCGCCGGGCTGTGGCCTCAATGCTCTGCTCCTCCAGACAGTCTACCATGTCGTAGTAAGAGTCCTGATCTGGAAGGCCTGCCAGGGTCTGACACACAAGCAAACACATTTGATGTAAAAAGTGAGGTTGATGCTGCTTTGTCTTTGTTGTTAGTGGAGAAAAGGAAAACTTGAACAATTAACTTGACAGAGACACAGAATGCAAATCCTGCAGCTTTAAAGAGAACATTCAAGTAAAAAACAAGGCTCAGTCTCAGCTTTTATGTATCAAGACACATTAAAATCAGTGGCTGCTTACTGGGTTCTTAAAAGATATAAATAAAATCAGTAGGTTCACCTATTTATTAAATAAAAAACTAAACACACATGCAGAATCACTGGGTGAGAAACTACATACATCACATGATTATCAATAACTTCAAGAACCACTGATGGCAGCAATAACTTAAATGTTCTTGTGGGATCTTAAACTTAGTTCTTGGTTTTTGGCTAGTTTTTGCTGTAAGTACTTTATTGCTGCTCATCTTAGGTTGTACTTATCTATTATAGGATTAAATTAATTAATTAATTAATTCTGTCCTTAGAATTGTAAGACGGTGTACTTTCTTTTCCACATGTGAAAAAATGTGTTCTGAATCTGAAAGACAAGAAAATGATTTCAAACTTTGATTCAGAAAATTGGCCAGAGACACTGACAGTTGACGCACGAGATTTCTGTATTTTTTCTTTTAAATCTAAACCCACAAGATGTGACGTGGAATCACAAATGTAAGATATGAAATGAGTTTTTGTTTCCCCCAATACAGAATTCTGCACATATGGGAAGTTAGCGTTCTTGGCATGCATGTCTATAATGCAGCGCCAGATGTTAGACAGGAGGAAGAAGGTTGTAGAATGAAGACGACTGCTGCATCATGCTCACATCTAAATGTGGTTAATCCCAACTGTCTACTGTGAAAACCTGCAAAATTACCAAGTGTAAAATGATCCCTGCAGAGGTAGGTGTTGATCTGCAGCTCTTTATCACTCTCCACTTTACACAAAACCATCCTCTAAATCCTTCTTTGTTTGTAGCCCTCTAACACCCATGCTATGACTCCTCAGGTTCATTCAGTTTAGATTAGGAACCTGAGTTGTTCTGCAAAATCTGGCATCTAGGAAAGACGGAATTGTCAAATAAAAGCTGCACAGTCACGGTAGTTCATCACATTGTAACTATTGAAGCGTCTTCCTGTGCAGGGGCTGGAGCTTATCCCAGCTGTCGTCAGATAATAACTAGTATATTTTCTAGTAGGAGCTATAAAATTAGAGTGTCTGGTCATTTACAGAAGCCTACAACCAGTTAAATAATATATATTAAACTAGTTTTGCACTTTTGAGTAGGTCTGTGTCTCAGCATTGCTGCTTCATGGAGTTATGAGTTGCTGGCAGCATGGTGGCACACAACAAGTAGGTTCCTGGTTTAAATCCAAGTGGGAGCCTTTTTGTATGGGGTTTACATGTTCTCCTCATGCTTTCAGGAGTTTTCTTTCTTAATATTTACATTTTGTGTATTTTATGGCATACAACTGATTAGCATTTTCAGCTGTTCCATAAGTGTCTGGTGTCTGGCCACTCTCTCTCCTTTTGGATTGTCATGAAGATTCCATAAACATATTATCAAAAAAAGAGGGTAACAATGTATAGACAACCTAACTGACCTCATTTAAATGAACTGAAAAAGTGGCCAGGTGAGTTTGATCGCATTTTGAAAACAATGCAATGTTTCTCCCTCTTTTTAACAGGCCTTTTACCTTATCAGGATAAGTTATTCAAATACTGATAAAATTTTAAGACAATGTCTAAAAAGGGACTTAAAGTCAACAGAATATAGAGAAGAAAGCAGATCATTAGAGTCTCACAGTAAATGCTTTATTGTGTGCTGATCGAAGTTTTTATCAAATAGCATTTACTGACCTTATTAATAAGCGTCATTGCATAGACCAGCAGCTCAGTGTCCACACCATCCTTCTCATCCAGGATCTCCATGACATTTGACCACAATTTTGTACCTGCATCATCAAAAAGCATAAAACATTATGCATAATAAGACCATCTCCTAACATATGTCAAAGGTTTACAAAGACACCGAACAAAACAAAATCTGTACCAATCTATCTGCTCATCTTACAACAGTTTCACATTGGCTCCTGTGAAGCATTCAAAAAAAGTGAGACTTTATGATGTGATCTCAGCTTCAGTGAAGGAGCTGCAGTCTGAGCAGTCCTGAAAAGTCCTGAAAAGTGTCAGTGGAAAAAGAGAGCAGTGGTGATGTGCTCCTTTAAGAATGGATCATGTTTAGACTTATGCAACCACAGAGGCGATGAGATAAGATAAAGCTGAAACAGAGGGATACCTGACCCCCCCACCCCCACCCCCTCCTGCTGATGACCAGCCCCGTTTGAGGCAGGTAACTGAACTCCGCTGCAGGCGGGAGTTACAGGCTTTCTCAATAAGGTTTGATCAGTACAAGACGGAGCTGCTCGGGATAACTGATTTGATCACTTTTTATTTATTTCTGTGCCCAGGTTTTACTGAAAGGCAGATAAATATGAAAATTTGAAAGGGACTACATGCTCCTAGTTGCATAACTGTATGACAAGACATAAATATTCGGACTATATATTTTATTTTATTTTATTTGGTTCCGTGGCTAGAGAACTGGGCTGGCAACCGGAGGGTTGCCGGTTCAATCCCCGGCCAGTACCAATGATGTGGGCGGGGGGAGTGCCTGAACAAGTGCTTCCCCACGTCCATGGATGAGGTGCCCCTGAGCAAGGCACCTGAAACCCCCACGCACTCCCTGGGTGCCGCTCTGGGTCCAGCAGCCCAGATGGGCCAAATACGGAGGCAGAATTTCCCCACGGGGATGAATAATAGTAAAAAAGAATAAATAAAATAGATAATTCTTATATATTAAATTAATATCTTCATGCAAAAACTGTCACTGATTGATTAATAAATAAGAAAGTCATCTGGTAACTGCATTGATTACTTGGGTGTAGAAATATTTGCATTGGTATCTAAAAATATATTAAATAGCATCTTGTCCTTTACATTCCATTAACAAGCTTTGCTTCCGTATTTAAATCAATGACAGTCATTATAAAAGCATGGATAGTCCATGATGTTCATTCTCCATTTTATTAATCATTAATCCGGCTGATCTTTTAGGGCTCTTACCTCCTTTGGTATCCACAGTTTTCACAGCCTTTATGAGCAGAGCGGCGTTACTTTCCGTGTACTCAACAAACACCAGCAGCAGCTTTAAGGATGTCTTCACCACCAAACGAAACTACAAAATAAAGTTAAATGTGAGTGTGTGTGTGTATATATATATATATATATATATATATATATATATATGTATGTATA
>JBAMYA010000008.1:8153166-8180105 GCA_037176975.1 Arrhamphus sclerolepis
CCAAACATGCACACACACAAATACATATATATGGATGTATACATATAAACACACACACACACACTGATGATAAATCATATCATGAAAATCAATTTTAGGATTATTATTACAAGCTATGCAACACTCCCCATCAATCATTGTCAAAATGATTACTTACAAGTTGCGTTTACCATGCAACGTGATGGGAAAAACAGGGTTTTCATTAAAGGTAATTAAGCAGAAGGCAAATCTTCTTTCAGTATTTACACAGGAAAGCAGTAAAAGTAAATTGTAAGAACAGTGAGCAAAAGAGAAGAGAGCCAAGAAACTCCATCTGGTGCAAATATGTTGCACATGAAGTGATCTGGCCACTAGGGGGCTGAAGGGACCACAGAGGGAGGAGGAGGAGGAGGAGGAGGAGGGGTGCTTCCATGTTGACAAGTACATGATCTTGTCTGTTTTGTCAGTGGCCTGATGAGGTTCCTGAGCTGAATCTAGAGTCTTTCCGCTGTGTGAAATGTCAAGTTCTTTACCTTTGATCCGACCAAGGTGTAAAGCCACTGCACTGTTTCATTGTGACAGATGAGGCCGTTCATCCCATCCACATACAGCATTATCTGTCCTAGAGCTGGAAAGAGAGAAACAGCAGCAGGAGAAGAAGAAGGGAAGAGAGTGGGAGAAATAGGAGAGGTGTGGTTAATCGTCAGGTATTCCACTTTCCCTGCGACAGAGGAAAATCCTCTCTTGTTCTCATCTTCCAAGCCAGTGTAGAAAACTGGGCGACAAAATATCTGTGCACTCAGCCTCAGTGGATGCTGACATGACTTCCATCTGAAACAGGATACATAAATAATATCCTTATACGAGCCAGGGGATCTCAATGGGGGGCAGTAAAAGTGAAGGGCTTCTGTCGAAGCAGAAGATGGGGGAAGGAAGACAAATACCACAGAGCAGGAGTGGAACAGACAAAGGCATCATTTAAGTATGTCCATTGTGCTCTTTTTCTTTGAAAACAGCCTTTCACTGGCTGTTCGACACATTAAATACACAGCAGGATGAGCTCAGTTAAAAACCACAGCTACTGCGAATGATACATTAGCTGACAGAAGGAACCAGGCAGAGGTACTTCGAATAGGAGCACGCGAACACACTTAAAGTGGAACATTTTTAGGGAGGGGGGCTGTTTCTTGGCAGGAGGTCTGATTTTTGGGGTCAGAGCATAGGATAATTTTTCAGTAAATCATAGCATTCCTTGTTTTTTTTTTAAACATTATGAAGTTTTGAGATATATCAAGAGTCTACTGTAGATAACAACTGACACACCAGGTGTTTAAAAAAAACAAAAACAAATCATAAAACAACTCATAAAACATAAAAACAGAGAAGCTGAAATCAAATCAAAACCTATTAAATGCTTCTTGAAGGGTCTAGAGTCTAATCTTCTCTTTCTGTGTTTAAAGCAGATTCTTACAGCGTATTTTGACAGCCTACAACTTCTGTCACACATTTTCCTCTCTGCTTCTCTGGAGGGGCATGAAAATTGTGAATATGTTGTAGATAAGCCAAAATTCCCAGGTGCAGCTGTTGTGTGTACATGATGCCTAAGAGCTTGTGGGTGGACACATGTCAGTGTGTGTGTTTGTGTGTGTGTATTTGTGCACGCTGACGGTTCACTGCTGCAGCAGCAGCAGCAGCGAGTTCATCTTTTATCAATCGGGATTAATTACTCACAACATGTCCAGCCAAAGCATTCCTAACAGTCCTTCCCTGCTGCAGGCTCGGATCCATTTGTCACAGCGACCATCAGCACGGTGTATCAAAGCAGATCACAAAAGAACAAATTCATGAAAGCATGATTAGCTCCCTAAGGCTCCCACCTCTGTAACCAGCACACTTTGCATGGGACAACAGCAGACAGATGAAAAACTCCAGTAATTGCAGACTTCAGAGCTGCTTTACTGAGCCCACGATTCTCTGGACACACATGCTGTAAATACAGAAACAGCTGCCACTTTCGCCTCTTTTTCAAGCGCACAGCTCAGCTGCAGTATCGTCACTTTCCAAACTCCTATCTGTTGTGTCCACCTGTGTAAGGTATCTGCTAAAAGGACACATGTGGTTTCAGGGAATGTCCATTGAAAACAGATTGAGAAAATATGGGTGGCCTTAATGAAGCTGTAAAAAGTGCCATTACCAAACATGAATGTTCAGCTGCTGACAGATGAGACGTTGTGTGTAAGCCACAAAAATGAAACGGCTTTTTGATCACTCCGACATGTTATCATAAGACATCGTTTAAAAATTTCACCGATAGGAGGAGGGTGGTTTTCTTGCTTAAGCATGTGGCCAAGTAAAATAAAAATCTGAGTGAATACCTTTGTCATATGTGGATTCAATTCAGTGAGCTGTTAGGATACAGAAACTCTTATTATCCACTGCTGAAACAAGACGATCTTCACCTTCTGTCACATTTATCAAATACTTCATTTCAGTATTCCTTGCCAGTTACAATGCAAACAACGGAACATATATAGGCTGCTAAAATGATATTGTAATGGATTAAGATTCAATTGTCTATCATAAAGAAATTAAGAATCAGAGCCAAGGAATCATCTATGTGAACAGCAAAGGGAGTCGGATATTAAAATACTGGTAAGTTTAAGTTACCTCTTTGTTGACAGGCAAACCTGTCTATGGCCAGTGCTCTCTATATTGAACCTTTGTGACTGACTGAAACAAGGATTTGTTTTTCTCCACAAGAAACAGCCATTAGTAATGCTGGAGGAGAGCTAATTAGATTCCAGAGTCTGCAAAGGTCCCCCTGCATTTCAAACGTTGATCACAGCGAGAAATGAGCGCTTCCTTTCAAATAATCATGTGGAGCTTTTGAATACCTCGCACAAAGTAAAACACGAAATAAGATGCTGGTATGAAATGAGCTACCTTAAAGATATTGTGATCAGAATTAAAACTGACCCATTATGCAAAAGAAGATAAATTTAGCTCAAAAGAAACTTGGAAGTGTTCAATGAGCAGCCTGGCATCAGCGTAGCACTTTGACACTCAATGTCTTTCAACAGAACAAAAATTAATTTCCCTTGGGAGTAAACAGAACATTTGATGGATTTGAAATTATGGGAGGGAACCACAGACCTGGAGCCTGGAGGAGACAGATCCAGATCCTGTGACTGAACAGTGAGAGAACTACTCTAACTCAAACAACTAAAGTCTGGTGGAAGTGTTTCTTCAGGGCCTCTCCCTCTCATAAACCACAGCAATTATCTTCCACAGCCCCAGGAATGTGCAGGAAGGGCTGCTCCATGACCACTGCTGAGGTGAGAAGCACTCTGAGGTCTGGGAGGCAGCACCAAGACAAGGTGGCTGACTTAAATGCAGATCTCATAAAAGAACAGAAAAGACAACAAGAAAAAAAAACAAAACTTATCTGTAAAGACACAAGAAATCAAATGTCTGTCAACATCTCCCGTCTCCTTGCGCTTACCATTTTGCCCATTTGGTTTAATTTACATTTTGGAATTTGTTTGAACTAGGTCAGCCAAACTGTCTGTCAGTGTGCAACATTTATTTTACCAGGACTTTGGGTTCGGGGCCAAATCTCCATCCCACACAGCCCAACTTTATCTTCTATTTTCTACATTAAGAGCTTCACTTAAGACTCGTTTGTGCTTTACAGCGAGGTGTGGCAGAGAATTATTTCATGTTAAATTTCTTTTGTCGCTGCATTTATAGAGAATTATTCCCTAATGTAGATTCCACATCCTTCTTTCCCCATTTAGTAACTTTTCAAAGAGCTATTACCAGTAGGTTTACACAAGCAGCAGATAACATGACTGCTTACTTGTGAGATTTACTTTGTGGTGATGATTGCATGAAAAAAAAGCCGTTTTATATTTAAAGCACCTGTAAAATTGAATGTTTTGAAAAAAAAATTAAAACATTAAAAATGAATCATTGTTGACGCTATGACATGCCATGTAATGTGCTGTCAACCAGCATCCGTGCGTCAGAAAGTGATAATAAGTTCATATAAAGTCTCACCACACCGTAAGAGGAAGAAGAGAACACTCCCCAGGGATCATATTTTTAAAGCTCATAGCACAAACATACAGTTTAATACACTACATATCATGTAGTGTGTATCAGCATGCAGTATATGTCCACAGTTTATGGATTTACTGTCAATCCTCCAACTTTCTGTCAACTTCTCTAAAATGGTAAATACAGCCCTCTCCATTACTGCTTTATGTCTGTTTTCTTTTCATCGGGTGGGGGTGGGGGTGGTGGGGTGGGGGTCATTCATATTTTCTCCGTTCTCTCCTGTATCATATAATTATACTGAGTGGGAAAGAAATGAATTGAAACTGACTTTTGCTGGTGCTTAAAGAAAAAAAAGAAGTAAAATAAACAGAACGGATTTGAGGCTGAACTGATAACTTGGTGAGCTAACAGGCTCAGATTTGGTTTTAGTCTCCAGACGCAGCTTCCATAGCAACCAGCAACCTGTAGCCTGTACGCTGCATGTCATAAGGAAGGTGAGGATCAGAAATATGTACGAGGTTGCGACATTCAGCAAACAGTTCTGAAGGAAAATATTCTATTTTTACATTTTTAAAAGTTACGCAAACAATAGTGTAAAGCTTTAAAGAGCAGCAGGCAACAGTATCAGAAGTGATGTCTTCTCCATAATGTACAGTCCAGAATTACTTGATGATGTTGTTTTCCTTTTGTTACTGATATTTTCCCTCACTGCATCTATGTGTCTGCTCACAGTTTGATTTAGAGTGCGTCATAAAAAACAAAACAAAACAGGCTTACTACTCAGTTCTTACTGTATATGAACTGGATTAAGACAAGCTCATGGGTTGCGTTCTATTCCTTAGTCAGATAATCACCCAGCCCATTAGAGCCAGACAAACGGCCTCTGCCAGAGCAATTCCAGTCACCGTGTCGACTGCCAGATTTACAGTGAGCCCCATAAAGTAAAACAACTGGGGGATACTTCACGTTTCAGACATGGTTACATTTGCCAGCACTAGACAAAATTTGGTGTGGGCGTGCTCCCAAACAAATTCCCCCGAGAGAAAGAAGCAAACCTAATGGAGCAATAACATGAAGCAAAGCCCCCTCTCAGGATTTGGCTGAACCAGCTTTAAAGGCACTGCAGACCTAATGAACTGCAGTGCTGAGGGGGCACTGGACTACAGCAGTACACAGGATAACAAAGAAATGGAACAAATAATAAAATATATATATATGTAAAATACAATGAACAGCTGCTTTTTTTTGTAATAGATCATTTTGCACCTAATCCACTAAATGGGAAAGATTTTGACTAAAGGCACATGAATGACATCCACCCACTTGTTGAGTGAACTGAAAGATGAGCTGTGGTAATTTCTTACTACTCTTGAGAGAGAAGTGATGTGATTTGACGTTGAGGATTCCAGTTTATCTCCTTGCATTTTGCATTGCTGCAAAAGATTTATTTTTCTTCTAAACGACAGTTTATGTGTCTTAGATGACAAGGTCAGGGTTGTTAAAGTAAGTGTTTGACAAATGAACCAAATCAAACATTCTTATAATATAAGTGGCATGTATAAGGACTTCTGTTACATTAGAACAGGCTCTGGGCTGGGGTTGTAATTCCCCTGCCTGTGGGTTTGTTAAGGCTGAAAACATCTACAGATGTAGGGAGAGGAATAAGAGGAGGCCGTATATAGGTCATGCAGGTGGAGTTGAGACGGGTCCAGTTGCAAGGTTTATGTGAGGACCAGTGGGGTCTGATGAAGAGGGAATGGGACAACTCTGGCAGGAACAAAAGTAAATAAATAAGTCAACAACATGTTGTTGTGTTGGCATTTAACTTGTCAATCAATCTGAAAGCATGCAATTTTACTGAGAGAGCAAAATGCTGAAAGTGAAACCAAAGTGTAGTCAGCACAGCGCAGACAGTTGCGAGACTGTGGGCTGAAGTCATGAACAACACTCATTTCCCAAAGTCTCTGCTGACCGAGTGAAGTCATCGCTGTCATCCCAAAAGAGATCAGCCTCAGCTGGGTACATGTCATAGACGAATATATAGAGAAAAACTGAGCAGAAACTGAACAATTTACAGTACTGTGCAAAATGCTCAGTGTTTATGACAATCCTTTAAAAAAGAAAAATCAGTTTTGTTATTAGGATACAAACAGGGATTTCTATAACTGGCATTAGCCATTACAAAAATAAATACATTAATTAAAAGATAATCCACATACATAAAGGATTCTACAAGCAAAAGTCAGTATTTTGTGTGAGCCTCCTCAGAACCAAGCATAGATTGAACGAGACTGTCACACAGATGTTTGTAATGATGTTAATTAGGATTAAATTATATTTTGTCTTAGGAGAGCCAGGTTCATATGTTCCATTGGTATCCTAAACAGAGCATAAAATAAATATGGATGTTATTAAAACGTTCATAAAACAAGAAGGGATACCTAGGACTTTTGCAGAGTAGAAAATGTTTTGTGGGGTAATGATGTATGGTTTGAGGATCAACTAATAATTTTAAAAGCAAACACAGAGATCAAAAACAAATACAAACACTGAGGTACAGAGAACAGCTCCTATAGTGGACTAAACTACATTATTATGACAGATGCAAGCATAAAATGTGACTATACAGTATAATGGTCAAAATGAATTCTACTTCATGAATTGCTCTGTATTTTTCATTGTTTTTTTATTTTTTATTTATTAATGTACATTTGCAAAGAGAACTGTAAATTAGTAGTACACAAAACTGGATCTTTGCTGATTTTCCATGCAAATAACATTGCACCCTTACTTTAGATATTGCCCTCCAGCTGTGAATGACTGACAGAATATATAGAGAATGGGGCACCAGGATCTACGGTCCACTCACAAAGCAGCTGCAGCAGATTGGCTGGAAAACATGCACGTGTTCCCATGGGATCTCATTACAAACCAGGAGTTCAGGTTTCTATTAGTATGACAAGGGCCTTGCTCCTTCTAGTTCCAAACATAGCTTGTCTGAGGATGAACTGATAAAATAGCACCTTATCTTCTCATAAACATAATTCACGAATGATCACAAAACCTAGAAAATGATTAGAGTTATAAATCCAGCCTATACGCTGATATATTTGCATTAATCCGCACAGCTCAGCTCAGACAGAGTGGAACTGTTTATCCAGATGATGTGCCATCGTAAAGGTTTCCCCTCTAGAACAGATGATCTATAACACAGTCAGACAAGGCAATACACACTGTTTCCGAGAAGAGCTTCCAACACTGCTGTTAACTCAACTATGCCTGGGTTTTTACTCAAAGCTTAGTAGTCAAAACAATGATCCAGATTCTAAATTAAGAGAACTAAAAAGCCCCTCAAGTAATGTAATGTAATGGTATACTGGAAAAATACATTATTTTGTTAGCAACATGCGATCCCATCTATCTGAACACATGGAAAACCAGTCCATGATATAAATGTGCTTTAATTTAATTCAGATTATTTCTATTGTGGTTGTTTTCATCTCAGATCAATGGAGGTAAGGATTGCAGCAGCTCCAGCAGCTGGTTCAACTACAAAGGACAAGTAAATGAGCGCAAATGGCCACCATTGTGTTTGTTTACTGTGAACTTTTGGATCACACACAATCTTGGCACTGAGATAAAAAGCAATGCGCATATGTGTCACTACTCGGTCTCGCTGATCTGCCACATGCACAGTTTAATTCCAATACACTGGGGAATACTATAGAGACAGAAAGCAGTTTCAACAAAAAGGGTGTTGTGTTTCAGGTGCACTCGAAACTTTGAGAACGCACTAAAGTTACTGCTGCGTGATACTAAAAGCTGGATGGATCGCTGTATTGGGAGCAGTCGTCCAGATCCCAGACAGTTTAAAAGGCAATGAAATATTTGACTAGAACACATCTCCCTTTCCCACCGATGCCTGCTGAGAACCTCTCTCTGGAAACCAGGGAGTCAAGGTGCTTCAGTTTATGGCGCTATAACATCTGTGCCATCAAAAACAGGAAAACCTTAAAACGGTAGCAAGACAGAGAGATGCACAGCTTGAATGAAAGAGGAAGACAGGATGAGATAAAAGAATGAAATGAAATATAGCCATAACTCACGCGGTAATACTTCTGGACTGTTCACAGCACGTCCTATCTGTAAAGGCTATAAATTTACAAGGAGTAAAGAGTTATAGCATGTAAGCCAATGTACATACAGCATATAGGATGTGAAATGGCCTTCTGAGCATGAAGATAACTTATGAAGGAGTTTCCAAAAATGTATCCAAGATTGCTTTGAAAGGTGTTAAACAAAGAGAGAGACCATTTCTCTGAATTCACATAGATCAAACAGTGATTCTTTTTCCACTCACTGTGGCTTAGAGATGGTGAATGTTTTGTCAACAATAGTGTGCAGACAGAAATGGCATGGCCTTTTGAGAAATGTACACAGAGAAAGTGTAGCTAAAAACATAGCGTTTGGAGAGGAATGTCAACCGTGAGCATTTCAAAGGAGAGAATAATTGCTTCAAGTTGACTGTAGCTGGTGTGTCTTTAATCTGCCCTCTCCGTCCTACGCTCCCGTTTTTACAGTCACCAATTAAACACAGTTGTAACTTTTGTTAGCGTTCTTATTTTAAATTCAACAAATGGAATAAAGATTCATGCAGAAAACATTGTGAGTTGCTCTTCCAGCCCATCTCCATGTTTTGCTCATCATAATTAGTACCATAAGGATCCTTTTTCTCACCATGGTGAAAAAACTTCTGACTTATTGCTGAAACCTTGCTGACCCTTTGCACAAACTGTTTTTATTTTAAGACTGCAGAAGCACTAACTGAGCCGTCAAGGGCGATGTGTTACTCTGCCAACCTAGTTTTCTTCTTACAGAAATGCAACAGAAAGACTAAAATAGATTTGAGAGTACACATAATGACTGATTGTTTTTCCACTGATGAATTAACAGTTCAGAGGTTTCTCTAAATGGGAGCTTCCTGGCTTTAGACTTTAAATAGTAAAGTTTTAATCTTGCAGCTCAACATTACAGACTCACATCTTGATACATCAGCATCAATCCCAAATTCTTTGATATTCTGTACGACTTCTTTTTTCAGCAAATCTACATAAAATCTTCTGCCTACTTTGCACCTTGCATGAAAATCCCTGTCTCTTGTTCCATACACTCTGTGTGAACTGCTCTTACATATTCACTTCTTTGTTTGCTTGTTTTTCACCACTTGAATATAAGAACGTGATGCAGTTTGTACTAGTTATTTTTAATGATCAATGTGTGAATGAATTCTGTCACTCCAAATACTCCTTTTAAGCTCTCACGTGCAAACGGGAATGGATGACATCAGGGGAAACTCAGGTCAACATCAACATGTCATTCCATTCATGAAGGAACATAACATCAGTCTCACTAGTCTCAAAAGTAGCTTCTAGTCAAACTATGAAAACAGCGTAATTTTATTTCAACAGCATGTTTCAACACGATTCATCAGTCTTGTATGCGTCAAGTTACTGTTTTGGACAATAAGAAGACTATGCCACTCCCCTTTCTAAGGAGTGTGAGTGTAAGAGGCTGTCTGCCGTTCACTTAACAGCCTCGTGTGCCATTCATAATAATCACTGAGCCTCATTCATGTAATGTCAGCAGGAGGAATTAAACACCCATCCAGAGACTGTTATAAAGCGCACCAGTGGTGTCATGAGGTCACTGGTTGGTGTCATGAGATCAGGGTAGCACCTTGCAGATTTCCAGTGCCAGAGG
Source organism: Arrhamphus sclerolepis (assembly GCA_037176975.1). Classification (NCBI taxonomy): domain Eukaryota; kingdom Metazoa; phylum Chordata; class Actinopteri; order Beloniformes; family Hemiramphidae; genus Arrhamphus; species Arrhamphus sclerolepis. Next base: position 8,162,965 of record JBAMYA010000008.1, read on the forward strand.
AAGCAAAGCAGCCCCCGAGCATCACTGAGCCACCACCATGCTTCACTGTAGACGGGGTGTTAGGCTTTTCAGTGTATTCTTCCTTCTTCCTCCTCCAGATGTACTGCTGATTCATTTGACAGAAGAGTTACAGTTTTGCTTCATCGTTCCACAGAAAAGAATCCCAAAACCTCTTTGGCTTACTTAAATAGTTTTGAGCAACCTGGAGCTCACTTTTCTTGTGTTTTTGGGACAGTACTGGTGTATGTCTTGGAGTTTGAGTATGGAGCCCTTCAGCGTTTAGAACGTAGTTTACTGTAGAAACTGAAACCTCAGTAGCTGCTGCCACCAAGTTCTTGCTGGTCTGCAGGTTCTTTTGCAGTCATTTGAGGGTTTTTGACTGCCTCCCTCCTCAGGACTCTGGCGGCAGCCGTTGATAACTTCCTCTTTTGTGCCACATGCAAGTATCGTAGCCACTGCTCCAATATCTTTAAACTTGCAAACTATGCTTCCAAGTGAATCTCTAGGAAATTTCAGTGCCTTTGCTATTTTTTTGTATAATTTTCCTTTGGATAATTATCGGGACCTAGACATTTTTCTGACATGCAATCAAATGTCACCATCAACAGAACAGGTATCTGAGGTGTTCCATCTCAAGCACACCTGAAGCAACTACTGAAGCCTTTGATTGGTTGCATTAGATGAGACCACATCTGATTTTCAAATATGTGTTTTTATGCGGAATTCTGTTTGGGGTTGGCGTTTGAATCATTTTGAGACTGCTGTAGTCATTTACAGTAGGATTTAGTGTTGAATTAAAATCTTTTTCATTTTGTTATTGTTTTATTGTATCTATTGTTCTCACTTTTCTGTCTGATATGTTTCTGTTTCACAGATGTATACTGATTTGTCCCCACTTATATAATTTTTATTGTATAATCATGATGACTTGTATGTATTAGACTCATAGGTGACTGCCTTTAAAGTGGACTCTTGTATATATGTTATTATGCCTGTTGAGTGACTGCAAATGAAAACTTTCTTTGGCTAATTCTAGCATATTTTATTTATGATGTGCACCCTTTCAAATAAACAAACAACAATGGAGTCTACTTAAGTATTGCAGACCATCATGTAAGGTGGCAGCACACACACAGCCACTCCACACACAATCATTGGTGCTGATCTTTTTCTTTTCAAAATGACTGTAACATAGCTTGGGATTTCTTGTGAGGTTCAGAACGTAAGCACTCTTCTCTGCTTTATCCTTCCTATAATGCTGAATCAGTGCCTTCCATCTTCTCTGTGCAGAGAAATCTTTTACCCACATCACGACAACCATGATAGATGAGCAAATAGATGTGTAGCTTCTTCAGTGCCATGTGATGCACAACTTGCAGCATTGCAGTAGTACACCAAGGATTTTTTCAAGGTAGAAATTGACATAATTGCTGCTGTAGTGCTTGTTTTAGCATTTTTTTTAAGAACAAACAAACAAACAAACAAAAAAACTAGAATTTGTTATGTTTGCCAAATGCCCCAACAGCAACAAATTATGACTGGTGATGCCACCAATCCTGACAATAGCAGCACTTTCGTGGTACTCAGGCAGACGTTCGTCCCATTTGTGAAACTGAGGACTAGGTTTTTAACAAGAAGGTGATTTATGTGCAGATATGCTCACAGACATACAAAGATTTCATGTCCGAAAATGACGCTAGCCACTTTCCCACTATTTAGCCAGGTCGGGCCACTAATCACCCCTGGCCTCAGTTTGCACAGGATAAGGAGACTGAAAAGGTCACACTGCCTTCCACAGCAAAGACGCTACACATCTATCCCTTCATGTCTGTGGAATAACTGGAGGGAGCCACTAGTGTGGGGAAGACCAAAGAGGCACAGATCTGCTCAGCCCTGGATGAGTTTGGGTGCTGCCCCCCTACACGTCACATTCTCAAATGCACTCAAAGCCAACAATGAAAATGAGACCCAAGGGATAAACAATGGCTTTAAATTCCAGAAGCAAGATCAACAAATTCAAGAGCAATGCTGCACTGTTAAAAAGACTAATAAATGATTTAAATTTAGCGTTTATCCTCAATATTCATTGAGGAAACTTATATGATGTCAAGAATAACAATAGGATCCAAGTGTGTTTGTCAAAGAGACATTAAGAACTGCTCAGTCATGTTTCAGATGAAGTTCAAGAAAGAATAGGAGGCTTGCCCAATCAAATAAAGGAAGGAAGTATTGAAAGTACAGCACGTGAGAGTCGAGTCATATCAAAGACAATCACCACAAGAAAGGATTATACAGGAACAAGCAGCATGAGGAGAGTGGCTGAGTAAAGGCTGAGAGGAAATGTTAGCTGTAGTTAATTTAAAAGACTGTATCTGTGACAAATGCAAACACTAGTTAGCAAATAACAGAGAAGCAGGCCTATCACAGTTAATAAGAAGAGATGTAAAATAAAACAGAGAGAGAGATAAAAACAGAGAGATGCTGAATTATAAAACTACATTGATACCACCTCAGCCCTGCTTGACAGTATAGAAAAATTAGGCCAGAAATCTTGGGGCCAAAGCACCCTGAATTGGCACAGCAAGTGACAATGGGAAAGCAAGTGGCATGGTTTGGCCTCAATTTGCTCAGCTTTGCATTCATATTAGGAAAGCAGCAAGTGAGAAACATTATGAATAGTTGACCGGCACAAGGTGAACAAGGGTAAAGGCTATGTAAAGCATGAAGTTAAAAATGTTTGTTCTTCACCTGTGAATAATGTTCTTTGTGATTAGATATTTTAAGGAGAGGCACCATCCAACTACCATCTTCATCTTCTTTTCTTTCAGATGTTCCATTCAGGGGTCACCACAGTGGATCATTTGCGTCCATCTAACCCTGTCCTCTGCATCCTCTTCTATCACACAAACTATCTTTATTTCCTCTTTCACTACATCCATAAATCTCCTCTTTGGTCTTCTAACCTAGATGTTCCTCCACCTGCTCCCTGCTCTCACTACAGACCACAATTTCATCTGCAATCCTCATAGTTCATGGAGATTCCTGGCTAACCTCGTCTGTCAGCCTGTCCATCTCCATAGCAGAGCTGATCCTTGATGCAGTCCCACCTCCACCTTGAACTCCTCTGTCATGCCTACAGCACACCTCAGTACTGTCTTACAGCTCTCATACATGTCCTGCACCACTCTAACATACTTCTCTGCTACTCCAGACTTCCTCATACAATACCACAGCTCCTCTCTCGGCACCCTGTCATATGCTTTCTCAAGGTCTACAAAGACACAATGCAGCTCCCTCTGACCTTCTCTATACTTCTCTATCAACATCCTCCCAGCAAATATTGCATCTCTCTCTTTTTTTGGCATGAAACCAACTATGTATCAGTTAAAAGTTAGGATCCAGACTTTGAATACATGAAAATATAATGATCAATACATTTTCTGAGAAAATAATCTTTTCCATTCATGTATAAGCTTTGAAATAGTTTGGGAAACAGTCCTATCTAAAGAATCACAGGTAACTTTTGCTCAGTCAAAGGTTTAAGATTTCAACAGCTATTTTACAAAGATGAACACAGACGTTCAATTGTGAATGAAGACTGAACGACCCAAACAAGGCCTTTTGGCTCCTGTGTGTTTGTGGCTAACTGTAAAGTTTACAGCAGAACCAGATGGCATTGGCACCTCTAAAACAGTGATCTCACACCCTTCCCTCTGATGGGGTGATAAAGGCATACACACTTCCCCCTGGGCCAAAAAAGTGCAAGTTTCTGAGGAACTAAGCCGGGGTCTGGAAATCCTCCGAGCCAGGTGTGAGGGGCCATGAAGGGGGCTGCCAGAGCACTAACTTGCCACAGACACCTCCAGGGCTTTCAGAAGACGAATTGAGGAAAAATTAGAAAAACAAGGAAGGAAAGATGGTGCAGATTGTCGAAAACAATGTTTCACCAAGCTAAGGCTGGGAACCTGCTGTTGTAAAAGGCGAGCGGACTGGCGGTACATGTGACTTTGGCTCTTCACAACTACAAAAGAAGCATGAGATTGATTTTTATTCATGAAAGAGAGCAAGATTGTTTTGTCGGGAAGGTTTTAATGCACACCAGACAGATGGGTTCAAGACCACATTCCTTTTTTTCTTTTTTCCTTACTGGGCGCAACTTGAAAGACATTACAGAAAAAAAAATACATTAAAGGTGATCAGTGTATGATAGAAAAGCTATTACAGTTGGTTTGTACACTTAGTAAGCATGTGTGAGATTTTTTGTCAACTAATTTACTACGCTCTTGGGAATCGGAATTACTTTAGGTCCTTTTGGAAGTTATCAAGAGCAAAGCTGGCTGATCTATGAACATTTCTGACCTGTGCATATGGGTTCCTGCACATGTTCAGCTTGTGTTCTCCAGCACATGCCTCATGAGGGAGGGTGATCTACTGCACTCCACATTTCCTCAGCTTGTCAGGAGAAATTAGGTCAGGAGTTGAAATGGGTTAAAAGTACTTTTGGGAGAGTGGTAGTTTAGTTTAGTTTCTGGAGATACATGCAGGGAAACTGTGGTCTGCAGAGATGAGATAAAGCGATAAATTAGTGCATGAAACAATAGGAGTCCAGAAATGCACTGACACAAATCACGCTTAGCTGAGATGGAGAAAAAGAAAAGAAAAATGTCGGGTGAACAGATATGAGATATGGTCTCATCATTCACAGCGGAATGACACTAACAACTCTTACATGTGGTTAACTCTGCTTTCCAAAAGTCAGCTGTTATCCTCCTCCACCATGATTTTTGACTTTTAACCCTTGTGATTTATTGGTCTCAGTCACAGACTGAGCCAACTTTAGATGAAGTGTCAAACATTTAAGGTCAGAGTCCTAGCAGGGGTCACATTCATGTTTCTAACCTGTACACCCTTTGCTCTTTGATATTTTTTTTAATTACAGAAAAGGTCAATAATGAACAAGTGGAAAAAATGGGGAGGAAGTACGCTGAATCCAGTTAAAAATAAAACATGAGGGAGTAGCGTCTACTGTAATTTGACAACATAACCATATCGTGAAGAAACAACACAAAAGGTGGCTGAACTTTTCAATCTTTGCTTTTGAAGCTGTGTCCAAGCTACGAGTTTTGTGTCTCCACTGATAATATTCATCATACATATAAAGCCATCTAAGGAATCGGTATGAATTTACTCTCTACAAAGAGATGAAGTGCAAATTTCCTGAATGAAAAGACAACAGAACAGAAGGAAAAAAATAACAATTGAATGAATGAAGAGAGGGGAAATTAGTTTTATGATCCTGTAATAACCTGGAAGAACTTTTATTAGACACTTAAGCATGTGATGCATGTTATGGGGGGGTGACTTTCCGGGTCACTCCAGTCCACTAGTAGTTATCCATCAAGCCCCGCCACGATGTTTACCAGCTGGATCCCCATGAGGGATGTGTGTGCTGTGGGTTTGATGCATCATTCTGCCTTGCATCCCAGGGGCAGGGGGAGCACGCCTCGCCTCTGCACGGTGGTGTGTGTAGGGGCTGTGGTGTAGCCCTGCCCCTATCCTTGTACCATACCTGTGGTGCTGCTTGTGTGCTCTGGATGTCTTGGCCGGTACCTTTTCTGGTTTCTGGGTTGTTCCTGTTTTGTGTTGCCCCTGAGATATGAGGGGGGGGACTCATCACCTCGACCAGGTTTGTTGCTGGCAGGGGTTCTGGCTGAGCTGCATGGGTCCTGCTGGGCCTGGAGGGCAAGCCATTGAACTGATGGAGGTCTGCTGCATGACACTGGCCCAACATGCCAGCATCAACTGTGATATATGTGCATATTTATGTATATATGTATATATAGTTGTTAAATGGTAGTGACCTTGGAGCGAGAGCTGTGGTCCTCTAGTATCCACAGTCGTTTTGGCCTTGCCCCTCTTCAATCTTTACACAAATGATCTTCCACTTCACCGGCATGGGACACATAAATTAACCCATTGCTACATTTGGCCCAACTTTCATGTTATCTGCAGCATACACTTGAGTTTGTTTATACACTTCCAAGTGTGTGCGTGTGTTCGAGGGTCATCAAGCACAACCATTAATTTACATAGTTTATATACACACATGTGGCTGCAGACGGGCCTATGGAAAGAAAGGCCATTACAGGACTGATTACAACATCCTTGTGGTGAGGTATGAGGGAAGGACGGCGTTAATTAACTAGAGCAGAGATGTGTTGTTCTGAAGTGTACGTACCCCTTAAGATGTAATTCTGGTAGTTCTGGTCGGCTTCAGCTCCCACTTTTATCAAACAAGTCAGACCTTCAGCCACCACAAACTCGTGCACCAAATCTTTGTCGTCCTGGAAAATACAGTCATAGACATTTTGTACAATGACAGAGGAATGAAATGGTAGAATAGTATGTGAAAGTAATGCCACAGTGTTGGAAATTGTTGGACATTTTTACTGGCCAATAGAAACTACTACACTGAATATATGTTGTATGAGTCAAAAACAAAACAATTTTGTCCATAAAACATTGTCTTTCTTCAATATTCAGCCTCAGCCAGTACAAATGCAACTAGCAGTGCAATGAGAAGCTGGTTTAAATGGAACCACGTTGCACTGGCTTCCCAACTTCATCTCACATTTTTTCCATGATGACAAAACCAGCTGTATCTCTCACACCTGTCATTGAGTCTATAATTTAAAGCCCAACATCAGGTTTTCTGCAGAACTTAACATTTTCTGATACACTCCTCTGTTCAGATAGGATGGATGGGAAGGCAACAATAAACACTATGGGGTGGTCAGGGCTTCTTGTGTCCCAGGAGGGAGTCTAAGTGCTTCCAGAACATCTTTACTATATATCTGTGATGGCAACTCCAGTGATTTGGTACAGTGTCTAAATATACAGATGTGCACTGAAGTTTAAAAAGAAAACAAAAACAAAAATCTATGCATGTGCCCAAACGTTCTGTAATACAGAGAAGCCTGCATAAGGACTATCTTCTCCATATCCTCAGCAAGCGATACCTCATAGAGACACTCAGTTTAAAAATATGGGGTATCCTAATCTATTCTGGGTTTGCATCAATGACTGTTGCTTTCTTTTCCATATAACTGTCAGTTAACCCTCCCCCTCTGTGACCGACTGCCTGCCTTCCTAGCTCAGCCCAGTGTGTGAAGTATGACCAGACCTGAGCACTCAACAGCTGCCACGAAGGCAGACTCTGAGCAGCACAACTCTGCCGCAAGAAACAGTGCAACGTCCAAGAGTGAGTGTGCACTGATTTATGTGTGCACGACATATATCTCCTCCATATCAATCTGTGTGCAAGCACAGATCACTCAAAATCTACATAGAAGCAACAGGAGAGATACTGCTGCAAAAATGACAAACATAAAGCACCCTGGAATGGACTGAATCATGAGCTTCAGATTCAAGAAACATGTTCTCCAAAAGGCAGCAAGAGTTGCACAGACTGAACTGTTACCTGAAAAATCTGCTTCAGGGAAAAGAGGGCTCTCCGAAGCTCCCGTCCTGACGAGTTGTAGAGTTTTTCTGGAAGGAAAAAGAACAGGGGTGAGCAGGAAAATCAACCACACCTGTGAAATTTGAGGTTACAAGAGTTTTGTGATGATTTTGAATTCCTCTTTTTCTTTGAATTCTAAAAATAAAACTACACACAATGTGTTCATGAACCTCCAATGTCTTTAAAATGCTTCCTCGTGTCCATGTCATGCTTGTATTATTGAAAGCAAGTAGCTAAATATGAAAACTTTCCCACAAGCTGAATAAAAACAGCAGAAAATGAATAGAAGCAACCCAGAGAACATCTGCAGAGTGTTAGTGAACAGAGGACGCTTCCTGTTAAATGAGACAAATCTGTAAGTTTACAGTACAATAATACAAAGTCACGGAACGATCATAAACCAATAGCACCCACAATGACACAAAAACTATTTGTGCATTAATCAGCAATGGAAACTATAGAAAATGGTAAAGAAGATATATGATGGAAGAAGATTATTTATGACATTCCCTGCAGCTACTCTGTCAATCCTTCACTGTACAGTCTGCAGTTTGCCAGAGAGAGGCAGCGTTGAGCACAAACCAAGTCCTGTAGCTTGCTCGTCACTGCTGTGTGAACTCTCTGACTCAGCAAAACCTGCCAGTTATTGTTGCAGATGCAGCAACACACACCACAGAGCAGTATAATGCTGAGCAGCACAGGCCAGGACTCTCTGAATATCTTCAATAGGGCTTCTTTTTCTTTCTCTACCTCACATGCACGTCTTACATGAAGGCACCTGGAAGACATCACCAGCACTGTATTCCCCAAGGAAAGAAACATAGGAGCAAACACAACATACAGATCACTGCTAGCTTGCACACACACACACACACCCACACACACACACACACACACAGGACTTTACAAACTGCTGCCATTAAATCTGTTTGTGAGAAACTCATACTGATGACTGCACACAGTTGCAGTTATTCAGCAATGGCCTCCTATTCATTATTGCTGGTCTTTTCAGCTGTGGAAATCCCTTCAGCTGATGAAGAGAGACAGAGACAGGGTGTATGCTACCTGTCAGTTGTTTGGGCACACATGGGATACATCTACATACTTGAGGTCTGGTGTCTTTTGGGTGAAGGTTTCGACACAAAACAGATTTCACCACACAAATAAATACAAGCAGCGAGATCACGGACCTCCAATGTGACAATAAATATGGAGCATCAAATATGATGCTGCATATTTATTGTCAGTTCCATACCATTTGGCACAGATATGCACCCAAAAGTATGAGCCCCTAATATGATGAATCCTCTGCCTGAGACACAACCATATTAATAGTAAAAAAAAACTCAGACTTCTGCTATGATCCAGGATATGCCCTAACAGAAAACCAAAATATTGTTCACAGAAACTATATACTTCATATAACTGATGTAATTAACTCACTTGTGATACATGTATTGTTGAAATGTTCTTACTGTATCTGTTGCTTTCTAAAATCACCTCACAATCCCCTTCCATCATGACTCTCATGATATTTGGTATGCTCCTCAAGGCTCTTATGGGGCTGTCTTGATTCACGCAACGCTGCAACGTTGCAACCTTGCAACGTTGCATGGACATCAGGGCAGTGCCTCTAGATTTGCAGACTCAGGTGGGTAAATCAGCATTTTATGAAGAGTGATCAGGAGTTTTCCATCACACTCCTTAGCATCCGTCATAGCAGGAGACAAGGTATATGCATCGGTAGAGGAGAAGAGAGTCCAGTTGATATTGTAACCTCAGATTCAGGAAGAAAAATACAAGTTCCTTTCTGGACTAGCTTAAAGCAGCTGACTGGTCCACATGTGTTTTGTGACTTCGAGAAGCCATTCAGTTATGTTCCTTGGGGTATTCAGTGGCAAGTGCTTTGGGAATATGGGATACTGGACCCATTCCTATGGGTCATTAAGTTCATATACAAATACAGCAAGTGTTCGGTTCACATTGCTGACAGTAGTGTAGACTCATTCTAGGTGGGATATGGACCGCCTGCCTGCCTTTATCAGAAGTTTGGTTTATAGCTTTTATGAAGAGAATTTCTTGCCACTTTCAAGTGGTTAAAAGGCCAGTTTGTTGTACCCCACGATTCCATCTCAACTTTTTGCAGATGATGTCCTGTTGGCAGTATAGCATTGCAATCTCCAGCTCTTACTGGATTGGTTTACAGGCCAGAATGAAGCACTGGGGATGAGAATTAACATCTCCAAATCTGGGGCCAAGGTTCACAGTCGGAAAATGGTGGAATGCCCTCTTTAGTTTGGGAGTACTGGTGGAGGTAACGCCTCAAGCAGAGGTACTGAAGTATCTTGAATAAGAGAAGAATGGAGCAGGTTAACTCCACAGGGTGGCTGGAGTCTCGCATAGGAATAGGATGAGAAGTTCTGTCATCCTGCAGGGACTCGGAGTAGAGTCGCTGCTCCTCTACATCAAAGGGAGTCAGCTGAGGTACTTGGGCATCTTGTTACGCATGTCTAACAAGGAGGAAATGTTATGTGAATGGTTGTTCCTGGACCGATGACGGAGATACTTGACAGATGAGAACTAGTCTGTTATGTATATATATACATATATACATATATATACATACATGTATAAGAAATCACTGGCAATGCAACAGCATTTACGAGGGTTAGGAAAATGGGCATTATGAAGGGAATCTGTATAATGATTCATGTGTCTATAAATAACTGAAAGTAAGTCTGACTATATTGATTCAGTTTGGGGCCCTCACCTCTTTAATTCAGGTTTGCTTTTTTATCTTAATCCTTGAACAACATTTTTTGTTGCTGTATCTTTTTTATTCACCTGTTCTGTTTAATCACTTTCACCACAGCTGTACAGCTTTCTACAATTGAAAAAAGAGCATATAATTGTATAATACCATTGAAGTATTGCCATACAATGTGAAATAAATCAATAAAAGATAAATTGATGGAAAATAAAACAAAAAAAAGCACATTTTAGACTCATATTTTATAGAGTTGAACCATTTCATGAAAATATTAGCTCCTTTTAACTTCGATGGCAGCAACACATCTAAAAGAAGTTGGAACAGGATGATGTTTACCATTAAATTTCTTTTATGACACAAATGTTTTATACTGAAAGGTCTGGGTTGAAGGTAGCACCTGCACTCTTCTGCAAAGCCATGTTGGTGTTATGGATGCAGTATTTGTTCTTCCATTGTCTTGCTGAAATATGCAAGCCTTCCCTGAAAGATACATTTTCTGAATAGGAGAATATGTTGCTGTAAAATCTCTATATCCTCTTCAGCATTGATGGTGCTCAAAATCCCAACTGTTTTTAGTTGCATATGCATCTGAAATTTTATATGTGATCTCAAATTATATTTTGGAGCATTACGTGGAAATAACAGTTGTGCTGCGACTGTTTTCCAGCGAACATCCATCATATGCACACAGTATGTGTCTGGTGTGAGCTGATACTAATCATTCTCACCAATCACGTTGGCCTGACATTTTTAACTTTCATGTTGATTTTAGATTTTTTTTAATATCAGCCCTCTATCACTCCCTCTTCATTGTCACATGATATGGAGAGCAAGAAGGTGCCATGAAGTGATGAGGCCAACAATAACAGACTTTTAAAAAAAAATTTTTTTTAAAGAACAGCTAGTGTTTCTAATCTTAACAAAACATGGCGACACTGCCAAGGATACATAATGCTGTGACAAATGTTTGTCAAAGAAGCACTGTGACCCAGACATGATCATTAAACCTTTTGTTGACCATAATGCCAGTAACCATGCAGCAGAGTTTGCAGATATGCAATTACAATTATGAAGAAAGAGCTTGCCTTCACCAAAGATAAACCCATGTTAAAACTCAAGACAACATCAATACAACATATGGAAAAGCCAAACTCATTGGTTTCTAGAACAGATAAGAAGAAAAATGGTGCCCGTTGCACCGTTCAGCAACGTCCAGCAGCTTGTCAATAGATGCCTACAGTCTGCGACAGCTAACATTTCTGGATTGTGTTCACATAAGGCTTCTTCTTTGCATGACACAGCTTTACCTTGTATTTGTGAACTGCACAGCAAACTGTCTTCTCAGTCAATGATTTCTGGGCGTGTTCCTGAGCCCATGCAGTAATGTCCAGTAGTGATTTGCTTTTCAATGCAGTGCCGCCGGAGTCCCTAAAGATCACACGCATCCAATTTTCACCTGCAGTCTTGTCTCTTGTGCATTATAGAGCACTTATATAAGTGGACACAGCATCCAGTTATTTGACCCATAAATTTTATTTAGAGAGCATTTGAAGCCCATTCTTCCTCAAACTGTGCAGCATCATGTTGCAAAAAAGGTGGCACTGAGAAACTGGTTGGACCACAGCCACCAGTTAGCTGTTTTTAGCTTGGCTGGCTTAGCTTCTGCTAACCCAGATGATAATTTATATTACTTTATATTAATTATTCCCAAATATCTCTACAGGAAAGATACAAGTGCTGTTAGTCAAGCACATCAAATACATCCAGAGATCTGATTGGTCAGCTTTATTGCTTAATATGAATTTACCTGATGTGAAATAATTCACCTATACAGTAGTCATGGATGGAAAATGTAACCCCCAATCAAAAAATGAAACAATTTTTGTCCAATTTTTGTAAATATGCTTAATTCTACAGAAAACATGGTGGTCAATGAGGATTTTGCTCTGTTACTGAGCCAGCACTTAGTGGTCAGTTGAGGAACTACAACAAAATGTACTTTTGGTTGTGCTTCACCCCAGAAATGGGATGGTTGCTTCTTCTTTTGCACAGACACTCCGCTCAATTCTCAAAGTCTTTTGATAATTATCATGCTCTGTAGATGGTGGAGATCTTTGCAATTTTACATTGAGGATCATTTTTCTGATATTGTTTTTTAACAATTCCAATTTTAGACGCAGTTTGTTGCAGAATAGCAAACCTCTTCTTCTGATCTTTAACGGTGAGCCTCTGTGACATGCTACTTTTTATACTAGTCATGCTACTGGTCTGTTACTAATGAACCTAATTAGTTGTCAAATGTTCCAGCATTTGTTTTTTATTTTCACCAACTACCTTTCCAGTCTTTTGTTAGCCAGTTCCAACTTATTTTGAGATGTCTTGCCATCAAAGTCAAAATGAGCCAATATTTTCCATGAAATTATATAATTTCTCAGTCCCAGCATCTGTTCTTTATGTTCTATTGGAAATAAAATAGGCTTATGAGATTTGCAAATCATTGCATTCTTTAATTTACGTTTTACACAACGTCCCAATTTTTTTGGAAATGGGGTTGCAACAGTCAGCCTCCCTCCTGCAGATTGTGGAATGGCCAGATCCATTCTCTTGTATCTCTTGTAGACTGACAAATCAAAGTTCGATGTTTAAACAGACTAACTCTGATAACTGGAGTGAAAGCACAGAGGTAATAACTCTGAGATACTCATCATATTTTTACCATACAAACTCAGCTTGTTTCGTAGCCCCTAACCCCAAGTCATTATTGCAGTTCGATGTGGACAGCCAGGAGATGAATTAGGGGTGAAGAGCCTGTGATGGTTCCGCTTGGTCAATGTCTCAACACCTGGGATGCTGTGTGTGTGTGTGTGCTTGTATGTCAATCAGCAACAGTGAAGAGAAATTCTTCCACGCAAAGTTCTTCTACCATTTGCAAAAATGGCCTGTGCTTCTCTGCATAGCCATGCAAGCTGGACTGCAATAAAAACTTTCAGAAAGTTATCCCTGCCCAACACTAAATGAAGCCCATGTGCAAGAAAAGACAGTTCCTTCCCTGTCCGTGCCCATAGTCCACACACCAATGTTCCTCCCAGAGGCCCATCTTTAATGAGAAATAGCTCTGTGGAGATTAGTTCCATACCATTTGGCACAGATATGCACCCAAAAGTATGAGCCCTCTGCATTTGCCTATTTAAGAAAGAACCTGGGAGCTCATTTATTAGCAGGAAATGTTTAATTTTAGTTCCGACTGAAATCAGTGTTTACCTGAAACTCTGTAACTGAAAAAAAAAACAAAAAAAAATAACTCAATACCTACCTACATTTACAATGGATATTAATATTGGGCTAAAGTAAAATTAGAGAACAAAGAAAAGCATGAATGATTCTGGACACGTGGGATGCACCTTTTCATTTTGATTTAATTTCAACTATATTATGGCTAAAAGCAAACAACCTGTAGCAACCATGCAGCTTTACACAGCATGACTGTAACACAGACTTAATGTCAACTAGTTTGTAGACGACATAGCCAACAAATCATGTTGCTGATTCTTCACCATAACAGAACAAGGCTGCCTCCAAATTAGAACGAGGCACAGAATTAGTACATCTAGGGACATGTAAGTCATTTTTCCTGTCAGCTCCACATTCGTTTTCAATGAAACCACCTTACAGTTAAATGACTCAACTGAGTGAAAGTGTTTCTTTGAAGCTTTAGACCAATGTAAGCAAGAAAGCAGCTGTTTTCTCCTATTAAACTGCAATACACAGTTGGGTTTTCTCAGACAAAATAGCTACAGGGATGTAATGGTTCATAATTATAACAATCATAAAAGTATTAGTGGAATTTCCATTTTCAGGAATGTGCTCAACTACCCGGAGCTGAAAAAAAAGTGCTGAGCAGAGCTTATGGATTCAGGCAGGCCAGGGCTTCAAGAACGGTCATGCTGCTGCTGAGAAGACAACTTTTAAAACCAAATCTGTCCTGTGCCACTTCAAACACCTTATGATTCTTTGCTTCAGTGCCAGCACATTCCTCTTTGAGATTCCAGTTTTCTATGAGTCATGCTTCACTTTTCATTTGTCTCTATATGTCAGCCTCAACTTAGTCCCCATAACTCACTGCTGGACAGCTAACAAATTATGAAAATTACTTTGCCTTTAAGTCATTAACCTTGTTCATTTTCCATCTACAAAACCCTCGAAAAACGCTCAGTTAGTCATCTGTTCACATGCTTTTATTTCCAGGGAGTGCTATAAAATGAAAAGGATGACTACAACTGCTCATGCATCGCACAGCAGGCGGAACACATAAACCACATCCAAAGCACAGCCAGGAAACCCACAAGGAGCCCACGGGGGAGGACAGCTTCACACACGTGGGTGTAAATTAAAGTGTGTTTACTTTCTAGAGTAGATGTGTCAAACTGGAAGTTGAGGAGAAGGGTCTTAAAGATTATAGCGTTACATATGCATATAAACTTTTCTTACAATGCACAGTAAAATCAACAGCTCTCATGTGGGTTGCAGAGATGGTAAGGCTGAAACAAATGAAGAAATGTAGATACCACAATTTGCTATAATTTGGGGATGAAATACTGAAAAGAGATTCAGGAAAAAAAACAAAAAAACAAAACTATCATAAATAAAATACAGTAGTTATTACTCCAAAGAATCCAGCCCCCTTCCTACTTACTTATCAGTCACCCACGACAATTTGATTTCAAAAAAGGAATTTGTATTTGAATTTGAATTTCACAAGTGTAACCCAAGCTGTCTGCCCGATCTGTCTCGCACCCAACGCATCATATGAAGTGAAAAAGTTCTGCTTTGATTAGTTATTGCCCTTGAAGGTGATCACAATGTTAAGTTTTGAAAAACATTAAACCAACAGTACACACAAGAGAAGTGACATCAATGAAAGTTTGCTATCTCGTTACCTAATTATGATACTACCTAAACGTTTTGCTGTTTGCACATGCAGGAGGGGCATTAAATGCATTGGCTTAGAAGCTTAAAATATTGAGAAATGCCCCCTCAGAGTAAAATCATGATGATGATGCAGTCTCTGGGAAGCAGAGTGGGGATGTTTTTCATTGACTACAGAACACCAAGCACAGCCATTTGTTCAACCTGTAATGTTAAAAATAACATCAACATCATTTGAGACAACAAAACTTAATCCAACATCTAAAAACATCATATCCAAACTCAGTGTTATGAAACTAAAAAAAGTTAATGCATGCAGCTGATTATAGATCCAAGAGAAAATACAAATTGACCTATATCAGTTTCAATAAGTAGGGATGGGAATTGATAAGATTTTTACGATTCCAATTCCTTTATTGATTCTGCCTTACGATTCAGTTCTTTATTGATTCCCTTATCGATTCTCATTAGGAAAAAAGGGACAACAAACAGGTCAATCAGCATCACCAATATAAAATTTTGATAATAATAAAATAAAAGGGGGTTCTGTGGCATACTAGCTGGAGAACTTCCCCACGTCCACATCCATGGATGAGGTGCCCCTGTGCACGGCACCCAAAACCCCCACCCGCTCCCTGGGCTCTGCAGCAGCCCACCACTCTGGGTCCAGCAGACCAGATGGGTCAAATGCAGAGGCTGAATTAAAAAAAGAAAGTTAATAAGTATTCTTCTGTAGAAATTAACAAAATATATCCACTTTGTACCACTTGGACGCCACATTTATTATTGACTGCTGGCTGCATTGGATTTGCCACGCAAGTTGCTGTGTGTTGGTGACGTCATTCACACCCACTGGAATCGATAAGGGAATCTTTTACAAATTTGGCACGATTCCAAGGAATTGAAACACTGGGAACCGGTTCTCAACAAGAAGCGGTTTTTGATTCCCATCCCTATCGATAAGTCAGATCTCTCAGATTTAGCCCTCTCGCAGAGAGCTACTGGTGTGCAAAGGTCAGTCTCTGTGAGAGGTCAATGCTGAAATGAGGCAAACTTCGTCCAACTCAGAGAGCATGGTCTCTTGTGATCCACAGTCACTGCCTGTCATGTAGAGAGATCAAGAGCTGCAGATTTCATATTTATCTCCTGGTATTTCCAGAAGAAAGCTAAGAGTTTACTATATGCATTATGTCTCTCTACAGGAATAAAATAGACACAGAGCAATATTAACACCGCTTCCTTCTCATTTTTTTTCTTTTTCTCCTTTCTCACTCTGTAAATCAAATCTCATGCTCCGAACCTTCTGATGAGACAACATGAGTAAATTAAGGTCGAAGACCTCCCAGCACAGACCACAGATTGCTACATGCTACTCTGTGGTTTGGTGTTTCCGCAACTCTTTTTATCCCCGAAAACATAAGGTGAATGATGGGTCAATAAAAGCAGATTATAGCACTCAGGTGGAAATCATTAAGGAGGAATGCAGGTTAAAAAAAAGAGATCAATGTCAACATGTTTGTATTCTGGCTGCAGCAGAACAGTGGATCAAAACTGCAGAAAAGGGGTGTGCGTGTGTGGGGGGGGTGTGAACATGAAAATGCACAGCACATTCTGCACACTTGCTCACACAGTCAGTTTATAGGCAGCACACACAGGAATAAAGGCATTAATTAATTTGTTCCTGTTGCCTGGAGTTTATTCAAATGCTTTGGAAGTTGAAATAGAAGACATGTGGAGATGATGGTTTCGCTTAGGGAAAACAAAGTTGGGCCACACAGACTGAAGAAGCTTGTGTCACTGGCAGCAAGCCTCACAGGAAGGCCAGGGAGGACCCATGGGGTGTGAAAGTTGTGTGTGTGTGTGTGTGTGTGTGTGTTAAATGATTAGCCAAATGATGGAGAAATGAAATTATATATTAACAAATGT
>JBAMYA010000008.1:8180205-8205193 GCA_037176975.1 Arrhamphus sclerolepis
CTATCTATCTATCTATCTATCTATCTATCTATCTATCTATCTATCTATCTATCTATCTATCTATCTATCTATACATATATATGCATGTATGTATGTGTGTGTGTGTGTGTGTGTGTGTATATGTATATATATCCATACATATATGTATATGAATTATCAGCTTATACCTAACTGACAAGAATTGTTTACATAAGTACACAGACTGTCTCCCCTGCTGTTCATGTCAAAAAGTGTGCAACTGCAGCAGAGTGAACACTTTGTGTTTGCATTGCAGGAGAGCAAGTCTGTACTTAGCATGTTGTTTTTAGCTGGTCTTAATGTCTTCCAAGTCTGGACTCATTTGTCTCTGGGCTGACGGAGCCACATCAGTGGGGAACAGAGAGAAGAAAAGTGAAGTCTGCATGCATGTGATGTGTGTGACATCTGCAAGCCTGGTTCACAGAGCTACCAGTCAACAAACCCACAGCTGTAATTACCATATCCAGGGTGAGATATTTGCTTCAACTGTTCTGCGCCTGCATCCATAGACTGTATGTGAAAAACAAACATCGCCCCCTATTACATCACCCACTGCTTTGTGAACGAGCTTCAAAATGCTTACCAACAAATGCAGAGAAATTAATAAAATATGTGACATACTATCATCACCATCATCGTCTGAGTTTTTGAACTACATGTGATGAACTCTGTTAAAAAGAAGAACAGCTTTATAGTATATCCTGCTTTGTTGTTCATGTTATGGAATCAGCGTGATCATAACTTACATTATGAACATCATGGGTCAATAAAGATCATTTGTAACTAGAAAACTACTGTTACATGACTGATCACCTTCTACTTGCCAATATACATACACACACACACACACACACACATATATATATATGTATGTGTATATATACATATACATATATATATATATATATATATACACATAATGAAAATCATCTAATCATAGTGGGTTGGTATTAGGCACATAAAACCCTCAGGTGAAAAATAACTTCTTCTTTTCTATTTGCCATTATTATTATTATCATCATCATCATCATTACTATTTTTATTATTATTTATTATATTATTATTTATAACTTTAAGATCTTGAGACCTTCTAACCTGCTGCAATTTTGGATGGTCAATGTCATAATTTAGTTGAATATTCAATTAAAATACATACATAAAGGTGAAAATATATATAAATAACACTTTCTTCACTGAGAAATCACTCCCGAAGAAGACTTCAAAGACTTTCCTCATAAAACATTTGAGTTTTTGATGGCTAGGATCCAATCTAATAAATCCCCACTTTTAAGCCACACAGAAAGTTAATGGGGGGTAATGAAAATAAGATATAAAATAACTTAATCCTCCTCTGTCGAACCAGGGCCTAGAGGTGGAGCTGGGTTAGCGATGATTTGAAGAGCGGCAGCAGCTTGGTGCACGCAAGAAACATCAAAAGGCATGTGAGAGACGACTACCTGTTGCTCCTTAGATAGAGTACAGGTGAGATGGAGATGAAATTTAAATTATTCAAGTACAGGGCTGGGCAAAAATGCTGCTCACCTCTATGTCTGAGCTAACTCTCAAAAGTCACCTTATTTATAGTTCTCAGGTACAAAAACCAGAATGGAGCAGGTATTTCCAAAGTATTTCCAAATATATATATATATATATATATGTATGTATATACACACAATATGGTATTTTTGTGAGCTCTACATGACTAGAACAAAATGTTTGACATTTGATTCATTAAATGATTCACAATGATAATATAATACTACAATGATTCATCAAATAAGCCATTGTTCATATAACTGACCCCACTTGTACTCATTTTCATCACAGGGATTAGCACTTCAACGCTGTCCCAGTCTTGTCTGCACAAATATTGTTGTGGGACAAAACTAGTTCCAGTCAATACGTTTGTCTTGTCAGACATGAATTCCCAAGCTGGGGAGGCCAGTGATGACAGGGAGAAAAAGGGGAAATATGAATCTAATTTTTTACACAATTCGCTTGTCTTTTGTTGTGGAGAACATCTAACATGAATGAAGCAAACATGACAGTATTTTCAAGTAGATGAAAACATACCACATATGTCCACCCTGGCATTTCGTCACCACAAGAGTAGAGCAAGAAAATAAAATAAAAAATAAATAAATAAAAAGATCTTATTTACGTTGTCTTACTGAAATGTTCAAAATTCGAATGACAGCAATAAACCGTTGGAGGGACATATGAATTCATTTTGTGTGGTTGCAACAGTTGGCGACTCTGCTTGTTAGCAAAACCAGCCTTTGGTCATTATATTTGCATTATACAGTTATGGCTATGTTTTGCACTCAGTTTGCTTGACAGCAGCTGTATGTATACATTTATGGCTGCTGTCTCTCGGAAACAGATAACAGGTAGATTACATCTGCTGATTCTGAATGTGCATGACATTAGACCTTTGTAATCTATATTTTAGAAGTGATGCAGGGTTTTGGATTCAGTTTGGCCCATTATCTCTCTTGTGGCCCCCGCCTAATGTTTTCAAACAGCTGTGTGAGCTCATATGACTTTTGCAAAATAAAGGGGTTTTATAATATTGAGAGGCATGGGATATAATCATCTGATTCTCCTGACCCATTTTTTATTTTATTTTACTTTTTTGTTTGGTCCCTTAAGTAAAATGCAGGGGTGGGGGAATAATGTTCTGTCTGTTCAGGCAACTAGAGCAACATATTGTCATTATACTGCTATTTAAGAGGCATATTTGTAACTGGATGGATTAGAACTGGCCTGTATTAAAATAAATGCTGGCCAGGAAATAACCAAGATTGATAGGTCCTGTTTTTTTTTTTGTTGGTTTGTTTTTTTTACTTATTTGAGAATTAAATATTACATATTCAGTCACATGAGATGATGGCATGCTCTAATAGTCATTGGTATATGCATACTGAGGTGTGAAACCAGGATTAGGCTTCTAAAATTGGAGGCAGGAAGAATGTGAGGGCGTAAATTTTCACTTTCAACAAAGAAACTAAAATCCTCAAAGGAATTTGGTATGATGAATCATATTAAAGGAAATGCTTTAGTGAAGAAAATGTAGCAAAAAACAAAACACTAAAGCACTAATCATCAATAATCATATGATAAACAGTTTGTAATTGATTGAAATATTAATCAATCAACCTACAAATAAAATGTATTTTAAGTCCCATAGGATGGATCCATCTGCAGGCTTCAGCTCACCTCCTGCGTAAATGAATGTAAGAGGTGAGAAAGTGAGAAAGTTTGTCTAAAAATGTACAGTAGCCTACAATTTACAGTTTCCAAACAGATTTTGAAAAAAAAAAAGGTTTCCAGGCTCACACAGATTATATTTACAGCTGTGCTACTGTTTGAAAATCATTTATTCTTGGCCAAAGTCCAACATGTACTTGCAATGACGTATACTCTTGACACCCCAGAATACTGGAGAAGTAATGTAGTGTGAAAGGGTTTTATGCAAGACCTCCGTGGTGGATCTCACACCAGACATATTTCTAAAGTTAGGTCTGCACAGTAGTTCAACCTCCGAGAAATATGAGGCGTACACTACCAGGTGTACCTTTTGATTGTTCCCGCAGCATTTTCTTGGCTCGATGCCTTAGATGGCTAAGACCTCATTTCCACCCACACTGCAAATTCAAGTTCAGCTTCAGGAATGGCAGGGGTTAACTTCCACAACTTCTTACACACTGCTTGGTGCTTGTGTTTAATAATTCTTGACAAAACTGATGATGTTTCAAACACTTCCTTCTTTCTGTTGATATAAAACAAAACAATCAAAAGATGAGTAAGGAGAAAGAAAACAGGCTGACCAAACAGCTCAAATAAAATCAGCTTTATGGAAATAGGTGATTTTAAAACAACCAGTAATGTTCTTGATACCAATTACCAACTGAAGACATTACACAAAAATGTGCACATCTCAACCGCTTTTCCATGCTCTTCATTTTCCCAAACCTTTACTGAACTTTACACAAATTCCTCAGACATCCTGCTACTGGCATCAACCAGATTTTCCACCATGTCACATGTTAATGGGGGTGTGTGTAATAATTTTTACAAATACAGCTACATTTGCAGTGTATGCAAATTACTGTATGTAATGAAAAGAATAGCAGGCATGATTTTTCTTTTATTTGTAGTATCTTGTAAATATGATCTCCATTTTTATGGTTTTACATCTACTGGTCAAGATCAATTCATGGCCTATAGTTTATGGAATCACTCACTAAACATAGAGAACTATAAACTAATCAGCCAAAGAGCGTTAATCCAGCAGGGGACATGCTATATGCATGCATGGGGAAAGTGAGACCTGTCTTCACCCAGAATATATGAGGCTTAGATCAAAAAATAAATTAGCACCATTGCCAAGCCTCTTAATGACTCACCAGATGAGCAGTTAAAACAGAGGTAGGCCAGACTAAATATAATCAAAAGCACATGCAAAACCATTAGTTAAAAATACACTTAAGTTGCATACTTGGTACATGGCATGTGCTGAGGTGTAGCTGATGCTCAGCTCTTCTTTAAATGGCACATAGCGAACTACAAAGCCCCACTGTTAATATTCAGGCCACTCTTTCATTGGCACTCTTTATCTTACTCAGAATAACTACTTTAGAGTGAGAACAGCTGATTGGATATTTTAGTCACAGAAGCCGATCAAGTGACGCAGCATGCTTTGGTCTGGTGATGATAAGAATATTGGCCGCGTTATTAGAGAAGCCTGCAACTGGCATCTCTCATAATTCCTCCAGTGAAAAGGTGAGGCTTCAACCAGATCCAAGCCGATTTTATTATTTGGTCAAACTGAATAAATTAATTATATAGACTGATGTGGAGTACATGAATACTTCGCTGAGGGCATTAACAGTGCCTTTGAACTATACATCTGGTCAGATTACATAGGAACAATAAGAATAAATTAGTAACAACATAAATTATTGAGGTATGTAATGCCTCAAGCAGAAACTGATGCTAATCACTTGAAAGATAAACATTGTAATGTTTTATACAGAGCAATTTGATTGACTTCGCTGTGCAGTGTACTTTGATTTGGTACCAAATGAGATGAATGGACAGCTATGTTCGAAACATATGATGCCAATGGAAGACATTGAAAAGAAAACAGCAGATCTGATGAGAAACTGTTCCTGACTGAAAGCCTTGTGAATGTTCCATTGTACCAGAAACTTCTGTTTGCCAGGTCAGGAAAAGACCCTGCTGTTTTGATGGGACAAACATCCACAGAAATTCAGCATTTCAGCAGGGTGCTAATTTGTCATGCTCTGCCACAACATGTTCAATGTATACGAGGCCCTCTAATCTCCCGCTGGCTCATGAGAATCATTATGAAGAAGAAGAAAAAAATGACAGCAGCATAGACAGAAAGAAGGAGATGGATTCCTGTGTGACCTGGATGAGGCCCTGCTCGCTGCAGGATTTGGATTACACCACAGTCTACCACACATATAGACTTCTTTGTCCAACATCCCCTCAGCTGTTCTCATGGCAATAACTCCCTAGTTTCATCAGCTACAAGCAATGTCCAATCTTGGATCACTGCACTGGACCATGTCATGTCACCTAATCTCAAATATTGCTTTGGCTTTAATTGTTGCTAAAAAGAAAAACTGCTTTAACGCTGAACCGTTTCCAGCCAGACAGATAGCTCCTTGATTCTGCACAGCTGTAGACTTAATTTCCACTGACATCTTCCACTCATCTTCATTCTGGTACAACACAATGTCTGCATCTTTCCTCAGCAATAGTGAGCCCAGGACGTTGAGCTGACACTGGACTCCGTGCTCCTGGGTTTCTGTGGACTCGACACTTTCCAAAGATAACATGGGCCAGAGATTTCCACTCACGGCTAGACTGAGGCCCTGCTGAGGCAAACTGCCTGATGGGGAACAGACCAAAAAAAGAGCAGGCACATCTCCTAAGATGCATAGCACTGTACTATCTGATATGCCTTCAAGGTTTATAGTTAGTTACCACAGATGGGAGAAACAGGGACTGAGAGTGCGAGGAGAGAATGTTCTTTAAACGTACTCCAAGAATGAAGAACTATAGACACATGGGCCTGAGCGAGCTTGAAAACAGCATACCAAAGACAGGGTATACAGAGAATTTCATATTCTTACTATAAAGTATCACCGATAGTTTCCGTTGCTGTGGTAACTCCCTATTACTTGTATTGCATACATCAGTCAAATATTGACCTTTCAATTATTCAGAGATCACTTAAGACTTTCAAGGAAGAAGACCTAATAAAAACCACGCTGCACAGTCATACGCTACATGACGTCTTCACAGGGAAACGTTCATCCGTGCCTTTTTTTCCCCCTCCCTTTAAAACTACCCTTCTCAATTTAGAAACAGGATGCAGGAAAAGCAGTTTAGGGAAAGAAAAAATATGGAACAGCAGATTAATGAAAAATTAAGCCGTATAAAAACAACAACAAAAAAAACTGAGATGTGTGAAATGTCCCAGAATGGAATTGAAAAAGCATTTCTCCTCTTTAGGAACTTTCCACAGGAAGAAATACACAAGGCTGAATTCCACTTAACCTCTTTCTCATGTGTTCCAGAGAGCGCTGTTGAAAAATGAACAAAACAAAAAAAAGGTTGGAAGATTTACTATCACTAAACAGCACCATTACCTAACACAATCTCTTGGAGGGAGCTTGTATTTACAGCACGTCCACAACGTAATGACTTGGAAAGAAGTCAATACGACTCAAGTCTCTTTAAAATATTTTCTTTGCCCTCTGTAAAACCACAGAGTAAGGTGGAGCGAAACTATGTTACAGCTTCCGTATTGAATGCAGTTTACAGGAGCTGGGACTGCGTCTCTTCTCCATTAATCACTTCATGGTGACAGGAGGTGGTTCTCTAGTCAGTCAGCCCAGCTGACCTCAGGCATCAACCCAAACAAAAAGGAGATGCAAGCCAGCTCGCATTGTGGAAACTATAGAGGTCACAGAGGCCTGTGCCAAAGCAGCACTTTCATCCTACAATATTTACATGTTCAGCATCCTAGAACAGAGACATCGAAGGTATAGAGCTGGAGAGGCAATGCTCAATAATGACCTCTATAACTGGTTATATGTGGGAGAGCAATGTGAAGGATGCTGTTGGGTTAGTGCGAGAGAGCTGTGAAAGGGTGGTGGTGTTGGTTGGGTAGAGGTCGGAGGGGTGTCTCCAGATGGCCCAGAGGTTATACAGGGTTAACCCCTAAGTTGATCTCTCTGCTGTCATAAGGAGATCTACTGTTGTCAAGGAGATAAGGACAATGTGGCATGCAACTACTGAAGAGAGGTTAAATTGCGATTAGTTCCTCTGTAAAATAGACACATTTAGGATTCACAAAGTTTTCAGCTTTTCAAGTTTTCATTCATTCATTCATCCAAATCCTGAACCACTTCCATTTTTTTGAGAACTCATATTATGGGGGTTTAAAAAGAATGATGCATAGTTGGATCTTTAACGTCATTTTTTGCTATCAACCAGCATAGTTTTACATACTTTTACTTAAATACTCAAATACTTTAGTCCTATTTTAAGATTTCATTCTCTTTTACGTTGCATTTAGTGCACTAATTCTACTTAGATTTAGTCAACTGTGGGTCCATTACTCACACTTGTATGTGACTCATGAGCAGGATATGTGGGAGGGAAGAAAAAAATAAAAAACTGTCAACTCTTTTATGTACTCTTATGTTTTTTTTAAATTGTTACAGAAAACTAATGTGAGCAGAAACCAGGATTCCCAACAAAGTACCGTTATTGGGAATCCAGACAAAAATTTGGATTGTGCTGCATTTTACAATTAGAGAGATTATATTTGTAAATGTATACAACTTATCTAAAATTTAGAGTCTATAAATATTGCGCAATCAGCTGTGTACACCCTTTAGTCACACATTTCTTTGCTGGTGAACAAAAATGATCATTTTTGAGGAATGCAGCTGACTGGGAAGTCTTGGGTTTATTTGGATTCCAACTGAAAAAACTGCTTTGTCCATGACTCTGTTCATCATGAGCTGCTCCTGTAGTGTGCCAGTTCAGGCTGTGCTCTGTTTCAGGCTAGTATATGGTTGATATTTTAATGAACACCAAAGCTATCAGCCTTCCCTGTCACATTAAACCACATAACACCTGCAATATAAGGTAACGATTCCTAGCTTGGCCTCAGAGGATTGCCAAAAATGATTGGGGGTGGCAGGGTGGGGGGGTGCAGAGTTCATGTGGGAAATGTCCACGTGCATTTTATGAAACTGCAGGAAAAACTACAGCAAAACTTACAACATAATGCAGTCTACACCTGTGCCTAACCCTAACAGCTTCGAGAAGAAATTAAATCTCATCTTTCAACGAACATAAGTACCAAATAAATGTGTTGAACCAACACGTCCGGCCTCTCCATTCCTGTCAAGATTAGCTCAACTTTGAGATGATTCAGTGTCAAAAAGAACACAAATAAAATGTTTGGGTTTATCAAAGGAGAAGCTGTTGCACTCAAAGCGGCCAAATACAAAGTTTCATGTTATATTTCTGTTTAACAATGTGTATTTAATGAAGACAAACATCAGCACCTTTCTATCAAAAAAATAAAAGCAGGTGACACGCTGCCACAAGCACTGCACAAGACATTTCTTCACCAGACAGAAGTAGGTAACCTGAATATGGATAAAAGCCTTTATAAAATGAAATATGAGACTGTGTGCAAGACAATGGCACTTCTTCCTCCCAGTGATTTAGTCAATGACAATGATTTTTTTTTGTCTGCATGCTGTGGTTTCGTGTCAAGAAGTGTCAAGCGTGACAAAAAAAACCTTTCAACTTTTATATGCAATTTGATCTTGCAGTGATTTCCTAGCACAGGTGAGCGTGTACTTTAGCCCTCTTGACAGTCTAATCTAACAAACTTTATTTGAACATGATTCTGTCAGAGGACTAAAAGAAGAAGAAAGGGCAAATAAAAAACAAAAACAAAACAAAAAAAACAATAAAAAAAAATGCAAACAGCAAACAAAAAACAACAGTGGAACACATTAAGACAGACAAGGGCAAAGGAAGTGACTGTAGTAATGGTTGTAGATAGTGTATTGGTGTAATGCAGTATGATGGATATAGATGTGTGTATGGTGGGTTTGAAGTTCATGTTAAACCCCCATTTAATTCATTTTAACCTATAACAGACCAGCAGTCACTTAAAGCAATGAAAAATTATACTTGAATATTTGGTGAACTGAGCCCTTCATATAGCAGTCTTTGAATTATATGATTCACTACATTTGTAGAGGAGTGGAAGGTGTGTGCAGCTCCAGTCCATCAACAAAAGAAGTGTTCCACCCTTCAGGTTCTAAACAAGCACATTTCTACAGTGGGTTATGCAGGTTGCATCCACTCTCACAGCAGAAATTCTTCACTAGCTGCTTTGCATTTTTATAATAGTCTCTTGGGAACCACACGACTCCACCTTTCCCTCAAATATGTGGTCTTCACAGTGACGCCTGCATGAGGAACTGAATGATTGACAACACCCCGGTGAGGATGCATCTGTCACTGTGTGGTATGCCAGCAAACACAACAACTCAATTATTTGACTGAAGATGGAAAAAGGACTCTTATATGATGGAATACTTGAAAACATTTTTTTAAACAAATTAAAAAACACACTTGGGGAAATTTTGATCTCATTTACAGTGACAAGAAGTACAAGAACCCACTGGAATTTACTAATTTTCTCACAGTCACAATAACAGAAACGCATAATTTACCTGAGCTGAACAATCATAATTATGTTACATCTTTACCTGAGTTCTGCAGAATGTGATGTGGGGACAGAACTCACCCTCTTTGGGGGCTTTCCAGACCTTGATTTGTATACATATATGGACACACATATACATTTATATATATGTACATGTAGCCACATGCACATTTATAACAATGAAAATATGTAAGTGAATCACATAAAAAAAACACACACACACATATAAAAAATAAATAAATATATAGCCTATATATATATACACACATACATATATGTATACATATTCATATATACATATACACATATTAGTACTGGGTGATGATTAAAACTTTTACATGTAATTGTAATGGACACTGTAGGAGAGAAGAATAACATTGTGGGAGAGACAAAAAGTGATTTAAAAACACCCTAAATATGTTTAGAACTACAAAATCAACTTTCTTCTGTTGATTCTTGTTGTTTTGTTTTTTTTTGTTTCTGTTTTTTTTTTTTTTTATTTCTCCATTGAAATAGACCATCACTTCTCATGATAACTTCTCAAATTCATGACTTAAATGCTTTGTCTGATCCCCATTACATAAATCAGTTTTGTCCTATATTGTTAAATGTTAGAATATCAAAGTTAATCAAAAGACTAGAATTACTAGCTCCTCCTTTATCTGGGCTTGGAAAACAAAGTGACCCAGAGTTCTCAACTCTGACTGCAGCTGGGAGTACTGGGAGGCTGTTGTGAGACTGACTGCCTCCAAAACACCAGAAAATGTCACTAGATTTGCCAGAAGTTGCCAAAAACAAACAAAGTTGTCAACACTGCTCCGGTGATAGACAGATTCAGCTTTGTGGTGTCTAACTTCTACCTGGAAGATGTTTAAAATGAAAATGTCCATGATAGATTTACCTTTCTCCAGTTCTTTTCCATGAATCATAGTTGTGTGTTCAGATTCTGAGAGGAACGGACTTTCAAAGGAAATGTTTTTCTTTTTCTTTTTTTTTAAGTGCATTAATGTGCATCAAAATAATTAATGCTGTTAATTTACTAATGCATAAATGTGTTTTTTCTTTGCCCAAATGACCTGAATAGAGCCTGGAAATTGTTGTGAGGTTCATCACAATGACATACTTACCTGTTTCTTCTTTACCCTGGCGCTAAATAGCTGACCTCTGAATCAGTGGGAGTTTTGAATTGTGGTGTTCAAAAGCACAAGTTTTTGTATCTTACAAAACACCCACAAATATATACCATTTTCACAACGGAAGGTAGCCCCTACTGAACGCAACAAAGGAGACAAAGGAGAAAGGGAGAAGTTGATCTGCAGAAGGCTGGAAAAGTAACCTGATCTCTGATCCAGAGAAACTGAAAGAGCTTATTGAAGTCATTGTTGGGTTCACTTGTTCAACTAATACATTGGAAAGTATAACTGTGCTTTGGCAGCTTAAGTGTATTGTGTTTGTGTTATTCTGACTGAGGTGAAGATCAGACCTAACTTTATGGCAAATTCAAGCAGACAACTAGTGAATTCCAAAGGGTTCACAATTTCTGGCCAATCTACAAGTTGAGGAAAACTCAGCATGTCCCTTTCACGACGCTGGAAACAGATGTTAATACTTGGGCCTGCGTAGTCATTTACCACCAAATTAAGGTCAAAATTAATGTCAAATTGGTATGCTATTCTTACTGAGCCTTTGTGAAAATGTGGAAGAAAGCTGCAACCAGCAGAAGCTAAATCTCTCAAAACCCAGCAAATCCCTTCTGAGAGGAAACTGCTGCTCTGTCTGTCGGGCTGCTAAGCCACGCAGAGCCACCCTGGACAAGTCTGTGGGCAAATCAACACCGAATGTCCACTTCCACTGCAGAGTTAACAGCAATTTTGAAGAGATTGTACTATTCTACATTTACCAGATCACAAAACTAACCCCAACAGAACATGTTCAATCTTTTCTTCTTTTTTTTTTTTTTTTTTTTTTAATAAAACTTGTTTCATCTTTCTCACTTAGTCATTTTTGTAGATGAGTGCTGTTAATTCAGGAGGCTAATCCCAGCCATCACCTGTGATCAATCACAGTACAGTGTAACTATTACAAGAGTTTTAAAGGTCAAGTCAAAATTCCCCCATTTTTGAACTATGTTGCAATATCTTCTAAAGAGATCATTTCAAGGATTAAATTTGTCCATTCTCTTCAATTTGTGTTTGTGTGGCACAAAACATCCAGATTTATTGCGTCAATGTTCTAATATTGCCTGGATAAATGGAGAGAGTTGTGTCAGGAAGAGATATGAATATAAAATCCACGCACAATCCATATGTACAACCTGAGGAATGTCTTGAAGCCCCACTCCTCATCTGTGTTGATGGGCCTGCAGACTGTGCTTATGCATTTAGCACTGGGCTTAGTTAACATTGCTGTCATCATTTTATCGACAGACTCATTCCAGCTACATTATGCTATTGCTGCTTTCTGAGTGCAGGTTGTTGGTTGACCATATGTTGCCATCTCAAGTTTATGTAGGTTTTCACTGGATGCAGTCTTAGTAAGATGGGTGAAATGGGATTTCAACCATAAGATGACTTTGTCAAATACATAAATAATAAATTAATTAATAATAAGTACATTTAAAAAAATAAATAAAAGCATTACTCACAACACATCCAATTGGACAGCTCCATTTGTCGTAAATAGAGCACGGTCGATAGTCACAGTTGCTAACCACTTGATATTATTGGGTTGATGAGTTGGGAATAGGTGCTGATTGGTCTATAGGTGGTCAAATAAAAACAACTAAAAAATCACACAAATGCAACCTCCCAGGAAATTTTGATGCTACATATAAAAATATGCCTCAGCTCATAGGAAAGAGTTTCATGTTCTCCACAGAGTCTCATGTGTTTGGTGACCACAAGTAGGAAGAGGATGTGCTGACCATCTTCTTATACAGTCTCTGGAGTTGACTCATAGTAATCGTCTACATATTGAAATGAAGTTGGAACGCAGGCTCTCAAGCACTGGCAACATTATAATTGCTATTATTTTGTTTATGCTGGTGCGACAATGTAAATGTCCCTGCTGTGGGACAATTAAAGGCGTATCTTAAATCTGTAATGGTTTTTTGATACTACTACAATACTGAGATAAGATATATATTTTTAATTTTTTGTGGGAGAACAGGAAGACCCGCAGAAAAGGGTCACAGACTGGGAGTGAAACCTGTGAGCGCAGCAGGAGGATGAAAGCCTCTCTATCTGCTCTAGAAGGCTGCAACATGTTCAGCCTGATCTGACATGATACATCACCTCTTTAGCATTGCTTTGTTCAGGGAGTGTAGCCAGGAATAAGATCTTGCTTTCTTTGTGCCTCAGGGGAGCTTGGAAGGCTTGCTGCAGAGTTCAGGTTCTGTCCAGAGGATGGCGCTACATCACCAGAAAGACTGAAGTCAGCTCACTTGTAAACCTGTCCAGATTAGGCTTCAGCTGAGCGACAATATCTGTAGCAGACTGCAGACTATACGTAGTGAACCTGAAACTAAATGTCCAAACAGAACAAACAAAAGATAAGATTTAAACTGACTTTTAAACTGACTCCTAAAAGAGGTCCTGCCACTTTATTCCTCCAGGTTTCCATGAATATAAGAAATAAGTAACACATGATTATGGATAGACACAGACAGAAAGAGAGACAGACAGACAGAGAAACAGACAGACAAATAGAAACAGATTTTGTAACAGAGCACCTCTGTGTGAACTTTGCTTGTTGCTGAAGTTTGGCAGACGGCTGGTGTTGTTTCACTTCCAGAAGAAAGATGAATGACATTAAGGTCTGTTTGTCTGGTTCACTAATTCTATTTATTCACAGTTTGTGTTTTGGTTACAAGTTCTGCTGATTGTCTGTTACAGTTGGGTTGCTGTTTTGTTTATGTGGCAGTGTTGTGTGGACTTGGTTTGGTTGCAGGAGGCCCTGTGGATCAGGTGAGTGACCCGACCTTTATGCTGAATTTAGTTGTTGGAACTTATAGACCATATATATAACAGACTTGCTTCTAAATCTACAGATTAACAATCGGCGAGCAGCTGGACAACAGGGTAGGATGTGTGTCTATGATTATATCTTCTATGAATCATATACATTCAGATAGTTAGCACCACCTCTTTCAATCCTTTGTTTTTTCTGTAAAATCTTAATCAAACTGTAGCATTGGGCAAAAACAGTATTCCACGTTTGGTACTGTGGCATTATTATTATCATTTTTGGTTAACAAAAATGAAGTCAAAAAGAAAATGGCAGGAAAAACATTGTTTAAAGGAATTATAATCTCATGAAAACTTCTTTTTGAAGAAAGTCATAAAAAGTCCTCTCTCTAAATATTCAGGCATTTTGGAAATAAAAATTATTTTGGAATCTTCAGTGACTTGATGATAAAAAAGAAATATTTTAGTCTGATTTAGTGTCAGTGAGAAATAAATAAAATAATGTGTGAATAATTGAATATATATGTGTGTGTATATATACATATATACATATAAACTGAACTCTTTTCTTCAGCACATGTACTTTTTTCTTTCAAACAGTGGGACTTGGCGGGGTCTTCTTGCTGATATCTTGGCCTCACATAGAAACAAATTTAATCAAATTTTCTTGTGGTTTGATTTGTAACAGAATGTTCAGTGTTTCCAGTCCATTTGTGTGTTTATAAATAAAAGCTTTTATAAGGATTTAGATCTTTACTCACTTTTTTTTTAACACACCACTATTTTGAACTCAACTGTGGTGTCTAATAATATTAATACTTATGATTATTACATTTGCATATGAGTGGAAGTAATAATGGCTGTATGGAAATATCATGGCACAACGCAGTGTTGTTTCTTTTAATCATGACTTTGGGTCTGTGTTGCAGGGAGTGCTGTTCTTTTTTTTGCAGCACATCAGGGACATCTGAGAGATATCCTGTTCAACCCAATCATCTTCAACGAAGTGCTGGTGAACCAGGGCTCTGCATATGACAATCGTACTGGTGTGTTCACTGCACCGCTGGCTGGTGTTTACCAATTCGTATTTGTTGCCCAGCTCTGCCGAGGGAACCATAACAACCACTGGTACTTCATGACCAACAACCAACAGATGATGCTATGTCATGCTCAGGTACGCAGGACACTAATAAAGTAATTGGGGAAAAAAATACACAGGGTATTTTGGGTGAATCATGAAAAACATGGTCAAAAACTCAAAACACAAAATGTTGGAATGATGTACACAAAGCAAATGAAAAAAAAGGGGGAAAAGAGAAAGCCATCACATGGAGGTGATAACTGTGCATGAGACAACTACAATGTGCCAAAACCAGACATTGATTCCATAATAGAGGAGCCTGGTAGCTAAAGGCTCTGCCACCCTTTCTAGACCTACAGAAAGCACCTGAAAAGCAAAAACGGATGTCTAAACTGAGAAGTTTAAGTTCAAATATAATGCAAGAATATCAGTTTTTTTTCTTTTTCACTGTCCATATCATCCATAGTTGAGTTTTAATAACTCATCAGAACAATTCTCTCCTCTCACATCACCACTCAGGTATCTGGAGGTGACACAAATCTGAACACCTGCTTCTATATGGAGGAACTGAAGAAAGGTGACCGTGTGTGGATAAAACAAGTTGAGAGAAGTTGCGCCTGGGCGAACACTATCTCAAAAACAATCACCTTCTCTGGTGTCCTGCTGGCTAGTGAGGGTGTCTCCATGGTTGGGGGGAAGTATGACCCCGGTCACTCCTGTCCGCTGGCCAGCCTGAGACGTAGCGTGATATCCAAGTCAACAGGTTGGAGCATTGCTACAATGTGGTCCACCGTGGCTGTCAACGTGCTGCTCTGCCTTGTCCTCTTGAATTAATCAAGGTGAAGACATCACAAAAGCATTTGTTGCGTTTCTTTAAAACTAAAAAAAAAAAAAAAAAAAAAATCATGGACATAAATTAATTGCATAGACACTTTGTTTAATTCATATGGTGTCAATTCAGAGCCTGATGTCAAGATCATCAAAAGATCAAAATCTGCAACTGAGACGTCAATCATCTTTCTCCTTCACTTTTCTCTTCTATCGATTTGAAAAAATCGTGTCTGTTTTTGTGTCATTTTTCTCAGTTTGTGGTTAGAATTCTAAAATAAATGTCAAAACAGCTGGGACATAGCTGAGCTCTCTCATCAGCTGCTGAATGACTAAACATTGTAGATGTTGAAGTCAGAGCACCAAACTTCCGTTAAAAGCAACTAGAGACAAATCTAGCGACTTTTTCTGTCGTTCTTGGAGACTGCCATGAAAGCATGTATCTTCTCTAAGAGGTATATACCACCAGTTTACCATACTAGCTGGAAGTGGATTGATACACCTCAATTAAGAGACAAAACTACGGTGGCTGACAGGTGCAAACGCGCAGCAAACGGCTAGACGAGCTGCAAACACATGTATGATGCAAACTCCAAAACATGCAAACACAAAAAACAAATGCTGCAAACAAAAAAAAAAATGCTGCAATAGAAGCAAAACCTACAATCAACAAAACAAATGCAAACAAAAAATGCTTCATTTCTTTTTCAAAAACACAGTCTTTTACAGTATTATAGAATAGCATAGTTACGTAGGTCATGTTAGTGTTCTAGAGACTACAAGGATGCAAACTTGTAAAGCAATGGTATAAGAGACCTTTCTTTCTTCCTCCAACTTTTTTTTTTGAAAATCCCACGTTAAATTTTGACTTTCTGTTTTTACTGAGGGTCTGGTCCCCCTAGTGGTCTAGAGCACTTCCGTTTTGCAGAGTAAGTTTGCTGTTGTTTTTCCTGTGATTGCAGTATTTTGTTTGTGGTTGCAGTATTTTTTTGTTTGCATTTGTTTTTTGTGTTTGCATTTTTTGGAATTTGCATCATACATGTGTTTGCCGTCCATTTTGCCGTGTGCTGCGCGTTTACATTTCTGTTTGCAGCATTTTTCTGTTGCATTTGTTTTTTTGATTTCACGTGTTTTGGAGTTTGCATCATACATGTGTTTGCAGCTCATTTCGCCGTTTTCTGTGCGTTTGCTCCTGTCGGCCACCGTATAAAACAATCTTGCCAGTGACGCCACAATGTCCTTATTTACACATTCTGACTTAATAAGTCAGATAATATATTTACCTGGTATAAAAATAACTATGCAAAGAATTTTTCAGAAGTAAACCTGCATCAAGTGTGTTAAAATAGAAAAAAAAAAAAAACAAGCAAACAACAAAAAAAAAAAACTGGACCTCATGGAGAGACATCTATCAAATATATTATAATACTAGACACAGAAATTCATGATTCATAAAGTCTATAATGTTGTGATTGCACACGTGTCAGTGCTGCTGCAGGCAGTTACTGTGCCCAGATCGTGTTGCTTTGCCAGAATATAGTTCCTTGTGTGTATCTGCTTATAAGATTCTTGTGGCTCTTTTTCTTTGATTATTTTTGCAGAAACTAAAAGTATAATTCATGGCATGTAAATATCATTATTGCGGAGTTAATGAAGAAATTATTAAGGAATTCCTGGAAGTAGTTGAGGCCAGTAAAGCATTTTATTGCACTGTGTTGCATGTGAATAAAATGTGGAAATAAAATAAAATATATTATTTCACCACTCTGAACTCTTTTGCTCGGATCTTTGTGGTGGATAGTGTGTTTGGTAGGAGGCGCTTGGAGACAGTGTGTCGTGTCTGCTCCTCCTCCTCTACCCGGTCAACTTCCCCCTACACAGATCACCAGCCTAGACTCCAATTCCCAGGATCCAACAGTCACAGTCATCATGGACTGCACCTGTGCCCTGCTCGTCAACCTCACGTGTCTCACCTGTGTCCCTGCCTACTTTAACCCCGTGTTCCCTCAGTGTCCTTGTGTAGTCTTAATTGCTCATATCACTACAGGAGTTCTTGTCTACACCAACTAACTCTTTTGAGGAGTTTCTGTCACAAAATGTCATTGTTGGTGTTCTGTTATTGATCAGGTCACTGTGGACAAAGATCTGCTTTTTGGTGGAGTGAAACTGTGTACACTGTTACACACATTGTGCACAAGACTGTCCAGTACAGAACAGGTGTTAGGCCTGCATGTGCATTTCACTGCAGTGCAACAAATCATTTGTGAATAAAACTACAAACAAAATAAAATAAAATAAGCATTATAACTATACAAATATTGGAGCATATATAGACTATTACTTAGAATTATGTAGTCCACATTGCAATTGGTATGAAAGTGTTCCTGAGCCAATTAGGTGGGAGGATGTCATAGAGGCAATAATGTGTGTGATTGGGCAGATGGACTGTAGATGCGCTCCAGTGGGAGATGCCACACAGTTATGCTGTCAGGATGCTTTCAGTGGTAGAAGGTCATAATGAGTAACCATGACAACAGGAAGGTCATTTAGATGTATTTAAAAGCTAATTGGATTTTACAATACTCAAGGAATGCCCCGAAAAAGAACCAACGTCCAGAAATGGGGAAGAGGAGACAGAGGATGTAGAACAAAAACAATGAGCTACAATTTAAAAAATATACAGTTCACATAGGTTGGACTTTGATTAGAAGAAACGTGGTTTGAATGGGAGACGGAAACTGTAGCAGGTACCTTATATGAAAAAAACAAAAAACAATTTACAGTGGATCTGAGCCACTCAGGTTCAATGCAAAGAAAAACTATTTAACACCAAACATGGGGGTCTGACTAATGGATTCTCTTGTGGCTTCACTTCCAGGTAACCACCACTGAAAAACTTAAGCTGCTTCACTGACTGAGCACATTCAAATGTTACTGTTCAATGTCAAAATCTGAGGATCAAATGTAAATTTATGATAATATTGAAAGAAGTTGTTCATTCCACACGGTTCACAGCCACAGGGCTTTCATCGCTCAGTTCAGTTTGCTCCAGCATGACCGCCATACAAATGAGGAAGAGTAAGCTTCCACACGCACAGAAAATGTGGTTGGAGGTAAAGTCCATATCCAGGGAAAGCCATTCAGATGTTGGAGAATGTTGCTGATGATGTGTGTTCTTGCTCATCCTGCCACTGCGATGTGGACAATAGATGGTTCATCCTCAATCATCCAAGTGCAGGAATCTGGGCATTTCATCTTTTCGACTCAAATCACAAAAGCTGGCATGCATCCATTAAGATGGTCAGAGACATTTAATACTGCTCCAATTAATCTTGTCTGTTCTAGAAGTTACGAGCACTTAAAATGGAAGAATTAGTGTTTCACCAAGTTACAACTGCAAGAGCATATCGACTCCAGTGCCTTCCAGTTTGGCTTTCAGACTGTAATGTGAGAGACATGAAATGGACAACAGCAGGAAAACAGCAGACTAAAAGGGGGAGGGACTGGAGTGGTTGTGAATACAGGCACAACGTGTTGTAAAAACCAGATAGATTTTAGGTTAATTTGGCTTTTCAATAACATGGTGTATCATATAAAAATCCAAAGACTTATGTGTGTGTGATATCATATCATGAAAGGAGGGCGTTTAAGTAGAAGCATGCAATGGTAATTTTTTTATTTCACACAACTCATTGAAACAACTACCAACTATACTGGTGGTTATACCACAACAGAAACTAACCTGCAGGGATCCAGTCACAATGAAGAGG
Source organism: Arrhamphus sclerolepis (assembly GCA_037176975.1). NCBI lineage: Eukaryota > Metazoa > Chordata > Actinopteri > Beloniformes > Hemiramphidae > Arrhamphus > Arrhamphus sclerolepis. The sequence goes on from JBAMYA010000008.1 coordinate 8,199,670, forward strand.
TCATCATCATGGGATGTGGCCAAAGAACATCCACTTCTACTTCTTTCTGTGACTCTTCCAGTCTGTCTGTGTCTTTGTCTCTACTTGCTGATGACGCTCTGTGACACTCTAAGATCGACTTCCCTCTGAGAACATCCTACTTGAAGCTTCCCAATGTCCCGGTGCTGTTGATGAACCCTAAATGTTGATGGACAAACCACAACATTTAGGGTTCAGTTCATTGATCAGACACATGTTGAGATTTTTGCAGTTAATCACTTTGTGAGAGAACAGCATGTTAAGCAGTAAATACTGAAACATTAAACAGTTGGACGTGTGCATTTAAAACTCTGGAGGGCGTCAAATTAAGTTTACATGTAAAGGTTGCAGTGCATCATAGGTGTATTCTGAAATTTTATCCTAAAGCATTTATTAAATGTAAATGTGACTGCATGGGGGTCGTCCACTCAAATGCAGTTTTGACACATGACCAGCAGATGCCGCTACTCTGACTGTGTGAAATACTTCAAAACAGTGTGTCACTCTTGAAGCAGGTGTCCCAAAGTGGTTCACTGCCTCATAAAGCTTTTTTAATCATCATCATTAGGCTCTCATGGACACTCATGAACCTGAGCAGGCAGGTTGTGGCAGGGGGGGTTCAGATATAACATTGAACTTTTTGCAAAGCAGCAAAAATGGAAGCGAAAACAAAAACAACCATGTAATCCACTAAACAGTCCAGAGGGAGAGCGGGAGACGTCATAATATATATTTTAACATACATATTATCAAGATTTGTTTAAAATAATGCATAAACATAAATATTCACTTAAATTTTTTATGACAGAAAGTCAAATTGATGAGGCAGCAAATGAGAAAGTAAGGAGAGGTAGAACAAAGACATTAAACCACATGTGGAGAAAACTCTGAGTACTTACAGAACCTGAATTTATTATTTACTGACATTTAGTCACAATTACAGCTCCTGATTCAGTGTAGGAGTGTTATCCAGAATATATTTGACACAAAGCTTTGACCGTAATGGGTTTCTTCTTCAGGAGTGGTATGAAGCGGTAAAGAATCATCTCTCCTAGATTCACTTACCACAGGATATTTATTGATTGTGGACATCTGTATTTTATGGTAAAAGCCGTGAAGTCAGTTACAAGACTGACATCAATCTTTAAATGAGGGGTTGATTCTTCGTCTTAATGATCCCGATGGACTCGGGTTCACAGATTAATTTCAGTAAAGAACTGTTTTCATTTTTGCGTTCAACAGTTTTTCTGCAGCAGCTGTTTGTTCTGCTCTAAAGCTTCGGTTAACCCAGTCACAGCTGTTTGCTCTGCAGAGCAGCAGCCAGCAGAGAGGCCGCACGGCTGCAGGTGTCACTCTTAAAGGTTGCGGTGAAGTCTATGTTGCCGTTGTTTTTCAGATACCTGCAGCGTGCCCTGCAACCACATCCTGACCTCTGCCAGATGCTTCCACACACTGTCACAGGCCTGGTTTGTTCCTCTGCAACGGTAGCCTCAGCCTCGCCCCTGACACACAGGAGAACATCGATTTCCTGTTGCATTGAGCTTCGGTTAACTCAGATGGATGAGCAAGATGTCCACCCACAGCAAAGATCGTGTTGATACAGATGTGGAACTACAGATTGTGCAACAAAGGGTGAACTGCAACAGCAGCTGAATATATAAAAGGGTCATCAGTTGTTGTTGTTTTTTTTTTGTTTGGCTTTACTGTCATAGACAAAATCTAATTAGTTTTGACATTTTAAGCTGCTGATTAGATTAGATTGCACAAGACTGAACTGTTTGGTTGCAATAATCATGGTTCTGTTGGGACAAAAAAAAGGTAAAAATTTGCAAGACTGAAAGAAGGAGCATAGCTCTTCCAGCAAAGCAGCTCCACAGCATGATGTTACCATCCCCGTGCTTCACAGATGGGATGGTGTTTTAAGGGCAGAAAACATCTCTGCCAAAAAAAGGTGGACAGATTTTTTTTTTTTTTTTTTGGCCAATAAACTATGCAACTGTAAAAAGGCATCCTAAGAGCAAGAAGATCCACATACTGGACTCAGATTCATTGGTCTTGTCAGGAGGAATGTACTAAAATACCAGTAAGGTATCGTGAGAAGCTTGTGGAAGGCTCACAAAAACAATTTAAGGTGATTCTAATAGAAAATAGGAACAAATAGGTAATCCTAACTGACTTAAAGCAGAGGGAGGACAACATGTATATGTGTCTTCTTATAAACTATTTTATTCTTCTTAATATTGTATGACGGCATTTAATCTGTGTGCTCATGAAAGGATGATGCTGAAAACTGAGGGATGGTTATTGTTTTATTGTTCATTCTGTTAGTGCTCTGCAGTCACTCACTCAGATAAAATAAAATAATCACAGTGCTGCTTTTTCTTCTGGTAAATTGTTTTATTCAGAGGAAAATTGGGCATAAAGCAGTTCATAAACACAAACGATATCATCAAGAGCCAACCAGCATCGGACCAGTAAATATTTATATCCAGTAATACTTGTGGAGAGATTTAGAAACAGCTCAGTTCTGCAGTTTTCCAGGTGAACTCTGTAACTGAGAAGGACAGAGATCCATCAGAACCTTCGCAGTTTATGCCCCATCTACATGCCAGTCATGTTACATCATATTTACATATATTTATTTTCACAGAATAATTAGATACAAATTTTCCACGCCACAGCCAGAACCATTCACACACAGAAAACACTGTTAAATTTGATTTCAGCACACAATCTATACTCAATCTATGTTTTTCTTAACTTATGCTGAAATATGGGGAAGTACTGAAGAAGTGGGGATAAAATGTCTCGTGGATGAATGCAAGTACTTCTGCACATTTTTTCATGTGTTAATGTAAAACAAGCATTGAATTTGATTTTTTCCTCAAATAAATCACGAATATTCTAAGCAGACACAAGCTTTTTTTGTTTTTATTTTTTATTTTTTTTCATGATCCATTACTTTTTTAGCCCTGAAGTTGCAGGCAGGGATTGAAGTAGTCAGAAGCCTAAAATTAAATGAATTAAGGGTTACGAACCTCATGGTCATGCTAATTTGATTAAGAAAAACAAAAACTTTACATTTGCTCCAATCCACTGAAATTCAGTGGCGTCTCCCTTTTTAATTTGCATATCATTCAATAAATCATTAAATACAATTAAATATTAATAACTTTATCATATAAAGTTACCAGCAATTCCACAACTGAAGAAACCTTTGCTAAATATTAGATCTTCTTTAAAAAGATACACTAGAGCTTAAAAGTTTTTTTTGTTTTTTGTTTTTTTTTAAAGTCACTTTTGTGTCATTACTGTATTTAAATGTAAATCTCTGAGATGAACTCTTTGGGTTTCATAATGTCTTTCTCTTCTGTCACACACACACACACACACACACACACACACACACACTCAGCTGAGTACTCTGAGTCATGGTCTGGGGGCTGGTGGGTAGGGGGGCAGCTCACTTGGTCTCACTAATACAGTATTTCCATGCTAATCTATGATGAGACAGATTTTATTTCCTGTCTCAGCTCATAAACCAACATGTCAACTTCATGAAGATGAAAGGAAGAAGAAACATTGTTATCCTGCAGCAAAGACGCGTCTGCTTCTCCAGCCGACTAAAGGATGAAAACATTTTATTTCAACGACATCCAATTAGAAAACAATTTCATCCCTGCTAAAGATGGAAACTGTCATTTTCAGTAAAGTTCCGACCCGCTGATTCTGGTTGTCTTTCTAATCCGTCCGTCTGTCCATCTGTCCAGTAATTTACATGATCCTTGCTATGATATGAAGGACATCATCGTCAGTGATTTCCTTTGGTGACTTTGTTGTTCTTGTCTTTCGCTCAGGCACTAACTGTGCCCCTCCACATTCTGTCCTTCGTCCTGCAGGATCTTCGTCAGCATTCGTTTCTGAACACAGCACAGATGATATCTACAGGATTACAAGGACATCCGTGTCGTACTGTGCAGTTCTGTTACCGTCCTCCATGAAGTTTCCTCCTGTTTCTGTGTCTGGGGCAGACAGACAGGATGAGTTGTTCAAAGCTGCTGACCTCTGGTTTTTTCTCCGCTGTGGAGGAACGTTACAGGGTTAACACATTCAGTTAATGATGGCTGTCATATTTCCAAAGTGTTTCTCATAGAAACTCTGGGTTTTACTGTTTCACTATTATCGATCTTGTACGGGGACGCCCGTCTTCCACCTCCAGCTGAACCGCAGCACTCTTCCTGCCTTCATGTCTGCATTTGTAGGTTGGTTAGAGACTCCTGGTTTGACCATTTCTTCTCCCTTGTAGTGGCTGTGGTCTGAAGTGGTCTGAAGTGGTACTACCGTCACCTGACATGAATTCTGGCTGGTGATTGTAATTATTCAGCTCTTGCCCACATGCTAAAGTGCATGTCTGCACACTGTTGCACCTCTTGCAAAGACGACCTGTAGCGCTCCATGGAGGGTAACGGTGATGCTGGAGTGGAGAAGCACTGAGAAAGATTCGTGTGCAATTATGCCACTTGAAGCTCCGGGGCAGCAGGGTGGCGCTTATCTGGGTCACATTCTGGAGAGGGGGGTTGTTGAATTTGGAGCTCACCAAACACACACTGATGCACATGCATGTTTCCAGTGTGCACTGACTCACACCCCACACCTAAAGCTGGAATGGTACTTAGATAAAAAGCTCCATGTTGTGTGTTTGATTTTCAATTAACCTGATTCAGGGGGGTTAATACCCTGATGCGCTGTAACCTGCGTGTTCAACGGCTCCAAGGAGCCCCACTTCTGCTCTTACTTTAATGAGTCATCATGTGTTCACGTGCAGGCAGAGGGACGTGCCTCTGTCCCTGCCGTTTGTCTCTTCTGTAGCCTGAAGATGAAAAGCAAAAACTAAAGTGGTAATAAAAGCTAGTGTTTGCTATGAGGGGCCGTATAGGACAAAATACATCTTTAAGTGGCACGCTCACCTCTGAAATCATGCATCTACTTCTGTAATCACTCACTATGTCATCACTGTGTCTTGTATGTATGTGTGTGGGGTTTTAGTAGCACGTATGTGTGAACTTTCATGAGTTTATATTCAAGATGATGCTTGTGTGTCTGTGAGAGTTGATTTTATGTGTATGTGCAAGTGATAATAGTAATATATGCATGATTTCAGGGGTGTGCGTGCGAGTTAAAGATGCATTTTGTCCTATATGTTCCCTCATAGTTTTCTGTCAGGCGGCTTTCAGATCCCTGCATTTGTCAGCTTGTTGAATGAATGTTGAAAAGCATTTTTGATTTAAATTAAAAAGGTTAAACAATTAGGTGATGTCAAACTTTGATAGAAACAACATGGCACATGGTACATGGTTCCCAGCAACACGTCTCACATGTGGTGGAGTATTTGTGGCACATTTGTGTTAGTCTGTGCAGTTATTTATTTAAGAAAATCATCTGATGATTGGTGACATTAATAACTTGAAGTACTGTGTAATATCTATAGTTCTCACATCATTGTGCA
>JBAMYA010000008.1:8205293-8229035 GCA_037176975.1 Arrhamphus sclerolepis
TTGATTTATTTACATATATATTTATTTATAAGGAGTTCTATATTTACAAGTGTGTGTGTGTGTGTGTGTGTGTGTGTGTGTGTGTATATATTATTCATATAAGTGACACAAATATGAATAAAGATTACAATCCACCCCCCCTTAATATTGTACGTGTGCATCTGGGAACAACAAACTGAATGAAAGCCCACACTGCCTCTTTGAGCTTTGTGTTCAACCTAGTTAATACAAAAGGCATTTATAATAGAACCAGCAGAGAGCAAGTGCAATGGACGCCATTAAATTCTGAGGTCCAAACACTGGGGGACATTCAAACATTTTTTTCATTTTCAAACACAGAGATTAAAGGCTTATACTCGGAGTTTTATCTATAAACAAGAAACGTAGGAAAAACATTATAGTCCTTTGTGTGTTCAACAATCCTTAAGTGACCACTAAGGAAACCACCGTACCATGTGAATGAATAGGTCTGAATAGATTACAAAAATGTCTGACATGTTCACTGAAAAATGAGACTTAAATTTACACAGCTTTAACCATAACAATGATGAAATCATGGTTTGCTCTCCTAACAGCTTCAGAGAAACTACTTAAAGCTTGCATCAATTCAGATTTCAACATAGACTAGACAAAAGCAAATAATGATAATAATCCTTTTACCTTACCTAATGTTGAGACTACAGCAAAGAAATGGTAATTTCACACCAATTTGAAAACGCAGTGAGTGCAATTACTCCTTAACTCTTATTTATGTTCAGAAATTTGAATAGTAATGTGAAAAACAAATTAATTATACCAGATAATCATAAAATAAACAAACTATTATTTTAAAGTAAATGTGTCATACTAAAAGAACAGATGTGTGTTTCTGTGACGGTGACTGCTAACAACTAACTGAAGTTTACATACACATAAACAAAAAAAAAAAATGACAAAAAGACATAACTTTTTTGTCTGACATTAGATCACATTAATACTTAGTACCTTATACTCTGTTTTAGGTAAGTTATAATTACCAACATTATAAATATTATATTTGTCAACGGCCCAAATGAGATGTATATTTTTAATCATTTACATTATTATCTATTATTTAGGAAAGCCCAGATGATGATGCCACGGCTTTGGAAACTTCTGTGAGGCACACCTCAAGCGCTCAGAACTCCTTGTGTGACACCATATGAAAATCATAAGAAATAAGCCAAGATATCAGGAAGAGAATTGTGGACATCCACAAGTCTGGTTCGTTCTTGTGCGGAATTTCCAGACTTCAGATGAGAAAAAAGGCTGTATCTTTTATTACAATGGATGTAAACATCTGCTGTTCCCAGTATTGCGCTCTTCTGGACTGAGAACTCAGCTGTTGTTCCTGGTACCTGCTAGTGCCATCCACCCAGCTTGGGGGTGACGCTCCTCAGTGCCCCAGTCACTGTCAACACCACTGTTGCCTTCACATCATACATGTTTTCTAGATCTTCCTTCCTCCTTGGATATTTCTCAAGCTTCTGGTTTTTTTTTTTTGTTTTTTTTTGTTTTTTTTTTGTACCTGATGTTGCTGTCACTCAGGATGCACAATGCAGCAGCAACCAGCAGGGAGGACAATTAATCGAGGCCCACCTTTTTTGCTACCTAAACAAAGTCAAGATAGAGGGGCAAATTCTGGTGTGGGACTATTTCAAACTTAAAAAGAATTAAGTTGGGCCACTGGATTGTTCAGTGGTTTAAGCAGGCGGCCCATGGACTGAGGTTGTAGTCCTTCTGCAGGTTCACACGTTCGACTACCAGCCTGCAACCCTTTGCCACATGTCTTCTCCATTCTCTCTCTGCCTGTCTCTATGCTGTAAAGAGCCACAAAAAGTCTGTTTTGTATATTAAGTTGAGTTGTTCTGTTGTTTTTTTTTTTCCAGAAAAATAATTATCTGCATGCTTATTTTGCTGAGCAAGTTCACATGAACACCCATCGCCAACACGGATATCAACTTCATCCAGCATTAATACAACGATGATGAAGAAGACAGAGATGTGCATAGATCACACAATGCAGATTACCATTTGCCAGAGATCAGGTTGTGTTCTCCGACATGGGCCAAGGGAGCTCAAACACTGACCTGCAGCCACCCAAAGCTTAAGATATGGCACTACTTCTTGGAGAGAAAGACACCAAAACTGAACCTGGGATCATCCTTTCACGTCCTGATTGCAGCCTCCTGGCAGAACATGGGCTGGAGTGTGTGTTTTCTGCTGCTGGACTAACAGTCACTGAGCTGCACTTACATTTCACACCCTAACATATCTCCCAACAAGAATCAGAACGCTGGAGTGACTTTATTTTGTAACTGGTATGTGAATATAACTGTGAAGATGCTTAGTTTTAAACCTCGAGTCTGCTGTCTTCGAGAATTTGCTATGGAAAAATAGAAAAACAGAACTAAGCAAAAGCATTGGTCACTGGTACTAAAGCTCAGGGAGAGAAAGTGAATTCAAACCTTTATGAGTGCTGGCATCAAACCTATCAGAACAGGACAAAAAACCTTTGGAATTTAGAATCAGAGCTGTATTTTGAACCCTTGGCAATCACCTCATAAACATTATCAAGAGGTGACCATTGTTATGCTTTACTTTTTGGAAGAACAAATTCCAAAACATGTCCCAGTATCCCCGCTAAAACTGCTTCAAAACTCTGCAGTCTGATTGTTGACTAAGAGCCAAAAAAAGAGCTTATATGACAAGTTTCCATCTGCTTCAGGACTGATTTTTTTTTTAAGGTTCTGTCATTGGTTTATAAAATGGTCATGGTCTTAATGGTCTTGGTCAATTTAGATTAGCTTAAGCATATTACAGCAGAGGAAAAGATTAGCTTGGATTTCCTTTATCCTACAAACCTTCTTGAATAATCAGGTCTTCTGGAAGAGGACTAATTTTACCCAGTACAAGCTAAAACCCACACTGATGTGCCATTTCATTATTATTCCCTGAGTCCGTGAAAAGGCTTTCCTAAAGACACGAGGGTAGCAATAAGAGATTTTTTTAAACAAACCCTATCTAAATTTTGCTATCGCTTTAAATTGAATTTAAATAATTTGTCTACTATCCAACAACGTCAGGCAAGGCGCCTGATGTTGTTGGATAGTAGACAAATTATTTAAATGACTGAGTTGAGTTGACGTATTTATTTTTATAGCTATTTCAGTCTAGTCATTTAAATTTTCAGTGTTTTTTAATTCAATATTATATATCAGTTTGTCTTATCTGTAGTGTGCCATGTTCTGCCATGCTGCTACCCACCAAAAAAAATACGTTTTATGCAGCACCGCTCATGAAAATGACATCTCTTTCTTTTAATTCTGGCATCAAGTTGATTAAGATATTGGAAACGCTCCTTTGTGAATAAACAAGCTGATCAAAACAACAGGAATTACTGAGTCCAGATCCAAGACTGACATCCTGCTCATAACTTGTACAACACGTCAATAACATGAATACGGGAACAAATTAGATCCACCACACCACTGGGTGATAAAACATGTGCTCTGTGAAAGTGTCCTGCATTTTCTAAGACTCTTCAACTCCATTTGAAAATTAATTTGAGGCACACACTTTGAATCCTGTTGTAACCTGATGCTCATATGGAGCTACCCCAACTGCCTAACATGCTAGAAACGATTAAGCAGGCTTTTGGCTCGCATTCACACAAGGCATTGAGGCCTTTTTCTTTTATCTATGGTTCTATTCTTCTGCTTTGAAGAATGTAACAAAGGTTGTCCAGTCTTCTGCTGCTAAGACTACTTTGAGTGGTCCCCTTGAGAGCCATGGGTGGGCTGTAAGAGGAGTTTCTACTGGTGCTTGAGCTCTTTCAACTGGACTCTCCAACAACGGCTCGAAAGCAATGTCTCGAATGGATGTGAGAAGATTATGAGTATTTCAACTTCAGCCAAGTGAAAATACTGCATCAACTTTGATCTTTTTGACCTCTTAAAGTTCTTGAAATCTGGTATGAAAAAACACAATTATTTACTTGTTAGTTACTATTTAAACCTATTCATGTTTCATTTTAAAATACATTTACCACTGTGTTGCTAAATTAACAAGCTCCATTTATTATTAAAATTTTACAGAACCTTGAATCGCCCAGTTGTCCAGTCTAAACTAAGTAGAAAAGGATTTGTTGTGGACTTCACAGTCAAAAGGATATTATGTTTCATCAAGGGCTCAACAAAATAAATATTACTAATCGCTCCTCTGGTCTGCACTTGAGCTTACATCAGCCCTAAAAATAACAGCTGTAGTTGTGACTTGGCCTTGAACATGTTTGAAGATGATAAGAAGAAACAGATATCCGACAGCACAGCTAATATTTATAGTGGATCACAATATGGTCTATAATATCAGCGATCAATTAACAGCCGCTCTGGGTGGTTGCAATACCTACCTACCCAGAACATGAGGGGACAGCTTTCAGATTATGACCTCATCAGCACGAATCGCCACGTACTGTCTGCCTCTCCCAGATATCTGTAAAGGACCATGGCTGCAGTTTCTGTTGGCTCATAGCCAGTTACCACAACACAAGGTGAAAGCTGGATGCTGCAGGTGTTCTAGCGACAGAGCACACTGAGGAGTCATGGAGGTAAAAAAAAAAAAAAGAGAGAGAAAAGAAAAGACGTTCGTGACTCTGCTTTACAACATGAAATAAAGGCAACTGTTAACGTGATACAAAGCAAGTTTCCTCTGACTTTTCATCCCTGAGTCCAGTCTCAAACAGGCCTAAACAGGTCATTTCAATCATTATTTTCCCAGCTGATGGCAGCTTGAAGACTAAATCAATCTCAGCGTATGAATGTAACAAAAGCCCAATAAATCCTTCTTCAAAGCAAAACAGTAATGGTAAATGATTCGGAGCTAGCCAGCTGGAGCAACACCACTTGATCCAGAGAAGGTGAGAGAAGGAATAACAACTCTCGTTCATACAACACTAGATGAGTGACAGCTGCTGTAATGATAAACAGAAAACATGAACGTTTGGTTCTCTTATACGTTTCCCTTTCTTGATAGATGCAGAGCGGGAAAGAGACATTTCCTTACAAAGATACTGACATCAAAGCTGAGGGAAAGAAAAGCAGCCAGCATGACATGTGAGGGAGGATGTGAGATGAATTCTATGGCATACTGGGATTTGGCTGAAGGCCAGTGGGGTACAGAGTTAAAGGTCAGATTTTTTATTTTTTTTAAAGGCAATACTGGCACAGAAAATCTTCCAGTCCATGTAGTATAGACGTCAGCTGTGACATCTGACAAAGATGATGTATTAAGCTCCCTGACATTGTAGTGATATATTAAGTCGTCACATGTTGCTAATATACAAAAACATTCTTTGAGTTGCAAAGCTAAATGGTTTCAACTAAACTGAAAAAGGATTAAATACGTGTATAAAAGCAATTGTGTGAGTTTTCTCAGTCAGTTCTTGCTCGTGCTTCACCCAGAAAGAGGGCAAACGCGAGCTCTGCAATGGCACTTCAAACCCCAGCTGTAAACCAACGAAGGCCCCTGAGAAAAGATAAACAATTCTGTGCAGACAACAAATAAATGTTGGTTCATGCTAAAATAAACTTAGATTCATTCCAAATTTTCCATCCGGCGAGCAGTCAGCTGTTTAAAGTCTGTGGCTACTGATGTTACACACCTGCCTCCTTCAACAATGTCAGCTCCAATCTCAAAAGAACCCCAAAGTGGCCTGGTCCACACGAAACCCATGTTTAGTTCTTACACTCATATGTCAAGCTGTGCTTCTTTGAAAAATCTGACAGGACTTTGCCAAACAGTTGGGAGGGAAATTAAAAGAAAAAAGAGCCCAGAATGTAATGTACTGTATTGGAATTCACTGAAGCACTGCAGAAATACAGTTTTGTCCCTTGGTCAGGCTGCACGTTTGCCCTTCTGCCTCTGTCCTGTAAACACCAGCAGGGAAAAGAAAAAAAAAAAATCCCCTCATGGATGAAAACGTAGACAGCTCTTTTCTTTCCTGGATGGGAGAGGAGCAGCGCTGAGGGGCCTTACAACAAGAAACAGATGGCTTCTTAATATGTGCATGCCTTTGGATGAATGTGTGCGAATGGATGTGGGCTTATAAGTGTACTTGTGTGAATTATTGTTATAGCAACAAATATCTGGACAGTATCTGAAGCAAACCTGCAAACAAGTCAGGTATCAGGAATAATCTTACCAAAAAAAAAATAGAAAGAAAAATGAAAAGCAAGGATGTTTTTGTGGTGAGAGCACGAGAGCAAAAATGTCAAATGAAGAAAGATTCTTACCCACAGCAGTGGACGTACTGTAAATGACACATCAACCTGAGCTATTTCCTCTTCTCGCTACAAATGGCTTTTAGGCTCATGGCCAAGTAGAGCACATATATACAAAATCAGAGTGCACCAAAGTTTAAGCTGAGTGATACCATCAAACCCTGAAGCGATACAGTTTTGCAATCAGCTGTGAAGAGCAAGCCCTCTTCTTCTTCACATTTCGTATTTGCTTCAGATTTCTCTTCTTTGGCAGGTTGTTGTTTAGGTTGGCCTCCAGGGGTGATGCTAAGTTCATCATCCTATTTGGGATCTCTTTGAGGCAAGTCAAACAGATGAGGGTCCATGCTATTTGATCGTCCTCTGTCTCTCATGGGTGCCATGAATGGTTTAAGTTATTATCTCCTCCACTTGGATTACCAGACACAGACATTAATAGATGCTGGATTTTATTTCTGTTATGTGACTTCAAAGTGTGGCACAATAATGAGGATCCTCCTTGTGAACCCTGTCTAATAAAGACTGATCCAAAGATACAATAAGATATAATGAATAATGCAACAAGCCCCCATGAAAGTAAGTGCCATTATATCTGTTGCTTCTTAAAAAATGGCAGTAATAATTTTAAGATGATCACTTCTGGAAATCTTTTATGTTTACACACAAAGATGCAGGTGGTTTAGCAAAGATCTGAAAAAGCATGCGGCTGAGAGCACCAGGATAACCCACAGATGATCGTCTTAAGTCAATGTACTGACATCCCACACACATAAACACACACACACGTTATAACAAATTAAGGCGCACTTTAATAACAACAACACAAACAACTCCACATTTAAACTTGTGTATTTCCATTCAGTGGTGTTGTTTACTGCCTGGAACTAATTTTCCAACACTGTTTGCCAAAGGATATTTGTAAAATAAAAAGAAAAAAAAAGTACTGCTCATCATCTTTCATTTTAATAACTGTAGACTTTTCAGCTGTCATCCTGCAGATCAAAACTAGCAATTTGGCAAAATTAGAGCAAGAGAGAGAAACATAAGCCAACAGTGATCACAATGAATCATGCCTTGAGCCAAGATTAGAGCAGGTTGTAAAACACAAGGCAGATAATCCACGAAGAATGTGCCACCTCTGATTACAGCTGTCACTCCTCAGCTGGGATCCGAATGTTGACAGACGCTCTTCTTAAAGGAATAGCAACAATTTCTAGTTTTCAAAAGTATGGATTTTTGCATAATAATAAGCATCACAAGTAAAAAAAACAAACAAACAGTAATCGATGAAGTCCATTGTACAAGTGACTCCATATAAAAATATTTGAACGCTTGGTTCCCATTTACATGGGAACACCATCCCATTTACACACATGCTCTCTAGTCATTCTAGTGTCCCAGCACATCAAATCAACTACGGCAATCTCAGAGACAACCCTGCACACAAAACAGGACCTACTGCTCATGAAGACAATGCAAAAATATTCTTGCTTTAATCAAGCCAGCTAGACCACATCTAGTCCACTGACAATAATTACAGCCAAACAGTTTAAACAGTCTGTGGCAAAGGCTAACACGCAGCGTGGGACAAGCTGAGTTGATTCTCTAATTCCTAAGCTGCTGTGCCAGTTTTACAAATATATACAAAGAACAAACCATCACCAAGTCTGGTTATTTAATGACACAACACATCAATTCAAAGGGAATTTTATTTGTTTCTTTTCAAAGGACGAATTGCCAAACCTTGTGTTCTTTTATTGTATTCATCTTCTGGGAGCACTGGTTTGTCCCCTTTAGGCCAATAAATGTATCTGAGAAGATGCCTTGTTGTAGCTTGAGACTATGTCTATTTAATTGAGGAAATTCTCACAGTTTGAATTATATTTTTATATTTCACTTACATGTGTTCCCATGTCCTTTAGTGGCTGTTGAATTGCATCTAATTAAATCAAACATTGCCTACACTGTGAGATAGGGGAATTGTAAAAATAAAAGTCCAAAAGTAAAATGAATAATGTAAAATACATTCAGATTGTGTATTACATTTCCATGACTGACGGCGCACACAAGCTGTCGCTTAAAACACGGTTTATTGAACGATAGCTCTTTGGCTGCAACATTTCTATCCGCTTCTTTTTTGCGCAGATTTCTGTCTCGCCCCTGCAGAGACATATGTGTGTGAGTGCTAATGACTATGATTAGGAAAGCCTGGATTAGGTCCTCCTGCGGTTCATGACACAAGTTCACTATAGTACACACACAGACACACACATGCACACACACACACACACACAAACAAACAGAAAGCTGGGGCTGTTTGTGTAAATTTGGAGAAAACCAAAAACCAGAAAACATACACAAAAAGATGTACTAGTCAATTAAACCTTGAAATACACGCCAAGGGTTTTCCACAAAATAGTGCTAAATAACACAGATTACAGTACGCATAGTTGTAACCAACTCATTACTCATGTTCATGAAGGAGCCTCTGGGATAAACATCTTAACAATGTGGGTGTGCAAATCCAGCGCACAATCGTAAGTGAGGATGTATTTAAAATAAAAGAAAAAAAAAAGAAAAAATCACTGGGTGAAAGCCCCGCTGATGCCTCTGTATGTACACTGGCTCTACACCTTTGTTGTACAAAAATCAACCTTTTTTTTCCCACACGTGTCATTATAGAGAGACAAACAGCATAAACAGGGTACTAGATACGATGGCGCTTTGCTTAAGAGACATTCTGTCTAGAACTGACGGTGCTCAATGAGTCCAAAGCCTAAAGAATACCGAGTCACTGGAAAGCAAACAAATTATCTTCCATGTGAGGCAGCGAAATCACTGAGTAATTCAGGAGGCTACAAGGTTAGCCTGCTAGTCAGATAAAATTAGGCTCAAATGTCTCGACAAGTTACAGTAACAGTGACCGTCACGTCGGCTAGAGGAACTAAATCAGTTTACCACACGTGTAGTCACTGAGTGAGACTAGAAAGGGGCAACAGGTGGCCGTCAACTTAGAGAAAGAGGGTCACCATCCACTCCAAGAGGAGTAGCAAGTCTGTCACTCCACAAGCTCCTCTAAGCTCTGCCAGCAGGGCGACAGAGGGAGCTTTTCAGACAAATATTTACAAGTGTAGGCAATTAGACACATGACCTGTTATATCAGATACGAGATACGTATTTTTGTTCATACTGAGATGTGAAATTAGCAAGAATGTTATAACAAACTCTATTGCTTAAATAAATTGGGGAATATAGAATATATTTCTGCACGTGTTACGGACGTGAGAAGCCAGCATTTGCAGCTTTGAGCTTCATCTGTTTTTATTGTGCATCTTACGGAGTTTCTCGGTAAAGATATTTGCATTACCTGTTAAACATTAGTACAATCAGTAATCACACAGATAGTTCTCAGATCATGCTGACCTCAACAAAATAAAAACTGTGCTTGCGGTTTACTTCAACTGTGCTGGAGAAAACAACCAAATATAAATTCTGACAGTCTACAGCTTAATAGCCTTTGCAGACCTTGGGTTATTTTTGCACTTTAAGCCAGGAGAGAGGAGGAAACGTGTGTGTCTTTATGGAGAGAATATGTGCTCCTCCTTGTTCTGCTACTTCAACAGCCATAATGCGTTCCTAACAGACTCCACCAGTTAATTACATTATAAAAGCAAGTATATTAATTTCTTACAACAAAACTGTTTTTTTTTAAAGGTAGCAAAACAAATAACACCTAATTAACAGTCTTTCCAGAAAGAAGCAGAGAAAGTTGGGCCTTTGTATCTAAACCGTAATGTGAAAGCCAACATCTGAATAACATTGTGCGTATGTGTGTCTGCACACATGCCACGCGCATGCATGCTTGCATATGTTTTCACTCAGCTCTTTGTGCTAGTTCCCTCACATTATTCAAAGACAGCAAGAGGCTCAATTAAACAAAGTGACAGATCACAGCAACACTCTCTGCCTGATGCCTGTGCTCTGTTTTTAGACTGTTGCTTGAAATGCCGTTACTTGTAAGTCAAATTAAGACTTTTAGCTGTGTCCCACAGCTGCCACTGTGCGAGTTCAACAAAAATACAAAGAAAACAACTCTCTGGTGACGGAGGTAATTATGGTTTATTGCTTCTGATAGAGACTGAGGAAGACGTGTGGATAAACGTAGCCTCAAATGTGACAAATGCACATTTTGGAGTAAAGTCCAGTTTGACTCACCTATGCAGGCGTGAACTCTGACTGATAGCTGTGTTCGAAGAATAATGCTGTGCTTCTTGCCCCTCCTATAAAGAAAGAAGACAAGGAAAAAAGAACATCTCATGAGGATATCATAGCCAACATCATTATTTCAGTTTGTGAATTTCACGTATCAGATACAAATGTATCAAAATTTGAGAAATGAAACGAAAAAACAAAATTAATCTACAAATAAGAGGCAACTTTTAAAAAGAAATATGCAAATGCAAAGTCATTTTAAAACTAAATCCTTTTTTCCAGAAAGTTGTGCCATGGCTTGTTGTTTTTTTTTCAACATTTTCCAACGTTTGCCCTTTAATTGGTGCAAGAAACGATCTGGGAAAAAGTCTCCACAAAATGAAAGTTGGGAGCGAGTCATAGGTCAGCTCCACCCACTGAGTTAATGGAGATGTGCCAAGATCCGATCACTATCCTGTCAATCGCTTACAATGACTGAATGGCAAACCAAAACAAAAGACAACAATGCACACTGAACCTATTCAATTGAGAGGAGCTGTGCATTTTGTTGTCTCTAAAAAGAAGATTTTCCTATTTAGACGCCTATTCTCTTGTGCTGTAAAGCCTTAAATCTGAAAAACAAAGTCTGTTTCAAAGTATAAAGTTAGTTTCTTTTTTCTTACTTGAGAACCCCAGACAAAAAATATAATCCAAAGATGTGTTTATACGTTTCTCTGTGCTTTCAAATTTTTTATCTTCTGGGTCCGGAAGCATCAAATTCAGTCATTAAACAGGTTATGAATACCAGGTATACTCTATTTTGCTAAAAATATTTTAATTAGGACAGCACAATATATCAGAAATATATTGTTTTTGCAATGCACATGTTGATATTGCAAAAACAAAGAAAACATTGCAGTAAATGGTGGTCAATTATCTTCTAAGTACTGTGCATTTACACTGTAAATGCCAATAAATGCCAATTCCTCCAGTGTTTTATTAATTACAAAAAAGGTCCAATGAATAGCACCAAATGGTATAAAGGTAACTAGCGAACTTCCAGAAGTTAATGCAAAATTTAAAAAAAGGTAGGCCTACCCAAAACTGACAAATAATGCACATTTCAGTATCATATAAAAAAAGAGACCTTTTTCAGGGAACAAAGCAAAGCAACTTACAAGAGTTTATGGGGACTTCTGGAACAGAGTTGGGAAGAACTTTCTGAAGAATATTTGATTTCCATTATGGAAAGAATCCCACGAATGTGTTCAGCTGTTAATGGCTACCAAAGGTGGATACTTTGAGTCAAAAGTTGGCTTGTAAATTGATTCCATGATTTCTTTTTTAACCTCAGTTGTTTAGTTGTTCCACACTTTCATTTACAAGAACAATGAGACATAAAACTGCATCATTTTCAAATCGGTGTGTTCTAAAACTGGTGACTGATAGTGTATATTGGACCACTGAAATGAAATCTCACTGTTGTGATGACAGAAGGGAAATAAATAAGAGAGGAAAACTTGGGTGAAGAAGTCATGGGTCAATTTTAGCTGCAAATCGGGAAGACTTTAACTCCAAATACTGAAGTATTTGTTCATATACATCTCAAGTCACATTGTCATTGCAGTTTCCAACCACATTGCATATCATGTGTTTTCCTTACATCGTTCAAACAAACACCACCAAACCAACAAAATACAAATGTAGACAAGAGCACAACAGGTAGAGTTACGCAACAACCCCCCCACTGCTTCCTTCACCAAGTCGGCTAACTGACAAATGGGCTTTTATGTCGTCTGCACAAAGGTTGTGTGATTGTGCAGACCGGCGCAGTGCCAGCAGCAGCCTGTCCATCAGGCGGGAGTGGCTGTGACAGACGGAGAAAAAGCCAATCAGCATAGGAAAACAGCTCCAACAAACCAGCTTCACTGCAAGACAGACATGCTGACATCTTTCCACCACCCCCAACATGAGACTGCTCTGATACTCTCAAAGTAAGATTACATGGCAGGTGAAGCCTGCTTATCATCACTATTTTTCAAATATAATTTCCAGCAACAAGCAGAGGTGACACAGGAGCAACAGCTGTCAACACGGACCTTCCCTGGTGAGATGAGACGGCAAACAGGAACTTAATCCTCCGTGATGCTGTTGAGACAAATGTGTAACTAGAGCCATTTTGTCACGAATGTCTGCTTTCTCTCTGCTTCGCTGCAACAGAATCCCTCTGCTGAACAAAGACCTGAGGCAACGCAGATCAGCATGCTCATTATCAAACTAAAGCAGCATGTATGGAATATACATGACATGTTAAGACCCCCCTCACGTCAATTAAACATGACAATTTAAAATTTCATAAGTGGAGCTCAGAGTAAGTGGAGTTACAGAAACAGCGTTAGCTGTTAAAGCATTTCAACAAAATAACAAAATGATAACATGCTGGAATATATTTTGATTTAAATGTTCCTATACAGCATCGTCCTTCTGGGACAGCATCGCTGATTAAATTTAAAATAACACAGTTTTGCTGTCTTTACTATGTCAAATTCCAGAAAGAACAGGGCCAACAGGTCAGAAATGTAACAGAAACATCTCCACTTCAGCTACTCGTCAAAGTAAATGTCTTATCTTAGGTCTCATTGTTGATTTGCTACATACATGTTCAGCGTCCGTTGGCAATGATAACAGAGTTAATATGTTTAGAAACACATGGTTCTGATTTTTCATGAAATTTGGAACTGGTTCTGAGGTGTAATCGGTTTTTGATTCTCACCTGGAACAAAAAAAAAAAAGACTACTGCTGTGCAAAATGATAAATGGGAACATGTGCACTTTGTATTTATGTTAAAAAACATTGCAATGGAAGTCGTGGAAAGTGTGAATCTGATTTGGGGCATGATCGTTGTGCCTCTCAAACTTTACAGACAGATGCAGAATTTTAACAAACTTACCTGACGATTAGTCACACTACATATTAAACCCTCATAAAGTCCTGTCGTCATACCTCTATCCAGAGTAGCGCAAATTGGACTAGTGGAGCCCTGCGGAGCATTACTGGTCCTGTTTATGAAACAGTACAAAATGTGTACCCACAGAAAGCAAACACACATTCTTCAATTACTAGTGCCAAGCCAGTAATCAAAGACCAATTAATGCCAGACAATAAGGCCCCACGGAGGTCTACTGACGTAGCACTTTTTAGACAGCTCTGCTCAGGAGGCTCCCACGTCACTGTCCACAGAGGCACCTCCAGAGACTGAGGGAGCCATGAGGGATGAACAGGCTACACAGGACCAGGCTGCAACAAGCATCATTACTCTCAGAGTAGCTGCTTCATTAACCATTGACCAGGTCTAACACTCACACATTCATGAAAACAAGAAGTAATGATCAAGCTGCTCCGTTCTGGTAGTCATACTCTTTTAACTGCAAACACAAAGGGGACGACTGGTGTATCATTTCACACATGATGTTTAAGTTGTACCATGTTTGACAATTCCTCTGGTTCTTTTCAAATGCACTTTTTTTTTTTTTTTTTTCCTCAAATGAAAATCCTGTGTGCTGTGAGCGTCTATGAAATAATGTCCAAGTGGGTCAGAAAAAAATGAAAATAATGAAAGCAGAGCTGTCCTGAGGGAGATGAAAGGATACGATGAGAAACGCTGAATAGTTGAGGCCTGCAGAGCCCAAACAGTTGGATTTTAATATGCCTGCCTTTTAAATGGTTGTCAAACACATCAAAAGCACTCAATATAACGAGAAAGAGCATTTTCAGCATAAAACTATTGGCACTCTCATATAAATTATATGTACCAGTGAAATGCTAAAAGGTGAAATGCTTCAAAAAAAAACAAACTCACATGCTGATTCCATTATGCAGTCAGCAACAGCACAAGCCAGGGGATGGAGTATATCCTGGAAGACGTAGACTGTAGCTAAAAATCAATGTTAGATACCTGAGCAAAAATATCAAACCAACACTACCGAAGTTCAAAAGTTCAATTCAATATTTTGCCGTCAATGCTAAGCCCATCATTCACCTCAAACTAGGCTTCAAATGCATCCATGCAGCTACAAACCTCAAAGACAAGCGGACTACCTAAAAACAAATATGTCTGAGCACACGTCTGGGAAATATGGTGGTTTAATAATCTGAAGCGAGGCTGTATCAGTGATGAGGCGCGGGATTTACTCGTCACATTCTCTTATGGCCGAGCCTCATAACATGGTGTGGAAGTGATTATAGCCCTTAAGCTCCCGTGACATGGATATCTCCTGGCTCTGTCAGAGGATCATACTTTAATCTGATTGTAAAGACGCAAGGCATGACACAGGTGCCTCAGGAATGTAACCTGCAATAAATAGCAATCACAGATTAATTAAATTGCCAATAATCATAATCAGGGCAGTTCAGGAATTCATCACTACTCGCTTTACAAAGATAGGCGGCAGTTAAAAGCAAAGAAAAAAAAAAAGCTGTGACTGATGTCGCTTGTTAACAGAAGTTAGTTACCCGGAGATTAACTTAGACAATCAGTAAAAACTGAGATATAGGCAAATCAAATATTTTCATTCTGTTAAACGTTTTCAGACATATGACTACTGTTAACATTGTTTGCAGTAAAAGCAGCATGGATACCAAAATAGTATGAAACAAGTAGAAGTGAAATGCCTCATCAGACCTTTTATGAGCTCAATAATCATCAAATCAACAACACTGAGCAGTGGGGGATGAATTCCTGGGCACATCAGCACCATAAAAAGCCAGAAAGCAGAAATGCTATATATTTTTTTTAAACAAAATAATTGGCTAACCACCTTCACCCCCAGCCTCCCCAGACAACGCTGTGTGGGTTTAATGACATACATCCATACCGGACTGTGCCAGCTGGCACGACGCAGTCCCTGGCAGGCTGGATCTTTGACGAGAGAAGAAGTGGACCACTATAACCTAACAGCTCTCAATAACCTCCCATAAGCTCCTAACAATTTCAGCTGGAAATGGGAAAGGACGGCACATCCAATAGAAACACCAAGCCAGAGCAGCTTATGAACTCCAAGTTAGACAAACAAATCCATACATGTTTGCCGTCTAGCTGACCAGGAATTCTCATGCCAGCCTCTGCTTTGTGATCATCTAAAGTGGGCAGCACATATATCAACATACTTCAGACCATATGGAAAAAGAAACAAAAAAAACACATGTAGTTAATAAAGTAAAGGCCAAAGAAAGTGTATGTAACAGAAATATAACATACAGACACAATTTTAACTTTGTTTCTTCTTAAATTGTATTTCTTATTTCTTCACAAAGCATCAACTTGCTCCAGATTTTGTTAAGAAATTTCAATTTATAAGCTCTCAGGTTGCAAGAGCGAGGTGTAAGAGAGGCATACAACTGTAGTTACAATTGTCTAACGAGAACATCGACCTCCAAAGGTGAGATCAGGGCGATTACATGTGAGACCTGCCTACAACTAAATTGGTTTAGATTACAACATCGCTGCCACACGATAAAATAGGCTGAGTAATTCAGGAGACATGAGCGGATCAATGCCACGTGGTCTGTTACAAAAAAAACACCCGCAAATATCTCCGAAGAACCGTTTTCAAAAACATATCAGACTCTGTCTTCTGTTCATTCTACCATAGAAATATGACACACTACAATAACTGCCATTAAAAGCAGACTGGTATATAAAATGGTCCTTACTGGAGTAATGACTGTTTGGAAACTCGCACTCACAGTCTAATTAAACAGTCTTTTTAAAACTGTTCTTATACTCCAATAGCTAAAAGTGACAAAAAGGCCCTTTGAAACCAAGAGACGCTCAGGCAGAATAAAGGCTGTCCTTTCACTTTTTCAGGAGATCCCACCCCCTCCCGAGAGCGGGAAGCAGCACTCATTCAGCTAATACCCGGAAAAGGTATTATTTGACTAATTCACCTATCATTATGATTCCAATCGCTGTAATAGTATCAAATTAGGCAAAGGAATATAGCAAGAAGGATATTAACGTGTATCCACATATTAATACCCAACTATATCATTTCTCTCGTATTTTGCCAAAGGTTTATGTCTCTCCCGTGATAACAGTCATCATATTGTAGTGATTATGTCTGACTGTAAAAGCAGAGAGGTATTTGGAATGTTTTTAAAACCAGACTGTTGTAATCCAAAACTTTTAAGTCACTTGCTGTTTCACAATTATTTTTTATATGGTTCACATGGTCGGCTCAGAAAGATGGACAATTTATTTTCTGACAATCAGAACCTGGCAAGTAAAGCGCATTACTGTATGCACCTGCTATCGTGCCAGTCACACTTGCGTTTTCAGCCCTCCCTGGCACCACTCCGAGGTGCTTCTTTTGAAGTGCAAAGAATATATGACCGACTTTTTTTTTTTTCTTTTCTTTTTTTTACAGCGATATCCAACTGAAGTTCAGCTTTTAACCTCACTGAAATGTACAAGCAGTTTCTGGGTTTAGACGTCTGGCAAGTGAAGAAAAAGTTAAAAGCGAGACAGAGAAAGAAGTGATTGTTATCTTACCCTCCATCCTCCTGAAATCCCTCCAGTTCATCTCTCTGCTCTGCCAGGGTAGACTCCAAATCCAAATAGCTTCCATTATGGGACAGCTGGAGGGCACAGTCGTCGGGCTAAACAGGAACAAAACACAGTTAGGAAGCGTCATTTGTTGTCTCCTGAACTCAGCTGTTTTCCAATCTTATCAGGCGAAAAACACATTTTGGGCAACGCACGGCATTGACAAGAGATAAGCTATCTGAACACAGTATACAAAATATAAAAGAAAGCTTTGTTCTTTTACATGTGTGCTTTAGGCTGCAGTGGACTAGTTTCTTTTAAGAAACATGCCTCAGCGCTCTGAGCAAGTCTGGAAAGAAGTCGTAGAGTTTTGGAGCTGCTTGGCAGTCGGGTGCCTCTTATCTCTTTGCTCTCCCTGTCAGATAAACTATCATCACGCAGGATGATTTTGCAGAGGAGGGATGATCTGTCTGGTCTTGAAATGGTTGTCATCATTTGACTCTGGTCAAGGAGATGAAGAATGAGGGCGTCTGTTCACTTGTCTGGTTGACCTCCAAATTGGAGATATTAACCTGTTTATACTCAAAGGTCTGTCAGCTCCGCAGGACGGCGGCCCCAACAGCGAAGGAGAAGACAGGAAAACAAATACCATTAAAAGAGGGCAAACATATGACTTCAGTGGAAAGGTTGGCACCGCTCTGCTCCAACAGGGGCGTCTAACATATTGTCTGATGTATTACTTCTTTTTTTTTTCCTTGTCTGCCCTCACACACGTTTTATAAAGTAGCAAAGACTGCAATATACTAATACCACTTACACATCCAGTAACGTCAGCCTCCATGCTCAATCCCTTTAATGAGCCTCACATGTAAATATATATACGTGACATGTAAAACCATGTGTTTTGAAAATCAGAGCAGTTATTGCCAGAACTGATGCAGTTCCACTTCCTTCCTTGGATGACAGTAACTTAATTAAATGCTACGGAAAAATGCTGGGAAAGACATTATGGCTTTGATGTGTTCAGCCACTCTGTTTGTATTACTGCACTCTACAGCACTCAAGACCTGTGTCATATTTGGGAACTGAAACAAAACATGTGGTTGGTTAGGATAACTCACTCTCCTTTCAAGTCATTCTCTGACTCTGAGCTATCTTGTTGTCTTTCCATGCCTGGTTAACCAAAGGATTATTGAAGATTAAGAAAAAAAAAAGAAGAAGAAGAAGAGGAAGAAAAAAAACATTTGGAAAATAATAGGAATGAATATTGTTTTTTGATGAGACAGCAGAGATGAGGAAAAGTAATAAATGACTAAAGAAACCCTATGTTTTCAAAAATAAGTCGTGTTTAGAGTCTTGCTGATGTTCTCTGTTGGCAGACAGAGACAAAAAAACACAGATAAAGGGACAGAAGGAAACAGGTAGAATGAGAAGGAAAACAAACACAACTTTACTGTACACAGCCGGCGAAGCCAGCAAGTGATTCTCCAGATTGCAGAACAGATTCTAACAGGAAATCCAAAGACAAGAGCCCAAGTTAAGCCCACTGTTTCATGCCTCTGACATGCCTTTGACTTTGAAAACAAATGTGACAACAATTCAGTGTGAAAGAGAAATAGACTAGTACCTATATTCTTACACAAAAATTATCAACGGTTTGGATATTGGTAGTAATTACATCCATGAGCCATGTCTCCTCAATGTAATTCGGTTGTATTCTTGATATTTACCACTCAGCTCTGTCCGTATTTCATTGAGCATTTCAGTCTCAGTACTGAAAATTCATGAATTTGAAAAAAAAGGGCAAAAAAACATTTGCTCACTTTCAATTTTTTTCCGCCTCAGTATCACAACCTTAAATAGAAAAAAAACATTGGGTTGAATTTGCTGCTGTAACCAGTAATTAGCCAATTGTGGAAGCAAGAAATGCATTTCTCCACACAAGGTTTTGACTTGCAGACCAAAAGAATCAGAAGCAGCAAAGTCAAAGAAAATATACAACTTCCCATTGACTAATGCACGCCGGGACATCCATTGTGCTCTTCAATGGATATACATATTCATCCTCTAGCAGGAGTCCCTTCAAATGCTTCTCATTGCATAATCAACCTGGATCCTACTGCTGTACTACTAATTACAGATGTTGCGATGTATAACCAGGCTGGAGGCAGGGGCACTTAATGGCCCTTAATCCAGGAATGGGAAGCACTGCTGTTAGCAGATTATCAGAAGCAGAGACTTCTTTAGCTGTCTCCTGCCCAGGACTTGAACCCACACTGGCCCTGCAATGGCGAGGGCCAGAGAAGAAACCACAAGTGCTCTGCTCACACACTGAGGTCTGGCCTCTCCCTTCAACAGCCATACTGTGGTCCACTGACCAGGGAGACAGTGGAGCAAAAAAATGACTAAAAATAAACACCATGCAATTTCCAATTTAAAGTTGTTATCTCAGGCCAAATGTCTTTGTATTCAATGGGAGAAAGACATTTGGACTGAGATTGCATGAACTAGACCCAATTTCCACAACGGAAACTCATAATAAGCATATAACTAAAGTATTGTTTTGTACATCATTTCGCACATACCCTAGCCAACTTACACATTAGTGTCTGTAAACTGCAGGAGTTTCCAAATGAGATGAATTACAAACATACACTTCAAAAGCTTTAGATGATCCCGCGAAATGCGACTTCATAGCACACCTGAACGACAAACCACAACAGTAATCTTAAGTGGACTCTTTTGAAAGCCGCACTCAGTTCAAAACGGTTCAAAATGTGGAGACTGGCTAAACCTCAACTCTGCATGACAATGTGCACAGGAATTCAAGGGAAGAACCTGTATTTTATTTTTGAAAAAGTTACATAACATCTCGTTTTGCCATCTCATTAAAGTACGAAAAAAAAAGAAAAAGGGATAGGCAAAACCAACTGTTCCAAAACCGAAGGTTGATAAAGCTAGAGTCCAGAGTCAGAGTGGTGCACTGACAGATGGCTGATTAATTTTACTCCAGCAATTTTCAGATGCAAAGTATACTTTTTTGACAACAAAAGCTAATCATCCACTAGAAAATCAGAGGGCTAAGTCAGGTGTGATCACACCTCGAAGAAGCAGACTCCCAAAAATCATAAATGTTCTATAAAAGTAGTGCGTCAACAGCACCGCCTCAATAACAGAAACGTCAAATCCTACACAACACCTCTGCATCTTTACAAAAGCAACACCGAGGTGCCATCCAACTTAAAAACCAAGTCAAACAATCACACGCACGTACAGATCTCTCCTGCTGAGTCTTTAAAAACTGACAAGAGCTCAAAGACAGCATATGCTAGTCCGCTAGGCTCCCTGAACACCAGGCGATTTACATACCAGAGTCCACTACGCTACAGAGACAACAGGCTTGCTCTTTGTTGGTTTTTTTTTTAGTGTAAGCATTGATTGGGTTGTGCTAACAACCTCTTTCTAAACTTTTTGAGGCTGTGACTCAGAGAACCCACATGTGGTGGCATGATCTTGACATGCACCTGACTGATTTTGTTTAAAAAAGCTCCTCCTCTAATATCCATGTGATGAAATCCCAGTATCTGATCACTGGTACTCCTTCTGTGCATAATATGTAGAACAGACCACAATTTTTTTTTTTTCAGTTTTTTTTTTTTCAAGTATCCTCTTCCTCTCTCTAACAGTGGAAAAGTGTCCCTATCCCATCCCGCTGGTCAGATGGAGTGGGCTGCAAAATTAAAGTCAGACTTGTGGTGATCCACAGCATCCTGAGGCTTTTGTGACTTATCTTACCAGCTCTTTGCAAATGAGATGGAGAACCAATAATCTGGCAAGAATGAAGAAAAATCCTAATTAAATTTCAGTTTAAGTGACCTCCAGACTAGACTAAAAATGAATGCTTGGTAGAAAACAATATATCAGATGTTAAGTCTTGTTTTGTTTAAATTTAAAGATCAATAGATGAGGCATTCAAAATACATGGTTTGACCTTAAAAGAAAAAAATAGGCTTTTCTTAAAAGACAGACCTTTACAAGGACTCCAAAAGAGAGAATGGCATTAAAAAAAAAGAAAGACTTTCAGGTTTGTTTGTTTTCACTGTCTTTTTCTGGAAAAGCTTAAACAAGGCAATTACACCATACCAAAGAGGAACATTCAGTTATTTTGAGCCTCTTAAAGGGCTAAAGTTGTGGTTCTTTGGAAGTTTAACTTTTGCAACCAAAACAATGTGTTTTGTTTCATGTCCTAAAACAATTAGGCATGAATGAATACAGACTCATTGAAAGTGACCAAATAGTGAACAGGTAAAGTAAGAATACATTACGCTTTTGACAAAGGAAACACCATATATGCAACAAAGACATAATGGCACAATGCAAAATTATGTAACAAAGTCTTTAATACTCAAAATGCCTTCAATTCAGATTGTTGGAAATGTCAAAATACAGATCTAATCCATCATAGTGGAAAATTACCTTGACTCATGAACTCTCACTGAGCATTTGACCCCACCTACTGTAACTGGTCATGTCTAATGACTAAAGCAGAAGTCTTTTCCTACATGCACTTCAAGCCTGTCAGTTCATGACGATGCAAATGCAAAGTCTGCCCTCTTTTCCACAAAATATTTTTATTATGGGGAATAGAAACATTTTCAACCAGTGTCAGACCGCCAAGATGAAAATTGGTTTCTTAATGCCTCTGTTTTTTTTCTCTCTCTAAGATAAACTAAATATAGATCCAGAACTTTCCCACATTTTAAAACAGCCTTAAAGCCTGGGTGACAGTCAGGAAGAAACTCACACTTATTTGAAAAGAGCTTGGTGTTGTAGGTATAAACACTAACTTATTCCCACTCAAATTCAGGGAAAAAAATCCTTAATATCACTGGATAAACCACACCTCCATAAAAATAAAAAAAATCTGAAAGGTGACATCTGCTTTATGCTGATGTTATGTTCTGCCCTTCATAAGAGCAAATTGCTTCTAGTCACTCTCTCAATTATCCACTAGCTTTGTTTGGTAGCCTAGTAACCCCATCAACATGATCAAGCTAATTATTAATTAGGTGTTTAGCTCATTTTCAGACAGGCCCACTCATTGGAGTATGAATAACAACACATTTGAGATCAGAAAGATTTGGTGTATACCTTCTGTGGGGCTTTCAGCAGCCTGTGGACTCCAGCAATCTGATTGATCAGAGGAATATCCTCCCTGAAGGTATAAATTGGAGGTCTGGTGGGCTCGGGGAAATTGGTGCTGTTGAATGGATCAGTATCATCTAAGAATTGCACCCTGCATATAAGCGTAGCCATGATGCACCCATGCAAGGCAGTTTTAGACCATCAAAATAGTGGATGTGAAGCTGAAGCCTCTGACAGACGCGCAGCCCCCCCACCACCTCTGGGGCTGCGATCTACCGGCAGGTCCTCTGCAGTAGCAACAAATCCCGCAGCCTGTTATCCTTGGATCTTCCCCATTAGTTTCACGCAGTGCAGATGGGACAGGACGACGGTCCAAAAGCAGAGGTCCGGCGTAACTCAAAGGGTGGTGGAGAGGAGCGGCCCGGCAGTATCCAAGGGCATTGCGGGCGGTTGAGGTGCTGAGGCAGACTGCGGGAGTGCGGACAGGACTGCTACACTTGGCTCCTGGTCTGTGAGAGAGATGAGAAGCGTCTCTCTGTTCATGCATAAACTCTGCCAGTGGATTCAGCGGTCACAGCTCTACCGGCCCGACAGCAGCTCATGTTACATGCGCAACTGCGACCTCCGATGGAGAGATTTGAAACTGCATAGAGCGCTTTGACCTGAAGAGTGGTTCAGCTGGTGTGGATGGGGACACCAGGGATAACTTATTTATTTATTTTCCATTAAGACAACAAATATTATATTTGGTGATGATGATGATGATGCTCGAGTGCGTAAAATAGGGTTTTTAGGACCAACATAGTTTCGATAGCTATAGAGAAGGAATTAAATTTGATAATGTCGAAGTAAAAATTAAATGATACCAAGAATGCATTAAAATTAGCTTTATGACGCTGAAATTTGGAGTTGTGTATATAAAATTAGCAATGTATAACTAGATAGATAGATAGATAGATAGATAGATAGATAGATAGATAGATAGATAGATAGATAGATAGATACACTGGCATTTAGTGGGATGTATGTCCTGAAAGCTTTTTTTTTTTTTTTTTTTTACTGAAATAGTGGGTATTCAAACATAGTAACTGCATTCTCTGAACTTAAGAAAAAATAAATAAATAAAAACTTTGAAATATTTAGGAACCATTGACGTAAGGAACACATGTGTCAGCGTGATTGTTTTGAGTCAAAATGGCTGCTGTAAAAGTGTTAATTGCTTAGAACCTTGCAGCCAATGAGAAATACAGAAAAACTGTTTTTTTCTAAAATCTAACATTTGTACCTCAAAATAATTTTTGTTGAATGTTTCTTCTGAGATGGAGTATTCTTGATCCTTCACAGGTAGAGAGAGAACTTCACTGAGCATGTGCAGAGTTAGTCTGCACTCACTTGTATCTGACTGGATGAACTGAAAGGATTTCTTATTTTCATTCTTCTGAAAAGTCTACCCACACCTGTCTGGTAAAATCCTTTGTTACATGCAAAGATCCTGCATTGAATAATGATACTAATATATACTATACTAATATATATATATATACACACACACATATATGTATATA
>JBAMYA010000008.1:8233839-8261584 GCA_037176975.1 Arrhamphus sclerolepis
TACATTTCCCCACTTCTCCCTCCCCCTCCCCCTCCCCCCCACCCCCCCTTTTTCTTAGTTCTTGCATTGTCTTACTTTAATTGTTAATCAGTCTTTAATTTGATAGCTAGACTGACTCGGCAAGGCTCAAGTCAGAAGGTCCACAGCCACTGACTCTGCCACAGCTAGCATTCCTTTTTAAAGATCATAGGCTACTGTGCATTTCTGAAAGACTGAAACTGTTTTTTTCCAATCTTCTGTTTTAGTTGCACATGCATCTCTTTTCATTCAGAACACCTCAGTGACTGTATGTAGCATTGTGCTCATGTTGGTGTTCTCGTATAAGCAAAGGATTGAACAGATCTGGGATGGATGGCTTACTGTAAGTAGATGCTACATGTTGGATAATACATGATAATAACTGGTATGGAACCAAGTTATCTAATGTAGCATGACTTGGTGCCATGTTGATGTGTAAACAGAATATTCACCATGAGCATTACAGAGAGGAGTTGTTGCTGTTGTTGTTCCCTTTGTCCTGTGTCCCTATTGTCTCTGCTTCTGAGCTTGTGGCTACTCTGTGCTGTCATAGTAACATGTTGCATCGCAAAACTCACACAAGGTGGTTTGTTATACGGTGGTGATCATCCTGGCAGATGTGGCAAACCTTGCAAGCACTGCACTGACCATTGCCATTCAGAGGGACTGGATTGTGGTCATCACTGGCTACAACCGGGGTCACCTAGCTGGTGAGGAAATTTACTCTGGTTATGCACATATTGGTTTGTAGCCTGCTCTACCTTTGCTACAGGCTAGCTAACTAAATTCTTGACTTTTAGAATAAATAACTGTTTTTGATAAACCTTTGCCCTTGCTGAAGGTCCACGAGTGAACATAACCTCTGTCTGTTTGATCCTCACAAAAGGAATGAATGCAACCATGCGGAGGATAGATCAGGTGACGAACATCCTGGCCCCACTAGCAGTTGGACAGGTCATGACCTTAGCCTCCAATGTGGTTGGCTGTGGCTTCATCCTGGGGTGGAACCTTGTCTCTCTCATTGTGGAGTTCTTCTTTTTGTCGCGGGTTTATCGCATCGTCCCCGCTCTTTCAGTCAAACCACCTACTCTTGAACCTGACCTGGTGTACCTGGAGAGAATACAGAGGAGAAGGTCCCAAGGTGAGGAACAATCATTGGTATATTTTTCTAATTATTATTTTTGACTCTATCCTGTTAATCTAGAGCTTAACATTAAGAAGGAGGGAATACAATGTGGTTTATGCAGAATGAGCATTAAAGGTAGTAGCATCATGTGGTGCCTCTCTAATCTTCTACAGGAGGCTTGACGAATTCTTTAGATTGATTAAGACTGTACTGAACAATCTGGATGGTTACACCACAAGCATAGATTAAATATAAGCAAACACCAAGGATTCTGTGAAGAACCTTATTGTAAAACAGAGCTGTGCATCTTTTGTACCACAGCGTATTTGCTTAGGAATCCAGAGCAACTGAGAAATAAACCTTTAGAACTGATGAACTGAAGTGATGGATGATATTACTCTTTCTCATTAGGGGAAGGCAGGATTGTACAACCGCAGCCCCAGACAGAAGAGAACTGCAGCGTCCAGCTAAAGGAAGTCACCACCATGCCGTTGTGTTTCCAGAAGTTTCAGTGGCTGGTGAGCACCTGCAAGGATGGCTGGAGGGCCTACTATCGCCAGCCTGTTTTCATGGCAGGAATGGGTCTGGCATTCCTCTACACTACAGTCCTGGGGTTTGACTGCATTACCACTGGCTATGCTTATACACAGGGAATAAGTGGCTCTCTCCTTAGTCTGCTGATGGGCGTTTCAGCTATCACAGGATTGATGGGGACTGTGATGTTCACCAGACTCAGGAAAACCTATGGCCTAGTAAACACAGGCATTATCTCAAGTTGCCTTCACCTGGGCTGCTTGTTGCTTTGCGTGTGCTCAGTGTTTGCTCCTGGCAGCCCGATGGATCTTAGCTTGCTCATGCCCTACTTTACCTCCAATTCCTCTGGTGAGCATGGAGAGATGGCAAGCCAAAGGCAAAAGCACACTTATCCTATGATGGGAGGGAGCAATCAGCCTTTACTTCCAGATCGCTCCTCAATCCACTGGACCAACAACACTTTGCTTTTTGACAACGTCCCATCTGGAACAGCGCCAGAGTCTTACATCTCCATAATTCTGTTGTTTATGGGTGTCATTACAGCACGCATTGGTGAGTATACTGACTTTGAAAAAGCTGAATGTATTCAAGAAATGATTATTATCCTCATTGAGACTAAAAAATGTAAAAAATACAGTTAAGTCATACATGAGCACGGCAGATACAGTAAGCCAGTAAGAGTTTGTAATACCTATCCACAATACCTATTTGTCCACTGGTCTTATCTTTTTTAAGAAAAGGGCTAAAAAAGGGGGTCCACTAATAAAGGCACAATGTTTAAATGTCACTATGGTGTATAGTGCATTACACCAATTTTCAGTCAAGATGGTTATAAATTTATAGTAAAACTATTTGACTCCTTTTTTTAAATTCTAGTTTTATGAGAACAGCTGAGTGAATGTCCTGCTACTGGATAATTTTGCTAATAATCTAAGAATTAATAACATTTTTCTTTTTGTTTTTCTTTTTTTTTTTTAGGTCTGTGGTCCTTCGACCTGACTGTGACCCAGCTTCTTCAAGAGACCATCTGTGAGTCAGAGAGAGGAGTAGTAAATGGAGTGCAGAGTTCAATGAATTACCTGATGGACCTGCTTCATTTCATTATGGTAATCTCTGCTCCACAACCAGAACACTTTGGCATCCTAGTTATCATTTCTGTATTATTCATCACCACAGGGCACACTATGTACTTCCTGTATGCACATAAAGCCAAGAGAAAACGCCGCCTCGATACATAATGAGGAGAGTTGGCACAATTTGCATCCAGGCATGAGATGCTCACCAGCACTGTTCCACTTTGCACCAGTGAAATGAATGCCTCCCTCCTGTTCCTTCAGCATTCTTACTGCAACACTCTGCTTGTGACTTAGCCATTCATTTCAACACAGCACGTGCCTGATCCACCTCAGCTGCTTTCTTGTGTGCCACAGCAGCAAGAACTCAGGTGAAGTAAAGTTGGAGACAAGTTCTCCATTTATGTCCAGAGAGTTGAGGTGGTTAAAATAAATGCAGCAGATACCTTGGTGAGAAAAGTCTTAATCTAAAAGGTGACAGGACACATAGGTAATGGCTAAGGCATCAGCACATGCCCATGCAAACTTTGCAGAGCTACTGTAACTATAAGCTACTGATCTCACATGGCTTGGATAGTGGGATGTGGATGGAGGATTGGATGGATGACCAGATTTCCCTAACCTTCACTGAGCAAAGAGCTGATGTTGTGAGGAAAACCCCACTGTGAATCATGAAAATAAAGACAAGGTGAACAAGTACTCTGACAAGTGGCAATGATGTTACTGATCCGTCCACTTGGAAATATTCCAGGATGTCCATAAAGGAACATAAAGGGAAATTGATGTGAAACTGTATGCTTAGGAAAAATAAATAAATATATAAAATAAAGGCAGCTTCCCCTTGTAGTGGACAAAGTGAAAGGACGAAAGCACTCCCTTCCCCTGGTTTGTTTCTCAGTGGATGAATCAAGCAAACATTAACCTTTCTTTTATGCATGTGAATCTAGTTGATGGATTACAATAATACATTATCACATCATTGCAGGTACTCTCTTCAAAACACTTTATTATAACTTCTTGTGTATTTATATAAACAAAAACTCTCCCTTACATTCTTTCTTTCCCATATAAAGAGTGGCATTATTAGTTTTATAGAAATACGAGAGGAAACCAATTTTCATTTGTGGCATGTTTGAAGTCAGTGGTAGTTATATGTTCCACCATAATGTTGATCATAGCTTTTGGCAGTACTGTGTTATTCTTTGCTTCAATCCTATGTGGTTCAAATGAACTAAACATAACTTTACCTCAGCTAAGAACATGAACATTGATTAGTTAGGATTTACTCTCAACTGCTTCATGTTTTCATATCCAATGCATGTACAGTGGAAATGATATCCAAGTTTAACATTTTGTCATGCAACAAACATCACATCTCAATATATTTGTATCATTTTTCCTGTGAAATTTCTGTATTGTATGTTGCCTTTATTTTTAAACTGATGTTTATGATAATAAAGACAACTGAAAATTATCTTTCACTTAAGTCTCAGACTAATGAATGTGTCCAACTCAAATTTAAAGGCTGCACTTAGAAGATCAATGGATTTCACCAAAATGTCAGTTTAAATTATTTCTGTTTGATTGTGACTGCATTCAACCACAGCCAGATGCTGAAATATACCAAGTCGAGAAGTCCATGTAAATAATGGAATCATTTCATCAAGACATAGCAACATGCTTTGGTGCCTGTCACTTAAAAGTATATATATGTACATATATATATGTTTCTGACAGCTAAACAAGATTTTTATCCAACAGCTTAAATGCAGACAGTCCAGACTGCTAATGAACTTATACAACCTGCGGTTCTGAATTATATTCAGATTTAGTTCATTTTCAATCACAATCAACTTGCATCACTCACAAATTTGCAAACAAACAGAAAAGATTGAATAAATTAACTGAAATATGTTACAGCAAGAACACAAGCAGCTGCTATGAATAAACTAATGCAATAGCTTTGGTGACCAGAAGAGGTCAGTGTCACATTCAGTGGATATCATCATGCCAGTATCCTTAGAAAAGAGGCTATACAATCAAACAGGAATGTCTTGGCACCTTATGTTGATTAAAGAAACAAATATCATCCAGAGGGTGACACATTGATATGTCCAGGCTCACTGAAACATACATGAGTTACCAAAAGGGAAAACATGTCTGCAATTCTTCCATTATGACAATAGAATCAACAATGCCAAAAATCACTTCCCCTTTCCAAGTCAAAGGGGTTTCCAGTATGACAGTTTCACTAGCTACTGCCGTTAGTGCATCGTGTTTAAGCTTTTATTGCTATTGGACACGCGGATCTTATTTCATACATTATTTCCATTCGATGATACTGGCAATAACCATCAGTCTCCGACACCACTGAAAATCCAGAACATGTTTCATTCAATACAAAGGATGCCAAACGTTCGGCACAATCATGCTCTTACCTCTGTAATGTAGCAGCCACAAATGGGTTAATCAAGAAAACCAGCCTGGAAGAGATGCTGGGCTCGCAGTGGAAAAGCAGCCCTACTGAGGGCCTGGAGACAGAAAAAGTACAGCTCAAAATGCTGTTCGCTTACTTTGCTGTGTTTTCACAACACAAAATGCAATGACAAGACAGGCATTTTACATCGGCATTAGTTTCTGTTTTGTGCATTTGAAAGAAAGACTGCAGAGAGCTTGCCAGTCAGATCTTAAAAACTTGCAGGACGTCTTTTCTTATTTCACACCTGAAACTTCATTTTATTTTTATATAATTGAGAGGGCTTGATGAATGGAAAAGGGAAAAGTAAGCTAAGTACTACAGAGAAACTGTTCAAACACCATTATCTAGGAATGTTTTATGGATTCTTGATTTTGAAACTACACAACTTCACAAGATAATTTGGATCATACATAAAAGCTTTTTCTAAGAGGTTTTCTTAAAAAGAAAGCCTTTTGACTTGTCATATAAGGAGGTATTCAAAACAATGTTCTTTTCATGTGAGAATATTATATTATTGCCTCCAAATATGTGCTTGTTATTATAAAACATGACTCTGACGTTATCAAGTAAAATGAACTGCCAGCTGACCTAAACAGCTTCTTTTGATTTAGGGTGACTGAGCTTAGTCAACCTTTATATCATGTTTTCTTTTTTGCATATGTGGTGGCAGAATTTCCTGAAATCATCAAGACTTTTCTTTGCAATTGACACAATTATTGGAAAATTTGGCAACCAGTTATTATATTTTTAAATGAAAACTTGAAAATATACTGGTCCTTTTGAACCACTTTTTTTTATGAGAAATTGTTTTAGTGCAGTAGAGTCAAATGGCTCATTTCACCCTGTATTTGGGATTTCAAGTTCAATAATAATGGCATTAAAGGGTATATTATTTACATAGGCCTTACAAAGGCAGACAGTATTTTTTTACTGTGGTTTTCGTAATAAATAATGTGAACTCTTCTTTTCATTAGTGCAACAGCCTTGTGAAGCAGTGTAATTAAACGTTTCCTGGTGTACAGATCATAGTTATTAAAGATTAGCCAGTGATTAGCCAGGATGGCTTTCTTTGTGACCTTTGGTTGCGGTGGTCTTGGATTTCTTCCATTTGTAGACACTTTGACCGTGATATAATTCTATCAAAAGTAACTGTAACTTTTTCCACCCCCATCAGCATCATGAGTTTATTTTTTCCCTCTTCATGCCTTAACAATATCCATTGTGTAAAACAGGATACCTTCTTACATTTGATAGTCGTTTAAATGGTTGATGGATTAAAACATTTTACTACAATTGCAGCTTCAACTAAAGAGTGAAGTTTATATGTTTTATACTTTCACATACTTACTGCCACTCATAAAGATATATACATATATGTATACATACAGTATATATTGATCACGTATGTATCACTTTTAACAGAATCTTTTTTAGACTTTTTTTAAAGAAAGATATAGAAAATATTATGGTGTTTTAGTTAGTTGTTTTTTAATTTGCAGAATTATATGCAATTAATAAAGGTTCTGAAAATACTGGAAAACACAGCTTTGAAAAGTAGGACATTTAAACTTTAGGATGTTTTTTATCCCACATTTTTGGATCCCATTTTTCACCCTGTGCTCATTACCTAATTTTTGGGATTTATTTAAGACCTATTTTATTTTAAATATTGCATATTTGGTCTGCATTGCAGTGGACAGACAGAGTATCAAGCAGGCAATAAATTTGAGAGCAAAGAAGGATCCAAAAGACCACAAAGTTGTTGTTGTTTTTCACTTCTATGTCAGTAGTGGCCTTTGTTCAGACTGGAGGAGATGCAGCAAACAGGGCAGAGAAAGAACGGATGAGATTTACAACATAACGGTCGTTCAACGGAGTTGAACTCCTGACTGCTGTGCGAGGACTACAGCACCTGTATGTGGGCCACCTGTAAGAATAAGAATATGATTTTCTGCAGATCCGTTACATGACACTGTGTTATTTTCTTTAGTGTCTGAGTATAAGTGTCTTCCTAAAGTGTCACCAATATGTAGAAGAACTGTTGAACTGTTCCAGCTTGGAGATAAATGATTTTCATTCCAGATGGTCAGGAAGTTCTTAGGAATCTAAGAATAGCAGAAAACAGCAGTGTTCCCATCCTGTGGAATGGCATGACCGTTTGTCTCCCTTCATTTTGATTCAGTATTATTTAAGACTCTAAACCCCTGGGTAAAAATATAAATATCATTTTTTTTTCCATAACAATCCCCTTTGAAGTCAAACTATCATCCCAACTGATTCAGCATCCATCTCTGAGAGAATCCTACCTTTAACATGATAATCCCTCACCTGTTCATAGTTTTGTTCCACTTGTAAAATACAGTTATGCAGAAAAAAAGACATCGACATCTTTATCACTCGTACATTGTAAGAGAATGCTGCTGGTACTATTGTTTGTGACTTTTTTTTTTTGTAAAGGGGAGTCTGTAACAAGGTCAGAAGAGTTTCATCACTTTTTTCTTCTTCTGCAAGCTTGCATGCCTCCAGTAGCAGTGCACCTCACAAGATAGTTCTGGCGCTCACTGCTCACACTAAATACCAGAACAACCTCACTAACAAGCCTGGCCTCAGGCTTTCTCACTTTGTAATTCATTTACTTTAGAATCTGGGTCAGTGGTAGCACACTGAATCTACATTTGTCCTCCTGGCTTTGTCTCACTAAGGAATTTTCACTTTCGTTTCCTTAGTAACAATACCTAACGTGGTCCACCGTATGATAAATTTCTTTTCCCCAAAAATCATGTTATAGTAAAATAGTGAATAGTTAATTAATCTCAGCATCTACACTTCTTTAAACTACATGACGGCAGTCTCTACAAGTCGCAACAAAAGACCAAAAGAACAGAGGAGAGTGAAGGTGCTCGGCCTCACACTGAAGAGAAACACCACATAAAGATGGGGACTATTTCTCAGTGTGCAGTTTTCTGCGTCAGCAGTTTGGAGCAGCAGCGCAAATTAATGGCTTTGCTTGGACCCAGTCGAGCATCACTCTGCTGTCAGAGGGCGAAAAGATATGCCGATAACAGCCAGTACTAATAAGAACAAGTAATGCGCTTCTCTTGCCCATACAGGATCACTCTTGTCCCCTTTTAGGTTCACAAAGCAACACTGTAAAACCAATATCATTCATATTGTGAATTATTTCAGATGCAACTTTACAAACTGAACTTGCTTTATGTTCTACATAGAGAGCAGAAACTTTGACCTATTAATATTCCCAGACAGATGTTGTTTTGCTGTTGTAGTCTTTTCAAACTGTTCCTGCATGAATTTTAGAATTTAACAACTGAGAAGATCAGTCTCATTTGCAACGACTGTCGTTAACTTAAAATGCAGCGGCTCATCTTTTAACCGGCTCAAAACAATGCATGATCATATCACTCCAGTCTAAATTTTTATTTTATTTGAGTACAAAACACTTTGTGGTGTTTCTTTCTTTAAATGTGCTATATAAATGATTTTGACTTTTACTTCATTTGACTTTATTGGCAACAGAGAGTCAAGAAAGAACAACATAAGAAATAAAACCTCTTCTTACCAGAGACTCTAGCCACCTGTCTGGAAAGGTCCACCAACAAACAAACTGAATAAACGGGATGCTCTCCTCCAAATCATTCAAAATGTACTTTTTGAAAGCGGAGTAATAAGATGAGAATAGACTCACCCCAGGATGTGACTGGAGGATTCAGGAAAAAACATATGGGAAAGAGATGCATCATGTAGCGCTACTTCTCCATGAGTGGGTTGCATGAGCTGACCATGTCTCCAATGGACTACCGCTGAAATCATGTCCAAGAAGACCAAGCAAAAGGCTCAAGTACAAAGAGTCAGAAAACATCAGGTCCTCGTCGGATCCTTGGCCAAAGAAGCCAACAACATTTCATGAATACCGTGCAGCACTAATGAATCAGGTGAGTGATTAACCCAAGGCCAGACAGCCCTGATCACGGCGGATCCCCATACGAGGTAACTACTACAAGCCAATGACCCTCCTCTGTTTCTATCTGTTTTCATGTGAGGAATATGTGGAACATTTACTATGACATAAAAGTTGATAGATGATATTCATTTACTGTACTGGATTCATTGTGACTGCAAATGGAGGAGTTTAGTATTGTTCTCCACTTAAACCAGTTCACATGTAATACATCTCCACCCTAACAAGAGTTTGACCTTCTATTACCCTGTCCAATCCTGAGCCTTGACTCTCTCCTGCTTTCGGGAGATTTTGAAACTTCCTTTTTGGGGCTGTCTGCCTCACCAGATGTTTCCTCAGCACACAGTGCTTGTAATTCACTCCCCTCCCTTCCTATAAAAGCTACAAAAGGGAGACAGACAGGGTCTCCACAGCAGAGTTTTAGCTCAGCCAAGCATACCTGGAGTTTTTTTGATGAGGTAATCTCTATCTGTGCCTCTCTGTTACAAACTTGAACAAGGAGTACAGCATCTGGGATTTACCTTGGCTGCAGTGACGGAAACCTTTCTTATTCAGCAAGACTGTATGCACAAAAGAAAGTGCACGCTATACATTTACTTTAATTCAATTTTGGACACTTACAATTTTTGTAGAGTCCTCCCATTTTTCCAAGTCGGGAAGCCAACATTTTTTGAAGCAAACAATGTCTTGGGACTGTGGCCTGAGATACATGTTCTCTGTATCACCTGCACTACAGCAGGGAAGCAGGTGCATCCTGCGTGACAAGGAGGACCTGTCGAGGCTTGAGATGGTCCAGAAACTGGCAAAGGATGGCTGCCGCCTTCTGCAAAACCACAGCAAGGGCCAAGAAAAGACAAGTGAGGTGAGGTGCAAGTTTTCCTGCAAATGGAAGTTTTTTTGTTTTTTTTTTCAGTCTTTGCTGATATAGAAACTGTTTTAGTGTGAAATACTCCTCTAGATTTCACAGGACTGCTATCTTTGGCTTCTCACAGTGAAAGTATGAGTAAGATGCAATACTGTGTTTTATATTGATTTTTCTTTTCAAGCTTTGTGCAAACATGTTTTTGTGTGTTTCTTTGATCAAAGTGATGGTAACTTGTCTATATACATACATATACACACACACACACATATATATGTATATATTGTTCTTGCCAATCGTTTAATATTGTTTTCTGTGATAATTGAGTGGCTTATGCAGACAAAGGATTGAACAAGATTGAAACAGATATATTCAAAGTATCATAACAGCATTGTATTTAGACCGCACAGTTCAATTAATAATAGATTAATGTGTCATATAGGCTTAACCTTCTTTTCAGTTGTAATATGTCAGTATGGTGTCGTCTTTAGCTCAGGTTTTAGGAGGATGTTCCTTTGAAAGCACCATTATGAACATCTGTCACTTCTGAAAAGTGAAGTGTACACACTGTACGTTCCCTCCAACCTTCTTTTTTTTTTTGTAACATTACATCACCTGCCATTTAGCTGGCCAGGAGGCATCTCATTGGCTAACCCCTTCATGGGCTCAACTTCTCCCTTCCTGCCAGCTGTATTTACTTGCTGAACTATCAAACAATTGCAGGAAGAGCTGACGTAGGTGGCCACACCAACGTGCCAGTACATTGTGTGGTCTCAGGGTGGGTTTCCATGTATCAGATCTCTGACCTTTCTCCTCATAATGAGGCTAGATGTCCTTATCTGTGTCGGTATTAAGTAAAAACCCGCCAGCTGCACTAAGCCACCGCCAATCTGTGTATGATCAAATGTTCCTGCTATACATAATACAACAAACTGTTCTATTTTTGTTTTAATTGCTGCCTCATTCTTGCAGGCTCTGAAAACCTTATACCAGTGGCACATGTGCACTTGTAGTTTCAGAGATAGAGATCAGAGTTAACATTGTAGATAATTGTAGATAATTCTCATATTAGTACCTGTATTATGTTAGATTACTTTGCAGTGTTTCTAAACTGCAGGTGGTTTAAAGTGATGCGGCAATGTTGCCACAGTGCACATACTGTATAACATGTGACTCACACAAATATCTAAGCTCATACATCAAAGAGCTTAGAAATCAGTTAAATCCCAGCTGGTGAAAGCAGGGCTATTTAATATACATTAGGCTCTACGCCTGTGGAAGCGTTTGAGAGATTCTGGTGCAGAAAGATTATGGATGTTATACAAAAGAAGATTGTATGATGGTTCAGAGGCTACTCATGTTTTCTACCCAAAGTTCAAAGTATTTTGAGTCTCAGGGCCACAAAAAACAAACAAGCACAAATTTAATAGACATTTAGTCATTATTGGGGAGGATATATTGCCTCTGCATCTGAAGGTTTATTAAAGAAAAACATGAATGTAGAAATGCTCAGTTTCATTATTCACTTCTTTGCAGTTCGGTGGAATCCTCACTGTTGCATGGGAGGAATTACAGTTATACACATCTGCACTCTTTTCAGGCTGACACCTTCCAGGTCTTTGTAAGTGCTCCATACCATACATGCCAGACCAGCATGCTGAATCCCAAACCTGACAGACATGATTATGTGCAGAAGCCTGAAGTTATCTTAGCTCACTACTCATGTCCTCCCAACATGAACAGTAACAAAGATTGTGTTAGTAGGACTTTTTTATAGTAACAATGAGATCACTTCAGGGCTAAGGAAGGCCTTAGTCTTTAGTATGGTAACCAATAAGCCTCATTAAGCTCTGAGCAGCAGCATGGAGTTCAACAATCCATTGTGAAGACATAACACTCTAGATTTACAGTCATGCTTTGTGATACAGTGTTCAAAGAGTATTTTGATTAACCTTAAAGTGCACAGTGTGTGTTGCATGCTGGGGATCTTGAGAACGATAGAACCGATAACAGTATTTTTTTCCCCAAGAACCAGGAAGCTAATCAGTGCAGCCTTCCCTTTCTGGAAATTTTCTTTTATTTTCTTTTTTTTAAGCTCTTAGCCTTGTGACAGGAAAAAAAATGGGCTCCACAACCCTTCCCAAGAATTTTCATATGAGAGATGTTTTCTGTATGTGTATCTGTGTCTGTGTTGCAAAACAACTAACGTCAAATATTGAAATTAAAAGTTGAATAATCAGGGACTGAAGAACACAGCTGTAATGTTAAAATTGGTGCAGGATGAGTGTTTACATGTATGTCACTGGTGAGTGTTAATGTGCCAGGAAGTGCTTAACTGGAGGATCCTGAATGAGCATATAATTGCAAAAGGCAATTAGGGCAGCAAACTGCAACCACTTCTAGCCTGTCTACCCTGGCTAATTGCATAAACAGAGGCTAGTGTTGCAATGATTGATGCATGAGGAGTGGAGGAGGGGAGAACGACAGAGATGATGCTGGACGAGTGCGTCTAGTGATCTCCTCATTAAGACCAATACATCTGATCTACACCATCCATTGTCAAGCAGCTGTCAGGAATCGTTGCACTTCAGCGTTTCAGTGTTTGGTGGTTCATCTATATGTGGCTCTGCGACTGCCTTTGGCCCAAAAGCTGGGATAGACTCCAACAGCCCCACGTGATCCTGAATTAAAATAAGATGGTATAGATAATGGATTGATGGAAGTCTAGATGTAAAGACAGGCTAAGCAACTCATTTTTTTAAACCTTTGTTTTATTCGCTGGTTCCTGAGAGATACCTGCAGTATAGACAAAAACAACACATTTGGCTACTTTGTCTTTGCACGCTGTTCCCACCCCTTTTTGGGTGAAAACAAACCATTTGAATGGTGGTAGATACAACTTTTGAGGTCTTTTCTCATATAAACGTGTTACACAAAAGACTATGGTGTTGTTCTGTAGCTCCACTGTGTCT
Source organism: Arrhamphus sclerolepis (assembly GCA_037176975.1). NCBI lineage: Eukaryota > Metazoa > Chordata > Actinopteri > Beloniformes > Hemiramphidae > Arrhamphus > Arrhamphus sclerolepis. Next base: position 8,246,880 of record JBAMYA010000008.1, read on the forward strand.
ATATCATAAGGCAGTTAAATAATGTCATTGCCAAGCGACAGCTGCCACCATTGAAACTTCCTTTATTTTGATGTCAGCGTGGATGAGGTGGTATCACATTCCAATTTGGATGACACAGATGAAAATGAGTCTCTGTGTCATCCAGATTCTGTGTTATGAAAATGGATTTGACTCTAACAGATCTGCAGATGATTGGTTGGACAAAGTGAACTGATAAATTAAAACATATTTCTTGTGTTGATGTTGAGAAAAAGAAAAGACTACATGAAGTAAAAACAGAGTTTAAAGTGAGGTTTCCTTTTAACATTTATTATTTTCAGTTTAGTTAGTTTGGAAGTTTGATTTGAGGTGACTGAGACATTTAAATTTGGGCTGAAAATGCCTTTTCTTGTGCAAAAGGAAGAGAGACAGAGAAAACATTTCATACTTGGGGAATAAGAAGAAACAAAGGAAATACAGGCAGAAATGATTTCTGCCCAGAACAAAACACCACTAAACACTTTTAGTAGGTCAGAAGGCTATGACTGAGAGGGATTACTTTTGTATAAATACTGTATTATTTGCAGAAATACTTAATATCTTTACTAAATTATTTAAACATAGCTATAATATCTAAATGTTTTTTTAGACTAATGCTTCATAGAGTTTTTCTTTGAAACATCACGCTTTTTCTAGCCTTTGAAATCAAGCAGAGTTCTGTTGCACAGATGAAAATGAAAATGAATTCCAAGTCTAAGTCCTGTCTTGTGAAAATGGATTAAAATTTAATAAATGTGAGGATGAATACTTAGACAAAGTGAATTGAAAAAAAAAAAAATGGAAAAGCTTCTTATGGTGAGGAAAAAAGACTACATAAAACAAAGTTCAAAGTTCAAAGTCAGATCAGAATTTAATCTTTATAAATTTCAAGTTAGTTTGCAAGTTTTCTCCAACATCAGTTGAGGTTGAGCCACATTTAAATCAGGAAAATGTCTTTTCTCGTGCAAACCATTGCCGTCTTTCACTGAGGCGTTCATAGCAACAAAAGACAGAAAGAGAGGTGTGACAAGGGTAGTAATCTATCATTTATCACACCGCAAGGACTTACCAGGTGAAGCAAAGTCTCGTCTGAGCTCTGATCCATTAAACCATTGTTAGTATGACAGCTTGAGCTGGGCTGCCTCTGGACACCACCCATAATTTAATTGGCTCTGTGCATAAATCAGGAATTTAAATATGTGACTCATTTATGTTAATCCCTGAGTGGGCTCCCTATGATAAGGGCTCAGTAATGATAAAAAAGAAATTCTCTTTCATATACTGTACAGAGCTGTCTTTGACTGAGTATTATGATGGAAATCAGTGGTGATTTGTGTGAGCGGGTGAAGAATACAAGGGAATCTCCTTGGTGATGACCCACTCCCCCCCTATTCTCCCTGCAGCCCCAGAGTGACGAGGCAGTCCGCTTGTGTCTCAGGGAGAGCGGTCACGATGTGCTCATTCTCCAGAGAGTGTCGTCAGAGCAGCCAGCCCTCACTGCATCAGCGAAGGGAGGAGGGAGAGAGGAGGCAAGGAACAGGAGGTAAGCCTCTCCGCTCCCCCTCCCCTTGTAGATTCCCTCCCTCCCTCCCTCTCTCAATATCTCTCCCTCAGCACTCCTTCTCTCATCATTCTCCTTCTCTGTTTCTGCGGATTGCACATTCACTCAGGCATGCTTACATCACGGCTCCCAACACATAAATGACTACATGAAATACATATAAGTGAGCAGCATGGGACTATGAGGCAGAGCCCCGCTGGCAGCCTCCCCATTCAAGTATTTCAAAAGGTTCTTTTGGATGTGAACATACTGGGATACCTCCGTGTGCATTAGGGATAGCCAGCAGTTGACTACGGACTGTAGCAGCTGCAGGTGGACAGATGGATGTGTAAAGGGGTCATGCAACAAGAGCCACTGCTGGTGTGAGGGCAAGGGAGCTCTGCAAGGATGGGATCTCGTCCACAGCCCCTGAACCTGCAGCAGGAGGAGGGCAGGCTCCTGTATGCTGCCTTGGTGGAGCAGGAGGACGAGGAAGATGAGGAGGACTTGGAGGAGAGTAGCAGCGACTGCACCAGCCGGGCAGAGCCGGCGACAATGCCCACCTTTGACGTCCCCTACTTTCGTTACATAGATGATGAAGGGGCAGATGGGGAGGAGGAATGGAACAGCAGCCGCTCCCTGTCTTCTATTGAGGAAGACTCGTCAGCTGACTCTGCTGTGTCTGACAGGTATGTGGTGGTGTCAGGGACCCCTGAGAAGATCCTGGAGCACTTGCTGAATGACATGACACTGGATGATGACCAGGGGACAACACAGAGCAAAGAGTCAGGTCAGCATTCTTCTTAAATTCTGGTTAAACAGTCTTCTCATCATTTCTCTCCCTCTTGCCAGACAATAAGTTTTTAATGCCTTTGAAAGTGCAGAAATATAATATACTAGAAAGCTGCATATAGTAAATATGCGGCAATGTTGTTATGGTTTGCCTGTTTTTTTTGTAGCTGTTTGTATTTAAAAATGAAAGGAATTCCCCTCACTTTCTGTTTTACTTCATCCCTTCTCCAGCTCCGTGTTGAAGACAAGCTGGGAGCGCAGCTCCCTGCAGTCAGTATCTCTGAGTTAATCATGTGCTTGCCAGAATGTTCCTGAGTTTTGGATCGCTCTTTTCAAAGCCTTTGACAGAGATAAACGTTGTTCATATCTTTCGAGTTAGGCCCCAATGAACTGCACAGCATGCACCCCTGCCTCACAGCAGTGACAAGTCAACACATTTCCTCTCATCCCAGCATGTACACGATAATGTGACACTGTTGCCAAGGCAGAGGAGACTCTGTTGCTGAAACTACACAGAAAGCTCAATGAGAGTCACAGGACAGTCAGACAAGGGGGACGCAACACAGAAAATGAAGGAGAATCAGACTTTCCTCCAGAGATGATGGTGTCCATTGAGGATTTTTCATTGTGATGGTGTCTGGCTAATCACAGAGATCACTATTTACTTGATAAAGAAAGGGAATGTCTTCTCCTGAGAGTTAGGTTGTTTATATTTTTTTTGTTATAGTTTTTTTCTTAACAAACCACTTATCTCACAAGCTGCATTTGTGTATTAAATATCGTTAAACATGAATTAATAGCTAATATTCTCTGGGCTCTAGGGGGGCAGTGGGTCGTTGATGAATTATTCACCACTGGTCCGTCCTGCAGCGAGTGTATTGATGGGGAGTCATCCATAGAAAGCTGTGGAGCAGTGCATGACACTCAGTGATCTCACAGGGTCAGAGTATTAGAGATCTGAGGAGTACTGCACCGACTGATCTCCAGTCAGTGATGTTTTGGTCTGACTCTTTCTCTTGTCTGAATCCTGCTGGCCTTTGTTGTGTGAGCGCAGAAGTTGTGCATGCTCAAGTGTTACTGCTGAGCGTGTCCCTGGGGGTTCAGCTCAGCAGAAGCATGATAGCATGAGATATGTTGGCTTTATCTTTTTCTTTTTTTTTCTCTCTGTGGACATCAAACCAGCTGCCATGTTTCATATGTCTCTCAAGGATGTATTATAAAAACTATGCAGAGACATGACAGCCTTTTTGCAGCAGATGATGTGTTTACACAGAGTAAATACAGCACATCGGGATGACAATTTTACCTCATTGTGGCAGCACTTAATTTCAGAGCTAAGCTGACGTCATTATGAACGCTGACAAGCTTTTTGCCTTCCTGCAGGAGGTAACACTTTTCTTAAAGCACCACGGGCCTGCTGGAAAAGCAAAAGTGAACCATTGCTGATACATTGCAAGTGATTTCTTTACACTGAGAAGTTTTCAGTAGGGCAGTCTTTGCTGGACTCAATCTCATGCACAGCTATTGATCCTCACGCTGCACAGATCGCCCTGCACGCTGCCACCTTTAAAAAGACCTAATGAATCATTTGTGCAGTAAATGAGATGATGTTCCAGCTGTTTCACAAAAAGAAGAGATTATGATGCTTATTTGTGTTGAAAAGTAATGCATTAAGTGAATAAATATAAAAGACAAACGCTCGTAATGGTTCATTTATGGTTTTTGGTGATTTCTGAACAAGTAAGATGCGCATTACTGTGCTGATTTCAAAGGCTGTATTGATCAATGCCAAGAAAGATTGGCATGTTGATTGACAGATTGATTAATTCCACATTACACTGATAAGTTAGATGAGGGAATCAATTGTGCTTTTTTTTTTTAAGGATTACATTTGTTTTAGATTGTGTGCTTTAAAACCTGAAACATGTGAAAGAGTTCCAACAGCAATGTAGAACACATTTCCTGATATTTTTAATGCAGTTTATATGTTACAAGACATCCACAGAATCTTAAATGTCGAATATCAAATCAGCCTCACAGACTGTTGAAGTAAATTCATGCAGAACAGTTCATGCTTGAAAGTGCTCGTGTTTATACTCCAGGACGGTCCCTCCTCTTTTGTTGTGTAACCACAACAATGACCAGCAATATAGCATTAGGTGGTAAAATCTGTTTTGTCTTCCAGTTAATGTATGCTAAAGACAATAAACAAGTGCACTTCAGTCTGAGGGAACTCTGCATAGTGAATGTATGTGAGTGGAATCAGCAGTGCTAAGATTTCATCTCCTGCTGTCTTCGGGCTTTCTGCTCAGGTGCGTTACTGTAATCTTTCTGAAAGCTGCTTGTGTATGAGTGAGTAACCTCTCCTCAGCATTCACAGCCGCTCTGAACGGATTAACATAATGATGTCTGGGAGTCCTGGGGGCCACAACTCACACAAAGGCGTGGGGAAGCTGGTGTGAAATTAAAGGGAAAGATTTACAATTTGGGGTGTGAGGTACACTTACAAAAAGCGTGAGAGGGGTGTGGCCATGATGAGATTTGTCAAGCTTATGGCAGGAAATCATGTTTGGTAGTTGGTGTGCCTTTTTTTTCTTCTTCTTTCTTTACCTTCGTAACAATTTTTAGATGTTCATATGTGATTTTTTTTTTTTTTTTTAAGAAAAAACCTAACAAAGGCATTTTTTTTTCATGAAACATTAAACATAAACTGAAGGTGTAGAATTTATTTATTTATTTATTTTTGGGGGAGGGGGGGCGGGGTTAATGGTGAGCTCTCTTGGCCTGCTTTGATTCATTGCATGTACAGAAGCACTTTTCTATGCATAACCTTGGAAATAAACCATAAAAAGCTACACTTGTAGCAAATTCTCTGCCTAAACAAATTAGGATGGTGGCAAAGCAATATCAGATTACATCTCTGTGAGGAAGATAATAACAATGAAAACACACACTTCATCAAAGGTCAGAGGGACAGTCAACCCACACATCAACATGATTCGCTTATCTCCACTGTTGCAGCCTGCAGTGGCAAATGTGTGAAACTGAAGATAATACCAGCAAAGGCTCGTTTGAACTTGTTTGAACAAAATGGATCTCAACGCTCTTCGGCGGTGTTTGACAATAAAGGATGAGGTCTTTTTTTTTCTGTGTAGTCAAGGAAGAATAGAAAAACTGAGGCCATCTGAATTAAAAGTAAAGCCTCTACTGTTTCAGTAACTCAGCAGACATTAATCATAGTGTTGTTGAGGTCAGTATTCCTGGTTTTCTGCATCCTGCAGCATTAATGAAGCTGTGTTTGTGCAGAATCCAAGCTTGGTTTAAGCTTCTCTCATCAGTGTGTTAGCTTGTTCATTTTATTGGGTCATATGTATCTTTGTTTTCATTAACAATTTTGTATGTCTGTCTGCAGATACACTCCTTGACGACTTTTTGCTGACCTACCCAGTGTTCATGTCCACCAGTGATTTATGTCAAGCTCTGTTGGGATAATATCCTTGAACGCAGGTGCATCTCTCAGGCCAATCATTACGCCAACACTTTTACTGACTCTGCTCAGGCTCATGAATTGCATCTGATTGAAGCAAATCTAACCTTAACCAAAGCCCCACCTATTGCACCAAGCGTCACAGAGGGAAAGAGGACCGGAAGGAGGCTCTGGAGAGGAAACAAAAGCTCCTGCACCTGGTATCACAATGGATGTGTCTCTGCAAGGACTTCCTGAGAGAAGACGAACATGTCAAACTCTTCATGAAGGTAGGTGTTGCAGCATGAGCGAGAAAGGGAGGGAACTGGGTGTGAGGCGAAATGGGAGATATGAAAACTGACATTTCCTTCCAGACCTTGTACCGTTACATGTTGGATGATCTTTATGAGCACCCGGCCCTGGAGAAGGATGTTGGGGCGCTTCAAAAACTCTACCAGCTGCACTGCAGACAGTGAGTAGCTATGTTATAATTTTGTTGATTGTGTAATCTCTGAAGCATGTGCAGGAGTTTAACATTTGGAAAGGGGGGACACTGATCGTGTCTTGGCGTGCAAAATATCCAGTAAGAATGATGACTTTTGGAGCTCTGAAAGGAGCCTCTGAATAGAAAACACTGAGCTTGGTCTCTGCTTGGTTGTGTTTTTAGCTTATCATCAATGAATCCATTCAGAAAGTGGAAAAGTAATTTCTGTGCTCTGGGGTGTTTTCAACATAAACGGCCTCTCTATCTTGAATCTGCAAAACTGAGCATAGCGGGAACTTAATGAAAAGCTGCGAGAAGTGCTTGTCATGTTCTATAAGAAATGGGAATACCACAAACAAGTAACAGATAGCAGGCAAATATTGACGATGAACATGCTGTTGACAGATAACACAAAAGAAGAAAATAAAAGGGAAACGCATATAGACATATAAACTATACAGACATGTACCACAAGTGGATACACACACACAATGGTTTATTGAGTTGATGCATTTTATATATAAAAAAAAAGGAAAATAAGTTGTTTTTGTGTATCGTGATGCAAATTATTGCATGTATAAAGTGTATAAATGTTTTGAAGCAGAAATGTTTATTGCACACGAAGCCGTACGTAAACATGCTTTACATGTAACTGAATTTCAACCTTGTGATTTTATTTTGTTGTAAAAGCTGGATTGTTTCTTGAAAAATGTTTTGTTTTTTAATTTAATAAAAATAGCCATCAGATTGCTTTCACAGAGCAACCACAGAGCAACAGCCCCCAAGTCACCAGACAGATTGCCACACCCTTATCCCCCTTCCCCTCCCTCAGCCTCCAAACTGAACTTCTCCCCTGAGGGTGCTCCGACCCACCGCCCATTAGAAACCAGTGCGGATAATCCAGTCTGGCTCTGCTGCTTCTATGTGACTCTGCCTTATTACGTGTTTGTGTCCAGGAAGGGAAATCCACAACAACCACTCCATTAGAACGAGTGGCCTGTGAGTGGGGGGTGTTGCTGATATGTTCTTGTATTTATGAGCTTTTCACAGTCAGTCTCACCACAGAGGAGGACAAGGTTGACTGGTTTGTGACAATCTGCTACTGAGTGTAAAGGTGCCTTTATTTTATAGATAGAAGCTTCCCCCACCGGCTTTCATTTGGCCTTTGTGAAAAGGACGCTCTAGCCATATGACTGCACGAGCTCACAGTGGAAACAAAACTTGTTTTCTTGCACCTCGTCATCATGTGGCATTAGAGTTCTCACCAAGCTCATCGCTGTCCTACAGTGATTCTGCTTTTTTTTTTTTTAGGAGTGAAAGTTGGATGAAAAGCTGTTGTGGCATGACTGAGGAAATCTGGTTTTTCATTAGTGCAGGGTTGCTGCTGGCCACTGAGAGAGGATCCCTTAGGACAGGCTTTGTGCCAACATGCCTATTGTGATGCAGAGCCCAGTAAAAGCTGTGGGATGATAATGGACACAGGGCTATCCATCATGCTCGCCAGGACTAACTGATGAGAATAGGGTGATTAAATGAAGGGATCACGTTAAAAGGTCTAAAATCTACTAACCACTCTAATCTCTTCTTGATGCTGGGCTTCAGTAATGGACTAAACACACTGGAGGAGTATATAATATCCAGTATATATACACTCTTTACATGAACTATAAGCTGTGTCAAGGGATAAGTTGTCATCAACATATGATGGTTTTTATACACATGATGAAGTACTTAACCTTTTTCTTTTTTTTTTTCCAGTACAGGGGATGAATATTCGCCTCACAGAAAAGTAAGTGAAGTTAGCTCACTTCACAACATTTAGACATGAAAAATGTCATTTCTAAAAAAGACCTGGCTGCCCTCTTGATCATGTGGGGGCAGCCAGCCACTGCGCTCACACTTCCTCCTGAAGTTAAATGTTCTCAGGCAGAATGAATGTGTATCAAAATCTACGCATTTCCCTTCTTTTAGAGCAAAGCTCTTTTCCACCAATTGAGCTTGAGAGACAGCGGGTTCCAGTCCAGAAGCACGCAGAGGGAGACCAAGGAAGGTAAGCCATAAAATGTGGCATTCTTCCTGCATTCCTCTCATCATACGTTGTTTCCAAAGTAAATGAAAGGAGGCAGTTAGTCTGAACTGTAAAACAATGGGTGCCGTCCAGGGAATGAATGAAACACTTGGAAATGCAGGTTCCTGGTTTCATATATGACCTATAAACACCTTTTTTTGCCTCATTAAAATCAGTCCGTGCTTCTTTCGAAGGGTCAGTTCAACGAATATGACTTTAATTCAATGATAATGTTCTAAAAAAAAAAAATCAAAGGGCAATTCATTCAAGTATAATCTTAGCACATTATAAAGGGACAGCATGTAATGGAGTGATATTAAATTTAAAAATATATACATTACAAAGAATTGTCAGACAATATAAGTGAGATTTGAGGGCACTATCTGACCTTTCATTTGTCGTGTTTGAATAAAAGCTCATGTAAACAGCACAAAACACTCGAGGGTTTCTGGATTTTGGGGTGCGGTCAACAGGAGCCATTATCAGTGCATTTTATGAGACAAATTAATGAAACAATATATTCTTCTCTTTCCAGTGCTATGTCGCGTGTACGTCTCCATGGACTCATACCTGAGTACGAGGGTACACACAGAGGTCATGGCCCAGGAGCTGTTGCAGGCAGTGGCAGAAAGGATGGATGTCCCTCATGGGGAACTGGTGCTTGTGGCCATTACTTATCCTGGAGGTAAATACCTTTCTGACTTACTTGCAACAGCACAAAGCATCAGTGAGGCTCTTCACGGAGCGACATGCAAGTGTTGACGTTTCCATTTGAAATTAAAACTATATGGTCAATTTGTTTTTTAAATGACAATTTTAATACTGATTCGTATCTTGAAAAAAACACACCACTGAACGCAACCATTTAACTGCAGTGTAGAACCCAGTACAGTTATAATAATGTCAAAGTAAATATCTGGTTGTGAAAAGCTTATCATAGTAATTTTCTCTTATAAATTTGAAATTAATTTCTGTGTCGAGTTGGTTGTTAAGACATAAATTGTCTGACATAAATGTCTCCCAGGTTCAAAGGGAGAATCGTTACGGTCCTGCTATATGAAATCAATATCTATTATCAGTGGTTGAACTGACTGTGTTTGGCTCTCAGCTCTAACTGTTGACAGATGATAGATATTTAATAGTATTCAGACATTCGTTGTGTGTTTTCTTTCTTCAGGTAGACGCCTCCTGCAGCCTCAGGACAGAGTGTTTTCCAGTTCTTTACAGTCTGTGGGGAGGCTGCATGTATGCAGGAAGGACCTCAGTGAAATCCTGGTAGGAATAATCACCATTTGTTACTTTCATGGACAGATTACTGAACATGCTCCCCTGGCACAGGCTCAAGGGTCCCAAGGAATCAAAAGAAAAGGCCTGGGTTTATCCCAGAAATGCTTCCAATTAACATAATCACATAAAACACAGAATGAGGTACGAAAGAGATGAAAAGCTGAGCACAAAGAAGAGGAAGACTGAGCAGACATCCTCCACCCTGGCCAATTTCATATTTTATCTAATCAAACTGAAACAAAATCATGTTTTGGACCATAATTAATAAATGTTATACATAAGATATAAATGAGTGTTGCTGAAGTGTTCAAATGAGATCTATAACTTTGAGGGAATCCACTGTTTTTGCACTGCATTCTGGGTACACGTGCCTTTTGACCTTTGACTACATTTTTCTAAAAACTCAAAGTAAAGAATTAAGTATTTTTGTACTGTGGGTAACATTCTTTCCTCAAAGACTAAAACAAAACTAAAACAAATCAATTGTCAAAACTAGAAGTAAAACTAAAGCTACAAATGCATTTGTTAAATAACTAAAATGAAACTGAAATAATCAAACAAACTGGAAAACGAAACAGAATTACAAACTATTAAAAAATAAATGAATAAATCACAACTATTATAACCCTGGTGTCAACTTTGTTTTCCTTTTTCAGAACCCGTTCACAGAGAACTCGGAGCTCCAACAGAGGACGTCATGCTTTCTGAGTTTAAACACGTGGGACGTGGCTGTTGCCCTCACGGACGTTGACAGGGCAATTTTTGACTCAATGCATGAGGTTTGTTTCACAACTTGAATACTTAAGACAAAAACAATACAGTTGCCTTTAAAATAAGGACATGTCACTGTTAGGCTCAACTTCTGGGTATATGTATTATTCCCTTGCAGCAAGAACTGGTCTACGTCACCTTCAAACGCCATGTTTGCAGTAACCACACAATGTCATTAGAGCTGCTGCTGCAGCGCTGCAATGAAGTCCAGTTGTGGGTGATGACTGAAGTGTTGCTGTGTCCTACGCTCTGCAAAAGGGTCCAGCTCATCAAGAAGTTCATCAAGATCGCTGCCCAGTTAGTACCACTGTTTACACCCACTGTACTATAAGATAAGAGAGCCACTGATTGTCATGGTTCTGATTACACACTGGCTTCTCATACTGCTCTGAAGTCAGAGGGGTAGATTTTCATAAGGACACTGCTCCATCTAGTGGCAAAACAGTAAACTGCATCATGACGCAATGTTGCTCAGTTTTTATCTCACATTGCTCTTTTCTAGCTGTAAAGCACAAAGGAACCTCAACTGTCTGTTTGCTGTCATTATGGGCCTGAACGCCGCAGCTGTTAGCCGCCTCAGTCAGACTTGGGAGGTTGGATATTCTTGTTTTCTTACAATAAATGAATGAATAAATATATAGCAATAAATAAATGAATAAATAAACATAATTGTGCCCACAGAAAATTCCTGGAAAATTTAAGAAGCTGTTTTCAGAGCTGGAAACTGTCACAGTAAGTGTACTCAGTACAGAACATTATGCAACTCATGCTATTTTTATAAGAGCTTAAATTAATAGCTTTGACATTAATCCACACTGTTCCAGTTAGTAGAAACCCCAGTGTGTGCGGCTAAAACAAACAAATGCCTTTAATTTCTAAGAAGATGTGAAGACATCTGGGGGTTTTGCATGATCAATAGTATATACTCCTTGCATAATTCACCTCTAACAAAGCCTGTATGCATAGGCACACACATTATCCCCTGGAGAATAACACTCATTTTGAAAATGTCCTCACAGGATCCCTCGCTCAACCACAAGGCCTACAGGGATTCCTTCAAGAAGATGAAGCCTCCAAAAATCCCCTTCCTTCCTCTGCTCCTTAAAGGTGCGCTCATCACTTAAATAATTCAGTACCTGACAACCACTTCTATAAGGCAACATGAAACCTCAAATAGCTTTCACTGAATGCGAAAAATTTATCTTTTTTTCTAGATATTACATTCATTCATGAGGGCAACAAGACATTTCATGATAACCTGGTTAACTTTGAAAAGCTGGTAAGTTTGTGTGTTCCTGTTACGGTGTATGCTTCTGCACAGAGAACCTAAAGTTGTAGTGAATTTGGAATCATAATGAATGTCCATCTTTATTTTCAGCACATGATTGCAGACATGGCGCGGCTCATCCGGCAGTGTCAGAAGGATCACATGGGTTAGTGTTCAGACTGCATTAGATGACTTGTGCAAAATATTCAGTGCTTTCAGCGTTCTTCTCTCTCTCTTTGTAACAACAAAACCTCTTGAGAACATTCTGGGGAGGAAAATTGAGGGATTGATCAATCTGGTTTATCCCTGCAAAGGCTGACCCAAGAAATAATGATAGAAATGACAGATAGATATTTCACTTTTTTTTTTTTTGAATCTGGAGTCTATTTGGGGCCCTTCAACAAAATTTACCAAAAAAAAAAGAATACACAAAAATTATTTGTATATATGTTTTTTGTTTGTATCATATCTGATACATCAGGCATTACTTTTCATTACATTTCAGGCGGTAACAAAAACTTATTTCCTTGGCCATCTGTAACATCTGGATCTTCATTTATTTCAAACAGTTGCCCTTTTCTGCCTGTAGTTTGTTTGTTATTTTGAAACATTTTAACCCGAAAATACATGAAATTGAGGCAATAACAAGGACTTTTTCCCTTATCCATCTAACAACTGCATCTTTATTTGTAACTGTTGGCCTTTTCAATCTTTTCAGTATTTGCCAAGTGGTAGGCAAGAAAACAGTTCTGTCCTTGTTCAGGCAGAGATAGGCGTAGTATTCTCCACAGAACACATGGGAAATATAGACATATCAAATTAAAGCCCAGTTATCTGTCTACACATTACACTTCAATATGTAATTTGTGTACTTTATTCATAAACACATTGTATTATGTACTATGGTTGATATAACGCATATTGCAACAAGAACAAGTTCAAGAACAATTGAGGGATTCATCGCTACCTTTTCGTTTCAGCCTGCTGTATCAAATTTGAGACACTTTTTATGCACGTTTTTACTATAAACTAACATGCAAAAAAGTAAGTAATTATACTTTGCTTTAATAGAATAAGTATTCATTCCAAAATATTAGTAAATATCTAGAATTAAATGTCACCATAAAATCTTCAAAATACCAACCTTATTCTCCAGCAGGGGGCTTGTGAGATTCAGCCATTTTGAAGTGAAACATGTGCTGTGTCAGAATTGTTGTGATGCAAAAGGTGTCCACCAGGGGAAAGAAGACAAGTCTCAGATTGTATACAACAGGTTTTTAAATGTTTTTACCATATGGTGATGCAATAGCTGTTGAAAGTGTATCAAATATGATACGTTTATCATTATAGGGTTAAAGACTGTACTTTAAAAAATTGCATTCTCTGACATTTTCTGTCTTCATGCCTGATCATGTGACTGTGTCTAGTCATATGGCATCCTGGTGCATTCAGGTTCAGACTATAAAATCAAAAATCTTTGTGACGGCCCAACAGAAAGAAAATGTCACTCACCCCTGAACTTATGATGACTCAGCAAAGCTAAGTTCTCAACAAATTCTGTCAGCTGACTACCTGAACATACTGAGTGATCATTTTTTCTCAACAATAGATTTTTTAAAATCTCCTGGTGACACAGGCGTATTCCAAGATGACGATTTTAGGTTCCATCAGACTCAAATTGTGAAAGAGTAGTTCAAGGGGTATGAATGACATCATTTTCACTCATGGATTGTTAACCATTTTTTTCTACCCTCAACAAATTTAATAAGCTGGAGGCTTATTGTGAATGCTGCTGCCATCTCCTGGAAATAAAATACTCTGCTTTTATTTCAGGAAATGGACTCAGCCAGAAGAGCAGCTCAGAGGTGCGAGCCTACATGGATTGCCTTCATGTCATCGACAATCAGCAGACCCTGTTTGAACTGTCACACAGGCTGGAGCCTCGTGCTTAAGAGAACAGCTCTGTCTCCACTTCTCACCCTGTCAGCCACTCTGTTGAATTGCCAAGGAACCATGTTTCACTGTCTCATCTCGATCGCTCAGGACTCAGTCAGCAATCGCAGGAATACTGCACGACCCTGGCTCAGCACAGGATTGGAGCCTTTCAATCAGGATACATAAAAAAAAAAGCAGTAAAAGACGCATCTTAGGAAGACTGCAAAACTGTTTGCATAGATGCACAACAATGTGACTGATGCACAGCAGCTGAAGGCAGGCTTGGCCATTACCATCCACCTGCAGAGCTGAAGTGCCAGCAGTTTAAGTGCTACAACAGCAGAAGCATTAAGCTGCAGGCGTTCATCAATACACCTACATCTGCAAGGCTAAAGCTGCTGCTGCTGCTCTTCCCCTGGTTGTCCTGCAGATGGCAGAGGTTTGCAAGTAGAGACAACTGTGGAAAATTGGCAACTTGCAAAAAAACTGCTTGTTTGTAGGTACAGGACTACAACTAAATAAATGTATAAAAATCCCTTCTGATAAAGTCCTATGAGTAGCTTCTTTTGGTACTTTCAGCACATCAAAAAGTGTTTAAAAATCATACAGTGCAGATGGGATCTTCAGAGGCCTGACTACAAAAACTGTTTAATCAAATTTAACTAAAGAATATTTCAGCAAAGAAGTTCTTTACACACACTTCAGTGTCTCAGCTCAACACAATCCACATGTTCTTTAGCCAGATGTTAAAAGATGCATTTCATGAAACTGTGCAGTCTATAGACAACAAACTGATTTCACATCTTTAATTCAAGATGAATGAAATTGTGACAATGATTGTTTGATATTTTATAATTTAAAAAAAAAAAAGAAATTGTTCATCGTGTATTTTTCCTACTACAGATTTCTGTTTCTATACGGTATTTTATTATTTACCAGTTCAACATTATAGTTGCTTCACACGATGCAGGAACAGTAAACAACAAAGTACACTGTAATTTATTACTGGGTGAGTTAGAAAGATGCATGTTAGTGCCAAACCCCACATAAAAATAAATAAATAAATAGACAGACATA
>JBAMYA010000008.1:8261684-8296530 GCA_037176975.1 Arrhamphus sclerolepis
TATACTATCTTCTCATCTTTTTCCAACCATTGGCAGATGGAACCGCACCTAGCTTAGCCGTGGACAATCAGCAAAAAGGAAGCAGCAGAATCGTACTGTTACATCTCACCACCGGTCTTAGAGTAGCTTAGAGATTGCCTTTAGCTTTTGGGTTTTAGGAGCGAGAGAAAAAAATAAATGAGCATTCTAAAAAGACTCACTTGAGTTGTTACCTTGACAAATGTGTTGGTAGAGAAAAAATAATTAGCTGTAGTGATTTGATTTGAACTGTCTCCATGAATATAGAGCAACAGTGAAATCAAATACTACAGCGCCTTCCAGACAAAAATAATAATAATAAAAACTAAAGCCATCTGTATATGTGCTGTGTAGAAACGCTGCTGTGAACAAGCTTCAAACGTGTCCTCAAGTAAAGACGCCTGGCAGGTTAAATCAGACCAGTTCAAGTTTTATGTATGATATGTTGATTTCTTCTAGTTTCTTTCTGTATATTTTGAATTTCAAAGCCCACCACTGTCACAATGAAAACATGCTCCAGCAGTATTTTATTATGATTTTCTTTTCATTAACAATGTACAGTTGATTCTATTTATACATGTATTTATTAAAATTCTAGATAATAATATTAATTTATTATCATTTTCAGAATTATTTATTTGTTCTATTGACACAACCTATGGCTTTACTCTTTAATGGTTTTTGTACAGTGTTTTGGTTGGTCTGTATGATATGAACAATGACTGACCACCATCATCATCTGTGAATGCAATAAAATATTATCGTATGAGGTGTTTCTTGGTGAAATACACAGTTAGTTTCTCAGACATTTAAAACAGGCCAACGGTACTGCCTAAGACCAGCAATGATCTGATGAACCCACTCAACAGCAAAGATAAAACATATTTAGTTAAATTACTGAAACAATAGGACTTTCAAACAACCACCACTTTGTCAAACTTGATGAAAAGTCTGAAGACCTACAGTTAAGTTTTTATAATATTATATGTGCTAAGTATATAAATTCCAGTTCACTTAAATTTATTTGTGTACCACCAATTCTCCCCAAAATTCATTTCAGGGCAGTTTACACAGAAAGTAACCACCTTCAGTGCAGTCAAATGGTCTAATTTTAAAAAGTATTTTATTATATTCTGCTTAAATCCTTTTCAAATGAATACAATACCAATTCATAAATAACAGCCTAGTCAAAGAGTCCAAAAGATTGTACTGAATTTTGACTTTGATTGTAAGCATGCACAGGATAACAGTGGAGAGTGAAGAAGGAGAAAAGCACTTAGCATTTATACTTTTATATAAACATAGTATCCAAGTTAATGTTGTGTTGTTTTTTATTTACTTTGTGTGTGTGACTGATCCAAAGCATATACATATTCCTCTCTTTTATAAAAGTACTACTACAATTACTTTTTAATGCACTTTTTTTTAACGTTATGTTTAGAAACACTTTTTCATGTTTGTATTTTTCCCGAGAAACACAAACAATAATAAGTATAATGAGAATTTACGAGTTTACATTTACAAGTTCTCAGTCATTTTGTGGATAATTGTATTTATTTCATCAACTGAAAACGTACTTGTTAATACTGATTATTTTTGTTTCTAGGTTAGTTAAGCACATTAGCACTATATAAAAATCAAAAGCTAATAAAGCACAAAGTCACAAAACTTTTTTTTTTTTAATTTAACCCTTTGTGGATAGATTTTTAAATTGTTTTAAGAGTCACATTTCTCCAAAACAGCACACAATTTTGATCACAATTTAGTATTATTTACAATATTACAGGAAACTAAACAATACTTTACATTTCCCAGTGTTTTTTTTTCTTAGTTTTTATATATCATGTTATGGTGCTGTTAGGCGGAGGTGTGACCCGGATGCCCTGACTGTAACCAGGTGTCCTGCTTGGCCTTTAACATGACTTATCTGTGGCACAACCCCTGCTGCGCCAGGCCGCGTACCCTGCCATTTCCTCCCAAACGCTACCAACACTGTATCATTTCCTTGTCACCAAATGACTGGCTAGCTGCTGCTGTGTGCTAATGAGAGGAAGAGAAGGCAGATGAATAAAATCTGCAGTGAGACCGCTTCTTCATTTCCCCCCTACAATACAATACGCAGAATCAATCTTTCATTCTCCATCTGTCCGTCTGCAGCCACTTTGGCTACAGGGAGGAATTAAGAGCAACATAACAGTTATTAGTGTTAAGAAAATCTTATTTAAGAAGAGTGCTGATTTTACCTCCCCCACCTCCCCAAAAAACACCAGTGATTCACTGGCCGTAATTTGTATATCACATAGTCATTTGTTTATTCTAGCAGATAATACGGTATCTTTCTTGTCTTTTCCCCAAGCTACTGGTGCCATAAAGTTTATACTTTCTAACTTACAAAGCAGAATAATTGTCTACAACAATAAATGAAGCCTATTTTTATAAGTAGTTTTTCAATTAACGTCTTTTATGTTGATATAATAATGTACAATGATGATGATGATGATGATGAACCCACTACCACCTGAAATCCGTAATATTGACTCTCCCTCAGTTCAAGTCCAGATTCAAACCTCATCTGTTTAAATCTGCATACGGTCCATAACTGCACTTTCATTTTAATGATTTTGATGATGTGTTCTTTGTCTGTTGTTTTTCATTTATCTTTTTGTTTTATTTTTGTAAAGTGTACTTGAGTGACTTGAAAGGCGCTTGAAATAAAATGTATTCTTCTTCTTCTTATAATTATTATTGGGTGATTTATTTATTTATTCATTATTTAGATTATTTATGTGATGTTGTGCAACACAATCTCAACCTTAACGCTGGCAGTTAATGTTCCTCCGCTTTGCAGAAGACACAGCTCCTTCAGTATGTTTTTATAATGGGAGTAAAAATTTAATCTAAGCATCTTCTCAATTTTTAATTAACCTCAGAGAAACTGGTCAACAAAAAAAAAGATAACATTTGAGATAAAGAAAACTCTTTCCTGACACTCATTTTAAGTTGAAGGTTTTATTTGGTTCAGATTAAGTTAATCAGATGCTAACAGAGAGGTGACTGATAAAGGATGGGTAATCTAATGTGTTGCTTTCTCATACAAAGCTATCAGTGTCTTTGAATAGGTTTTTCCAACAGGCTCAGCTGAATGAATTACACTACTCTGTTAGTATTCTGCCTCTGGCGTACAAAAGGTCAATGTCAAATGAACCTCATTTAAAAGTCAATAGCAACCATGCACATCATCTCCTGGGAATTTGGTCCGAGAACCCTCCAGACAGCATTGTGTATCATTCAGTTAGCAGAGGGCAGCCAGAGAGCTTTTTTAATCTTGACCTTCCAATAAAATATGCTCCCTATCCAGAATTACATGGTCTAAAATGGAGACATAAGCTCCCAACAAATCACAGGCAGACTCAAGGGAGAGGTGCAACAGTGTCGGACACAGACACAACAGGTTCAACACTGGCTGAACAAGTATCGCTACTCTACTTTGGATTTCATTTACTTTTTGATTTAAAATATATACTTACACACTCTGAGACCAATGCAAGAGCAAAATATAAAATGAAAAGCTATTACTACGGCAGTTGGTAATTATAGGATGAAAAGCTAAATTACTGCACTACATGATCCAATACTATCTTAAAAAAAAAACAACTAATAATCTACTGCTCAGTAGATATTAGGAAAATCTTACTTCACCTTCCACAATGTCTCACACAGACAACAGCAAAGCAACTCCAGCAAGAATCCACTTGGCTGGACGATGTTTGGTTCGGAGGTGGAACGCCCACACAAAGGTAGGTCCACGCTGCTTCGTTCGGTACACTGGACACTCAAAAGTGTTCTTGAGCTCCTGCTCTTCTGCAGGCACAGCTTTAACATACATCACTGGCATGACTGGGGTCAGATCTCTCAAGACGGCCTCAGAGATGATGCCAGACTGAGTGTCCCAATGTGCTCCTAAGAGGGCATAGACACCTTGCACTTAACATAATGCAGGTTGTAAATTATTGTTAAAAATGTTCTAATTCTATAGTCAATACAAATTGATGCATTGGAGGGATTGTTGTGTAAATTAATACTGACCTTCCAAGTGGAGTCCGTGGATATAGGCTCCCTCCCTCGGAGGATGTCCAAAGTCTTCTTTCAGCTTCTTTGTTACATCCACAGTCAGAGCCATCTTGTCCAGGGGCCACTGATTCTTGCGAGCGATACTCTGTAGCACAGCTGTCAAACATAACTCTGCATGTAAATATTTCTGGTTCTGCTGGTGCACATGCTGTAAAAATCATTGTTTTAATCTCAGTTTGTAACTTCACCAGTAAGGAAAGACTGTGGGTTGAAGAGTCCTGAGAGCCCAACAACTGCAGGCAGACAAAAGTCTTGGGTCCAGCCGTCCAGCTCATGACAACTACACATTAGATCATTCAACCTGTACAGCAAATAGTCTTTTATCAACTGTGTGGTAACAAGAAAAACTTAAATAAAAAAGAATAAAAAATAAATAAATACAGAAGGCTGAACACAAAATTACCATTGGGCCAGTGCTTTAGTGGAGGGAACAGCCAGTCTGGCCCATGAATCTGGAACAAAATCATTGAACAGTGCAGACTGTAGCATCTCCATACTGGATGAAAAGGTGAGTTCTCCCTGCAGGGAGAGAAATGCCTTTACTACCGCATGATGTTACTAATATTGTACAGAAATGAATGGGCAGTAACCAGTCACTGTTAACTGCACCTTTAGACCAAGATCTAGTTCACTGAGGGACCTCTTTATTTCTGTTAGCAGAAGATTCATACGTTCACACTCCTGAAGGCAAACTAAGGTGTAGGGACTTCGATCTGTTGTCTTTGTCATCATCTCCGCCACGTTATACTCCTCAGGAAGCTTATCAAGAATATCTTCAATTATAGAAACAACCTGACAAACACAACAAATTCAGTTATGTATAGGTTATTTATGCATCTCTTTGTATACTCAGCAGCTTTTTCCAAAGGAATCTCCCTTCTACTTCCACACCTTATCGTCTGTACTCTGAGCCCCCCCACTTCCTCTGGCAGAGTCCTGCGGCTGCAGTTCCAGCAGAGTCTTGAAGAGGTTGTCAGAGGTTACAGTGAGGCACTCGAGCTCAGCGTTTGGATGGAGACCATACAAAATTGGGTTTTCAGTGGGGAGATGTTCGTCAATATAACTGTGGTAACCAGCATAATCCAAGAATGGAGGGGCCAGAAACCCCGGACAAAGAAAGAGCTCTGTTTCAAACTGTGAACAGAAAATTTGAATGCAACAGTTAAAGTACTTGTATTTCAATTCAAATTAAGTTTCCATTGTGTGGAGGGGATACATGGCGTGGCTTGTTGGGTGGTAGAGGATGACTCAAAATTCTGGCTGTTAAAATATAACATAGCCTAAACACAGCTATTATCTATACCCACTTATTCCTATTGAGGATCTGCTATCATGTAGAGGTTTTTTTTTGGGCAAATGGCAGGGGTATCCCCTGGAAAAGTCGCCAGTCCATTTCAGGGCCACATAAAGACTATCAACCACGCACACTCACTCCTATGAGCAATTTATAATCAGCAATTAACCTGACATGCTTTTGGACTGTGGGAGGAATCAGGAGTACCCAGAGAAAACCAATGCAAGCACAGGAAGAACCTGAAAAAACTCTACACAGGAAAAACCCCACCTTTTTGCAGTGGGGCAACACTGTTAAAAACCATGCTGCCTGCCTAAACATGCGTTAGTGACAAAAATGTCAAATGAAAAACACTTATAAAAATATGTTGTACAGTGAGATAACCAATTAGAGGATGGGAAGCGACCAATAACTTCAAGTACAAAACTGCAGTTCAGTTAAACATCCCAAGAGGGCACTGTTTACCTTGGAAACACAAAGAAATTCAATCTCTGAACATATTATAACTTGCCATTGCAGAAATCAACATGACCATCCTAAAAGTCTGTATTAAAAAAAAACTCATCCATAAATTTAGAAGATTTAAATGTGCAATGATAAAGTGGGAAAATCAACTTCAAGTGCAATAGTTGTCTTCAGAACAATTACAACACACCCAAATGTAAGAAGATGATTATCACAAGGCTACGTGATCACTCACTCACCATCTTAGGATGGATGAATTCCTGCAGAGAGGTCTTACACAGTCTCCTATCCCAGTCATCAGTTATGTGTCCTCCATACATGATCTCGCCAAAAAGATAGCACAAGTCCTCCCAAGGCACCTGCATGGACTACCATGGAAATAGTTTGTAGATTAATGTCACATTACAAAACATGGCAAAATGAAAAACTGAAGAAGAAAAAATAGACTTCTCTTTTACAATTATCCCCCCCCTCCTTCGAACTTCAAGCAACAATAGTATGCTCAGATTCCAAATAATCTCTTAATTGTGATAATTTTAGGGAAATATATGAAAATGATGTGTCTTTACACATGCTGATCTAATGTATGACACAGGAGTCATTCCCTCATTGGGAGATTATGATCCGTGAGGGTGAAGGAGGAAGAAAAGAACCTGTGATTCATAACAAATTACAAAAGCTGTAGGTTCACAATCATTTGTACCTGTATTGTTTTGCAAATTGCTTCCTTCATCAGCTCTAATTGCAGTGATCACTTATGTAGCGTTGTGAACTGTCACATTGGCTGCATGTAATTACATTTAGGATAACGCTTCATTGCCCTCCTAATGAATTCTCTGTATACGCACATACAGGTTACTGTTTGGTTAACATAATGAAGGACATTCGTTTTTTTGGAGGGCAGAATTCCTGGGAGATGTAATTGGTTATGACCAGAGTAATAGGATTTCTAAGAGAAATGCATTAGGAGTAGTGAGGGCTGCAGCACAGAAAGAATAGATTTTTTGTCTTCATGAAATAAAGCTAAATTATAGGTTGTGTGTTCACAGTTAAAAGAAATTTAGAAAAAGGTGAAAATGAACATTTTTAACAAATAACTCTGGAACAAAGGGTTTCAAGAAATAATACACTCCACAGTAGCTCATCATTCCTGTTGCCAATAACGTCACTGGTAATACCATAATCATTCTAAATTTGATCAGTGTAGAAAGTTTTGGAAAAAGAAACTATGAGTTTTTTTACATGAATAAAAAAACAAGAACAAAAGAAATAAGTTGAGCTATAAAATAGTGTTGTAGTTAAAAATACTTTAGTGTTGGCCTCTAGGTAGTTAAGCAACACATTGGCTGAGATGGTGAGGTCTCCGGTGCTGAAAGGGTAGTTGTGGTTCCATCCTTGTGGACCAAATTTACGGCGCTCTGTTACACTGGCATGGAAGAAGCAAAGGGAGAACAAAATTGAGTTGAACTCTTGCTCCCTGCAGCAGATTTCCAGCGTGTCCTGGGGAAAAAAAAAAACAAAATTCAATTAACGTAAGTAAAAACACATCAGATGTAAAAATTTAAAAAATAAAATAAAATTCTCCACACCTGACTGAAGTTGTTAAGCGCTGCATGCAAACTAGCATTCATGCCAGTGGGTGGCTCATTTGTGATCTTGATGGCATTCTCCAGTATACCTCTTGGGATTATATGCTTCTTGGGTATCTGTACTGGTTCGCCAGTGATGAAAACCCTGTAGCTGGGATGACTATCTGATGCTAATGTCTCCAGGAGAGCATCCAAAGAGGGTAGCCAGTGAGCCACAAGGTGCACATTCTGGACAATAAAAAGTTGATCAGAAAAAAAACTGTAATCAAATGTTTTTGTTACCAATAGTCATGCTTTTGTTTAAAGCAACAGAATTCCTAAAGGCTATTCTATGCTATGAATTTGTGGGAAAATCCACACAGACTCACTTAGCTGCAGGCTTCTCTCTAAAGGAGCCATTTATGGAGCTCATCTAACCAATTATGGCTTTTATTGAACCAAATTGAGTTTATTTCCCTTGTTCTGAGGATGTGATAATATCATTAGGTGCAGTTCAGGGAAGCTCCAAATGCAGCCTGAAGCAGTACAGTTACCTACTTAGTGGGTAACAATGTTCTATACCTGCAAAATGACCCAGTGTCCATGCTTGGAGGCAATCCTGAGAACCCTCTCAGCCACTTCCTCTTGTCCCTGTCCCAGAGACACATTGTGTAAAGTGCCCTGGTCAACGGAAAATCCCAACTTTAAACCTGGAAGCAAAGGATATTTAGAAATGTTTGGACCAAATAATACAGGATATGTGCTATAAAGAGCAAATGTGTACATTATTACCTAGTTTTTCTACATCTCTGAGTGGATCCACTCCAGGTGAAAGGATAAAGAACACAGGGGTTGAGGGATCGCTATCCTCATACAACTTTTCAAATTTCAGCCGGACACTCTCCACATATTTAGTTCCCATGCTCTCCTCAATGAACTTCCTACAAGACACCATTATCAAAAGATAAGTGATACACAGGAGGCAAATACAAATGTACTTAGGGTTATTTACATACTGTAATGCATATGTCATCCTATCAGGACGAAGTGCTCTTAGGATAATTAGCTTCTGAAAGGAACTCTTATTCTTCCAGTCCTGAGGAAGCTTTTCCTTTTCCGGACAACTGGACTCAACAATCTTTTTCCAACGTTTTGGCGAGCTCTCTACGTCTCTGTCAAGTCCACTAAAGCCTTCCATTGCAGATATAGTCTATATCAAAATAACAAACATTGTTACTTCATTTAGTAATTAATTAGAGCATGTAGTAACAAACATCAACCTTTCATCTATTACCTAAAACTTGTTGGCATGTGTTGTACCTTAATGGCTTCCCAGGCATGTGGAGGGAGGAAGGTCACTGGACTGAGTTTGCTGGTGTCCACTGGGAAGTGCAGTAGGAAATCAAATTCCTGGGCATCTATTAAGCCTTGTTTGAGAAGAATCTGACAGGAAGGACCAAGAACACAACATGATCTATGTAGTATTGAACTCTTTTTAATCATGAAACAAAAATGGCAAGAAAACTCCAGAACTAGGTTAAGTTATGTGGGCAGATTAAGCAGTAATGAATGTGAAATAGTCACATGAAGGACAGCCTTCAAAGTAGCACAATTCCTATGAAGAAAACAGTTGGCACAAAGACGGATAATTGCATCATGCCACAAGAACCAACCCCCCTGTCAGAACCAACTGTGTGAACAGCAGCCATGGAGCAAGGTGTGAGAGGTAATCAATAGCAGCGTATGGCATTTCTGACTGCTTTTAATTGAAGTTAATGTGGGGGCAGAAAAATACTTTGATTGATGAGGATGACAGCAAGCCCCACCTTTGAGGCGGACCTCGGCCCCTCACCTGGAAGGCAGTATGTGACAAGAAGGTTAACTTGTCTTTCTCAAACAGGCCCTGGCTGGTGTACAGGAATACAGAATAGGTGATGGCCTCAATGAGGGTGTGCACCCTCGTCCTTACATCCTCATCCCCTTCGGCATGCTCCATTGCTTTGTTAAACACTGAGTTAAAGGTCTGGAACATAACAAAAAGAAGACATCCGGATAAGGTAGGAGGGTAAGAAGTAGAAATGATTACCCAAAGAACAAAAAGGAAGCTGAATACATCGGTGTGTGTGTGTGTAAGGATTGTTCAGAATTTTGGAAAAAAAACTAGCAAAACACACACATATATGCACACACACAGAAAAAAAAAACATGTGTCCCACAGAGGCCACCTCAGAGGTTCACCTTGAGGGAAAACTGGTACATGGGGTTAATCTTGCCGAGGTCATTGATGATGAAGAAGAGCAGTGACGCTCTCTCAGCTGCTGGGCGGTATAGTTCTCGAGCCTCGTTGATCTTTGTCTCATTCTCTCTGGCCTCCACCACCTGTGTGTTCCAATTGCACAAAATGAGCTATTAGGCTCTCAGTCATGCTCCAAAACTAATTCGTTACATATTCTCTTAACTATACATCATTTACAGAAAATAGATAAGAAAATAGAAACAGGAATTTGCTGTTGTATGACATTTGAAAAAACACCTGAGTGTTCAAAAAAAAGGAAGAAAGAAAAGAAGAAAATAACAACAGAACCATTTTGGTGTAATAACTTTACCTTGGACTGGATGTGAGCAGCCATGCTCTTGGTGTTTTCAAGTTGCTCCACCAGAGAAATATCATCCAGAAAATTACAATGGGCTGTAGTTAGGCGACTGAGCAGGTCATCTTCAAACTTCTTAAGCTCAATCTTAAAGTGGTTCTGCTGCGTGGTTAATAGCATCTTCATAGATAAAAGGTCAAATTTATAGTTAAGAGTCATAGTATTATGACTTTTAAAATCTTTCATGAAGACCTGCAGAAAGTCTAGACATTACTTTGATTCTTAAAACTTTCACAAAATGTGAAACAGGTTTACCTTTTGGGTCTCCAGGTCAGGTCTCTCGTAAGATACTACCTGTCCCAGCAGCTGTTCTTCCAGGCCCACAGGAGTCACTGTGAAGTTGATGAGGGAGGTCTGGGCCTGGAGCTCAGGAGGGAAATGTGGATTGGCTAACTTGGTGTGAAGAATGAGTCGAAAGTTACTGTTGTACTCACACTCCTTGCTCCCCAGAAGAATATATCTGGATAACAGAGGGAACACCTTTTTAAAATGTATTAAAGGAAAATTGTTTCTCTGTTTGCTATGTTCAATAAATGACAGCCACTGATGAGCAATATAGCTTAGACTGATTTTGTTAAAAGGAACATATGATAATAATACATTTTCTGTATTTAAGACCATAAATGACAACTCAGAAACTCCAATATGACACTACTTTGTCACTGTGTGAAGCCGCCTTTGTCTGAAAATATGCTGTTCAGATCTGCAGCTCTTGCAGAGTTCAATTATCCAGCTTCCTTATCTTCATCTCCATCAATCTTCACATCATGCAGTATTAGCTGAAAGCTGTATCATCATACTGAAAAGAGGCACAACCTGCAGAAAAGTGGGAGGAGTGAGCTGCTCGACTCCAACTTCCTCTTCTGCAAGGGTGTGCCTTTTAAAACCTGCTGCTACAAACAAATGTAATGAAAGGATCCTGAATAAAAATATAAGTGTTTCAGTACAGTAGGTGAACTTCAAATTATGCATGGTTGAAATTTCTACTGCCGTCAACACTGACTCAAACAAAAACTGATTTGTTTCTGGCAGCAAAGAATAAAAACATTTCAATGCCTAAATAATGTCAAATCAAATTATTCTCCAGTTGTTTTCTGTTTTTCTCATTTGTTCAGAAAATATTAGGAATGAGACAGGAATGAGAGCAAGGGCCACAGGCAGGTAGTTGTACCTGGACCCGCAGCAAAGATGAGATATAGTCTGCATACATGGCGTACTTGTCCTCCACTTGAGCTACACAGCATGACGTTTGAGGACAGTGCAAATTATTTCAGTCTGGACAAGACTACTTCAAGCATTCTGTACCTTGAAAGGTATTTTGTACCTCACGCTGTTAGTAATGCAGCTTCTATTGAGCTCAAAATGGTACTTGTGCTGTAGAAAAATATTTTTTAAATAATAGACTATAAAAGACTATCATAATGCTGTCCAATATCTATTTATTTTTGCATTTCAATTAAATTAGCTCTGGCTTGACGAACCTGGTGGCTTTTCATTTATCTCTAATTACCACCTAGGTGTCAGGCAAGGCCCCAATTTTTATGACACAAGTTCCTCATGGCCTGGGTATGGTTCAACTCTATATCTTCACAAGCCAGAATTAATGTACTATTGATAGAACCATTACTCCACCAAATTAAAGTCCATGCTGATGGATTGGCTTGTAGTCTTCCGTCAGCCATGAAAGGAATAATTAGTATTCATTACTTCACACTCTACAACATTCCAATTATTAATGAACTTCAGCTGTGAAGCTCTACCAGATCCATCATGGCTTCTGCAGCAGGTTGTATTAATCATCGACAGAAACAAGTGTGTGGGTCATCTACAAAATATAAACTTATAATCAGATTTACTACGATAAACTGTTACATCTGGACAGACAGGACTTCAAAGAAAGCTCAATGGGCAGGCACCAAGAAATTCAATATTCATGGTCATACATGGATTAGAGCAAGAAAGATGTAAACATTTCTGAGGAGGAAATCAAAGCAGAACATCGATGTGCGGTATTTACTACTTATGCTGCTGAATCTCTACATTATGACATTTACTGTATTTGTCTTTTTGAGGGTAATTAATATTTGACATGCTTGGAAAGCAGCTAATCTGTAGTTGCTTTGGAGGAGCTGGTATATTTAGGGAATTGCAGCAGGAATAGACATTTTTAAATTGTGATTTGAAATTTGACAATTTTTTGTTATCTATTTTTTTTAAAATAAATGCTATTTTGGCAAGTAACAAATACAAAGAAATGCCAGGATATCACCTAACAGTGTTAAAAAAATTATTGACTGCTTTGATCCATAATGATGGAGAATCACCAGATTTAGTGCATAACATGCTGGCGTTTAGTGGGAGACAGGAGTCCTTATACATAACCATGAAGGTCTTCAATTCAGCTTTTACACTGAGACTCAGCTGTTCAATATGCATCACACCTAAAGAATATAAACACGTAAATATACATCTATCACTACTCTTGAGGCCCCAATCAATATGTTGGCCTCTGGGATTCCGAACACGCACCGCAAACCCATTTATAATCGAAAGAGTGAGCAATAATAATGCATTCAGTCATGTCTCACTGGTGCTTCAATGCTCAGTGAGGTTCAACCATTTGGCAAAGCTGCATTTGTTTCATGCCACAGAAACATTGAACGAATTATATAAAGGATTTTCTTGTTAAAGTTCACTAATTGGAAATGTATTTATTTTTTCTTCACCCTTATTTCAAGCCCCAAAGTTTGAATGTAATGTTGCATTACCAACCTTCCTTTTTTAATAGTTTTCCTGCCAAGTAAAGGCTCCAGGACTGGGTCTACCTTTTCTGGCAGATTCTCTATTAGGACTGTTTCACCGCAGACAAGAGCTTGTTCAATTACATCTAGATACCTGCACACGCACAAAAAGAGGGGAAAACAAGTATCATTGATATTATCACTCTGAAAAAATAAATAAATAAAACTATACTCTGCCCCTTCTCACCCTTTTTGTCCCAGCTGCACCACCCGCAGCACTGACCCAAGTCGGTTTCTGATCCACTTGATGCCCTGCTGCTGTGGGTCGATGATGAGCGGCCAACGCTCACTGGTGGTCAGGATGGCAGCGTTTTCAGTGGACATCCTATCATTTGGCAAGCCCTGATTATGCCAGGCAGCCACAGTGGCATCATCAGTGAGTATGAGGATTGGATCCAGGCCATCTGTCAGGGGTACAGAGACCTGAAACAAAAACAGAGAAAATCAATGTAGGTCAAGCTGAAGAACTCAATTGTGGATGATTGTAGAGAACTGCATTTGTTTTTACTTCATTTGCACAGCACACATGTCTATTGTATTGCCTTACCTTCTGAGACTTAAGGAAAGGAATCCATGCATTGTGAAAAAACTCCACACGATACTCACTGGTGAAGTAGCCCATGTAAGATACAAATGCTGAAGTGAGGAGGACATCCCCACACAAAGTTTTATTTTGGCTTTCATACTTGACTATTGCCTGGGACCAGCGCTCCCTCTCTGACTGGAAGACATTAAGACCAAGAACAAGTTTTAATATCATCAAACACACACACACACACACACATCATATATACACACACATAATTCTATCATATATTTGAATATTTTTTCCAAGAAACTCTACAAGACAGCACCACACAGAAGTGCTTCAGACACACAGTAAAGTTAATATGTGCTGGAGTATATACGCACTGGACATTTTCCTGCTCCATTTATTGTGAAAACTAGGAAAACGTAAACAGTAAAGCTGATAAATGCAAATATCTTAGAATAGCATTCTAAGTTTGGCTGGAGATTCACTCAGCATCAATTTTGCATTTATTTAAACCTTCAATACTGTGACTGTGACAGCCTACAACAATAAATCATGTATGGCATTTTCTTACAAGGGGCTGTGGATCTAGAATATGTCATATAATAAATTCTCAGACAGTTAAAAATCACTATAATTTTGCTCTAATGTATTATGGATCTCCTGTAATATCACTCAGTCTGGGGTGAGTCATTGTTAATTTCCAACAGCTGTTGAGGCTTTGAGGTAAGTTAATGATTAAATATAGACGGCCTGATTTATTAGTCTGTACACTATTGCTTCCAGGTCAATGCCATAAAGACAAAACATTTATCTTGATATGCTTAAAAGCCAAGCTGTTCCATGCAAACCACATTTATTTTCTGGAATAAAAAAAGTCGAACTTGCAAAATGGCCACTGAAATGACCATCTCTTATTTTACATTACTACCCGAAAAAAAATATTCCCAAAAGGACATGCACAATGAAGTAAAACATTTGAATATAATGTTTAAGTAATTATGCCTATGTACCTATGCATAGGTATTTATGTCTACAGTGTGTTATTCCTACAGTGCTGTATTCCAAAACTCCCTTCACCTTAATTCTGTTGAAAACAGATTATTTAAATAAAACAATGATGTACTCCTCAAACAAAGCATAGCGTATTGCATGTGGCGTTCAAGTTTTGTATGTAGTGTATGAATACAAAACATTTTGTGCATTCACAGCTTCTATTGCATGGGTAGAGGACACTTTTATTGTAACCTTCTTGCCATCTCTCTTCCATTCGCAGTTTGGAAACTGTTCAGCTAGCCAGTTGCCCAGTTCAGCCATGCATTTTCTGTGGTCCAGCCCTCTACCAATCTCACATGTCCTCAGTATGCTGCTGGGCCAGGCTGTAAAATCTCCCTTTGCCTGATCTGCTCATACAACTGTCAGACTATCCTGCCAGGACATCACAACTTCAAGTCCAGATTACTGATGCAATTTGATTATCCGCACCTCACCAAGCATTGCCCCCAGCAAGATGATCACTCGTTTTATGCCAAGTCAGCCCCAATGACACCACCATACTCTTCTCTCTCTCGTTGCTTACCACTAAGCCTTTGACTAGTCGGTTGGCCAGCTCTATGGTTTGGGAGGTTTGTGCCACCTCCTCCTGACAATTGATTTTCTCAGCTGTAGCCCTTTCAAACTGATCCTTCAGGCTCTGGAGGCTGGCATCGAGGTCCTGCAAAAACAAAAGAAGTCAAATTAGGTACCATTTACAAAGTATGCTTTTTATGCTGATTAACATAAGAATAATCCTGTTATACTCACCGCCAATTTCTTTTGAACTGCCAGCAGTTTAACTGTTGCTGTTTCAAGTTCTGCATTAGCTTGTGATAATGCACGCCTTTTTGGAATAACCTCACAATAAATCTGAAAAATGGTACACTTTATAAAGAAACCTCCAAAATGAAGAACAAACCCTGTGTGACAAATGCATTTTTCATAATTACTGCTTATTTTAAATCTGACCTCGTAGTATTTGACAATATTAATAGTCCAGGCACATAAACCAGCTGCAGCTGTAGATTTGGTCCAAACTCTATCAGGCTGGAAGTCTGGATTTTTCAAATATTCTTGTTTTACCACAGTCAGACAAGACCCTGGGATGTGCTCTTTGTCATATGACACCAGTGCCTGCAGGAAATCATCTACCTGATGAACATAGAAAGATAAAAGCAGGCAGTGCTTCAAAACTTACAGCTGTACTGTTTTACGAACATTCTAAAATTTGAATGTAAAAAATCACGACCATGATACAAATATGCATAACTTCCAGAAAAAAAAAGTTCTAAAATGCAACAAAAACCCAGATCTATACTTGAAATTGTTTGAACATTTATCCAAAAGATACAAGAGCAAAATAAATGTTTTTAATATCTTCACAGATTAATGTCAATGTACTGTATTCAGAAAAATTCAATTTAAACATATAAATATAAAGTTTATTAAAGATACTGTACGTTTAACCAAAACCTTTAAGATTCTTTGCATAGCAGTCTGCTCGTCTATGCCTTTTTCTTTCTTCTACTGTACATATAGTACAAAAAAGGTAAAATAAATACAATTGACAAAATAAAGATAAAGATAAAATGTGACTTCACACTTTTTGACTTCTAAACTGAACCTCTCCTTGGATTTGGTTCAAATCTCATCTGAAACTTTCTAAATTATTTACCCATTGCCTTCACAGATTAATATAATGCTGCTCATGTAGTTTTACTTTGAAATTTCACCATATTCCCTATGTTGTTCTTGTTCGATCTGTTGTGTGTAATTTGATGATGTTTAGCCACAGTCTATGACAACATAGACCACTCCTGGTCTTGAGACCATGATCATTGACTAGAATGACTGCTATTCACAGTCATTTCACAGCACCATAATGCATTGTTGAATTTGCCACAAGGCATAGACAAGTTTGAAAAAAAAAAAGCACATTTCCCAATGCAAAATTGCAAAACACTTTCAGCATTGAGAGGGTTTATTATAGTGGTCAGGAAATCCATGGAAATTTAGTTATCTAAACAACAAAGTGTCCATCACCTAAGACATAGGCTAAGACTGCTCATCTCAGACGGACAAAAGGAAAGTGAAAATGTTTTCTGCAGTCAGGTGAGTCCATGTTTCAGCCTTTGGGAAAAAGGGATGTTGGCCTATACATGCAAGAGGGGAGAAAGGCTGTTCAGGCCTATGCAGATATTTGGAAATAGACCAGTGCCCATGGAATGAGGGATTTGCATACATTCAAAGTAGAAGGTATACATATTTTGGCCAGACATGTGCTGATCTCAAGGCAACATCTCTTCTTGGATGGTCCATGGTCAGACAACGCTGTAAGACCTCATCCTGCATAATGTAAAATAGCCTGACTTCCCTGACATGGATTCTGTTATTGACATTAAAACATTTGGTAAATCATAAAGAGAATCAGAAAACAAACATTTGAGCAGCTGAAATGTTATCCTGAGCATGGACACAAATTTCTCTTGCAAAATTGCTTAACTGTGATGTAACACAAAGGTGAACTTGCTCTCTAAACTTTCTGAGTGTGTTGCATCAAATTTTCGTTTGATGGATGCAATAAAGTAAGTATGTGAAAACAATGAAAATCATTTCTATTGACCTTGTGGCTGTAAAAAAAAGAACCCAAAAACAGCTTAAACTAAGTGACAAATTATAGTTTTAAGTTCTTGTCGCATTTTAGGAACCTTCCAAACTTATCTGAAAATGGGGTTTGTGAAACAAACATGTCCTGAATCATGGAGAAATATTCTGCTAAATTTCTACATACAACATTTTACAACCAAGTTTGAATTAACATCAGCAAGAGCTGGGAAAACAGGTCGACACGCTTGCTCCACCAGTGGGTGAACACAGTCATAGAGCCATTCAGCTGTAATGTGAACATTGCAGAGCTGTTGTGCAGGACCAGGGTCAAGGCCCTTTTACAAATTAGATTGACATTAATCAGGCAGATGTGACTGACATGATGACAGCTTAACCTTGCCCATGAAGGCCCGTGCTGCCTTCCAGCTCCGATCCTTAGGCACACGACCGCATGGGGCCAGCAAGACCATCACAGCTGCTGCAACATTGATTACTGCCACTGGGGGGTTTGGAAAGGCCTTCAGCTCAGTAAGGTTAACCTGAAAAAGAAATATGCATACATATACGTATAATCATATAATCCAAATGACTGTAAATTCAATGGAATTTTGTTTAATTTGATGAAATTATGCACTTTGTTGAGGGTGTCCAGGGCTGCTACCGCAGCTGTCAGCAATGGCTCTGCCTTGGCTAATTCATTTTCACAGTCTCTCTGTTTGACCGCAATTTCTGCCTGCATCGCAGCAACCTGCAACCATAACAAACTAAATTACAGGGGGTGTATGTAGTGAATGGCTTGGTATGTAAAGCGCAATGCCAACAACATTATTGATGACTAAAATGTGACTGGTTTTCTAACCTTTTGTGCTTCCACATCCGCAGCCTCTCTCTTCTTGCCAACCCTCTCAGTCTGCAGTCCAATTTTTGTTATTAGGATTTCAATATTCTGGTTTTTAAAGGTCAGCTCAGCTTCTTGCAATGCCAATTTAGATTTTAAATTTTCAACCTTAAACAATGAAAAAAAAATGCATAATTTAAGATTCAATTTAAACACACAAATGAGTCAAATCAGAAACAAATTAAATTTTTTTTAATTTGAGCCCCGCAGAGCACAGATAAAAAATGTTCACCTGAGTAGCAGTGGTCTGGAGTTTTTGAAGGCCACTTTTAAGCCGGTTCATCTTGTATTGAAGCTGAGCTCGACTCTTCTCCAGAAGGTTTCTGTACAAGCTGATTTGCTGGAGAAAGCTCTTGGGGGTGGTGTAATTGTACCTCTTCTCATTGAGCTGGTATTTTTCACTTGCCTGGTTGACACTGGTGTGAACATAGGCCATGAAAAGACTGATGGGTTTCAGGAAGGCAGGCTATAAAAATAAGCAGACATGTAGGGAGAGGGGAGAACAGGGGGAGACTGGATTGAGTGGAGTTTAACATCTCCAGCCTGATGGGAACTGAAATATTATCTTCATAAACTTTGAATTCATCTACAAGTTCTGCCATCTTACTTGGTTGGCCCTGACTTACTCAATCTGAAATTTAGGTGCAGCTAGCAGAAATGATTATGCTTTGAAACCTCTGTGAAAATAATGTGTTTAGAAAAACTGACATGTAGCTTGTAAAACATGCACACTGTTTACATTATGTAGTGTCCTCCAACTTTCTAAACACTGTCTACAAAAGCTTTGGTACCTTCATTCTGAGTATTTATCAAATGGTGCATAAGGAGACACAGTCACCATTAATCACATAGTTAGGGATCAATTAAACCTAAAACAAATGAGCAGAGAATATGAGGATCAAATCTGACCATAACTCACAAAAAAACCATTGTTAATGATCATGGAGCCACTAGGGGGAGAAAAAAATCATTATTAATTAAGATCTGACATAATGCATTTTGACAAAGCATGCTGGGTTGTGTTGAGATGCGACAGAAGCACATTGATTGGCCTTGTACAAAAACTATTAGTAGGTTGTATATTTTTAACTTTTAATAAACTATCATTTAAATTTTTGTACCTCTGTCTTTTAAAGAGGACAAACAATTTATATTTGTTAAATATGTCTCACATTGTTTTTGACACTTTTCAAAATATTTTCCTAAATATAAAAAATTCTAATTATCAGAACTCATTTTCACTATGTCTTCTAATTTATTATATTAACGTGTGTAACTCTCAGCAATGGTATACCTTTTACTACCTCTATCCTATAATAATAATATGCTAAAGCTGCAATTAGGATCATTACCAAGCTCCATCCTCTCCACCAGTGCCTGATACTGGCACTGCAGGCTCTGCTACTACAATTATTTGGCAGTAATTACCTAATAATACCAAAAATTCTAAGAAATACCACTGCTATTACAAAACTGTCTTTCTGCAAATGAGCATCCACATACAAGCAGATGTATTCACACATATGATAGAAAAGTAAGAGTTTGGCACATGTTCACATGTGTGATGACACTTCCCGCTTGTGGCAGCTGTGCCACCTTAGAGGGTCGTTATGTGCTTAATCAGTCTTCTCTCATTAACATAAATTACTCTGGGTTGTGATCGTTCCACTGCTATGATGGAAAACAATGATATGTCTGCACTCACTGTGAGTCTCCAGGCATGTGTTCAGTAATTTGTCAGTACTTCAGTAGAGAATTAATGATGACGGATCTATGGAAATGTTAATCCACCTGCATTGCAATAATTAGAAGGTGTTCAATAAAGACTACACCAGTATGGATTATCAGGATGCATGACAAATCTGGTGAGAAATATTAAAGCACGTGGATATACATCTGTGAAGGCTGAAATTATTATTTTAAGTGATGTAGCAGAGTTCAGGCACATACAGCAAAAAGCCTAAAAAAAATAACAATTTCACTATTTGACTGCTGGTGAAATCAGGTACATAGATTCAGAAGCCTAACCTCAATGCCTTCAATCTCTTGGATAAACCTGTAGCTGACCGATTGCAGAGCTTCTGCTGTCCAGGGATGAAACCAGTCAATGGTTGTGCAACTGACAAGAGCAGGGAATTGACGGGCCCTAACACGCAAAGCACTACCCACAGGAGACAAACACAGTACTACCTACAAAAAAGAAAACAGGGAGATAATATCAATATCTGCTGCACCAAGGTTGAACATACATGATGTACAAAGATAAATACATAAATAAAATAATATATCTGCAAAAAGGAAATTTGTCATAACTGACAACATTTCCATTTTCATCACTGTGCTATGTAGAGAAAAGTACATTCCCAGTGGGCCAGAGC
The DNA here is from genome assembly GCA_037176975.1 of Arrhamphus sclerolepis. Lineage (NCBI taxonomy): Eukaryota > Metazoa > Chordata > Actinopteri > Beloniformes > Hemiramphidae > Arrhamphus > Arrhamphus sclerolepis. The sequence continues at coordinate 8,282,063 of JBAMYA010000008.1, forward strand.
ATAAAGTGATGTAAGCAAGAACAAAAACTAGCATGTTCATCGAGAACAAATATTTATTTCCTCTTAACCACCGACCTGCCTGCATGGCTTGGTTAGTTTATATATTTTAAACATATGTCATAATAATATAATAATGCTGTTCAGGTCAACACTGTTCTGGTATGTATTTTCAATTTGTCTTGATCAGTTCATTATGTTTGCCAGTTCTGCAATTTAGTGGGTGAATAAAGTGGAGCAAATTGCTGGAACTGAATTATGTGATGGAACAGACCTGAACCACTCGACTATTTTAACTGGCTTTAGAAATATTTTCTAAACCCATTCAGTGCAAAAGCTTTTTTACAAAGAAAAGCCTTTCTAAAATCAGGGGATTCAACAAAAAACAAGCAGCTGCCCATTAAAATCTCAATCTCAACCTAAAATAGAAATACAATATTAAAACCATTTAATTTCTTGTCGTTATTTGAATTCATTAAGTTTGCATTTTATGTTTTCCATAAATTTTTCCTAAAACATTCTTAAATTTGAGTCTTGAAAATGATGCAGAACTTGAGTCCAAAAGCATTTAAATATATCTTTCATGTTTTAAAATAATCTTTGTTGAGGAAAATCAAGAGGGATTTTCATAGTTAAAGAGCTTCTTACACAGTTGAGTTTTAAACAGTATATTTTTTCCAAACAAATAAAGTAAGGATTTAGCCTAATTATATAGCATCTCTTCTTACAAAGAAAATAATAAATAAATGCAACAAAAGAGCAACAAAACAATGTCTATTGAGGGAAACAATTAAAGTACTAATTGTTAAAAAAGAAAAAAAAAAGTAGAAGAAATTAAAAAGACTAGACCGTCAGTTGTAGTTGTACTCGGTCCGTAAAAAATCTCCAGCAGTTTTCCCTACTGTCCAGAAGTCCAAGGGCTCGGACCTCAGCTCTCACACCGGATACAATACCTTCGATCTCCTCCTCACTGAAGACATCTGGAAGTTCTCCTGGAAGGAGCAAGACAGCCAAAATCATGGATTGAAGAGCTGTAGGCATGACTACTCACTTTATAACCATTCCAATTATTTCAAAGGCTGACAATGTTTCATAACGGACCAGTCACTTTTATGAAGCCATTTCTACAATGGCAAGTACCTGTCAGACAAAAAAGTTAAAAACTGCATGAATAATATGGATTTTCGATCTGACCTGATAACAGTAAATCATTAATGAGGACAAGAAACTGCTCATCGGGTATCTGTGCATCAGTCAGGAGCAAAGCCACACGCTGATTATTTACTCCAGTTTTCAGGAACAGTCCTGCCAGGTCCACCTGACAAATGAAAATACACACAGACAGTGCTAGAACGAATACATAGTATATAATACCTAGTATATGATCAATATAATAATCAATTGGACAAAAAAATGCTTTTTTAAAAAGTATATTAAATGATAAAGTAACGAGCTACATCAATGAGGTAGTAAAATATTTTCCAGTGGTTTTTAGTGGTGTATTAATATTCTTTACTGTGTCAATGGCAAAGCCTAACATTACCAAATTATATTAATTACTTATAAAATAATTGGATTAAACTTTATCCTGTATGCAGGCTGAAGAAAAAAAAACTGACAAGTCATTTTTTTAGACAAAAACCTTTTTTCAAGTAGTTTTTCACATTTTACATCAAAACAACTTGTAACACCAAATCAGAAATAGTTGGGCCAGTACTGAAAATGCAAATGAAAAAAAAAAAGTTTAGTAGAAAAGAAACAAAAAAACAGTGATCTTTACATGTACTTTGTCTTTGCATTTCAACTCTGCCACAAATTCCTAAGAAGTTGAGTCATTACATTTTTTTATGATATTGTAATGTTGCTATTGCTTTTCACGACACCAAAGATGTTCTAGGATGAAGCTGTTTAGTTCTTATTTTTCCTCTTATTCTTCCATGCAGACAAGACATACAACAGTATGGGGTCATTGTATTTTTAATTTCAAACTTCTACACACATTCATTATTGGTGTCAGCATCTGTTCTTTCATCATTTATCTGGAATGTTGATTCATCTGACCACAATACATGTGATCATTTGACTACCGTTCCATCTCTCTGAGCCCAGAGACGAAAAGCCATGTGTTTGGATTGTAACTACAACAGTACATGTCCATTTTCAAAGAAAGCATACTGTATGAATTTAGACTAAGCTTTATGTTCTTGTCTGTAACCTATACTTACCTTTAGATCCTGGATACTATAACTCTTACTCAGACTGATCTGAAAGACTTCCACAGATGAAATGTACGCTGCAAGACGAGTCAGGCTTTGTCTCCCACTGCCGCCAACCCCCACCAGTAACCCATGACCCCTTGGAGTTTCCAGGATACGACTGATGTGACAGCTGGAAACAAGACAATCTTTATTATGGCTCTAAAGAAACCGATTATCTATTCATCTATTGTCATCATCACATCTTTATTAATATTCACTATATTCATTAGTATTATAAAAAATGTGTTTATATTATTGTAATATATGTTCATCTGAAACAATTCTCTTTATTGCTAAGTACGTTTTCATATACAACAAATTTAGTATGTTCTTTAGTAGAATATACAAGTATGAAGACAAAGTGTCAAGACAACATTCTAAATATATAAATGTAAACAAAAGTAATCTGTCAGTAGAAAAAAAACAAACTATGAAATAAAAAAACAAAATGCACATTAGAGATTTAAAAAAAAAAAACAACTATACTTACACATGTTGCATAGCATCTTCAAACAGCACTAGATTCATGGCTGGATGGAGCTCATTGTAGCTTTCCAAGGCATCTGTGAGGATGTTTCTGAGTGTGCACCAGTCTGTGACAGGGGCATAGGAGCCATCCCCACACATGTTGGCAAAATGGCAGTAGAGAAGGGGCTGCTTTTTCACCTCTTTCTCCTCAAGTCCCTGGAAGAGGAGATACTTAGAAATATTTTGGTCAGCATTCCTATCTACAGCTGAAGAGCAAATGTTTATACTAATGATCGGAATGCGGTTCGTACCTCAAAACATTCACGAACAGTCTCCATCTGGAGCTTCTGGAAACGCTTTATGTCATGAACATCAACCAGTCTATCTGAGTAGACTCTACTGGATTCATGGAGCCACAGCATTACCAGGTCATTGCTTTCTTTCACACTCTCAGGCCCAGATAGAAGGATGCCCTTATAAACAAAGAAAACAATGTTACTACTTAGCTTATATCTCCTGAGTAGGGCAGTAAAATGTGCTTTCATTTCTACTACCTGAAAAACACTTGATATGTCTCGAAGGTTAAATGTGTAGTGAAACTTTATGGCTGTGGGCAAAAAATTGTGAACCATCTTGTGATGAAGGGCTATGGCAGCTTGGACCACATCGACAGCACTCCTTTGAACCTGAGGACTGAAGAGCTGCTGCTTCAAATGTCCACACAAGATCTGACTGTAGATGGACATCTGAGCCATAGATGAAGGAAAGTTCACTGCAAACACTGAGAAATGTCTCTGTTGGAACAGTTGGGTACAATTAGACTTAAAAAATGTATGGCAGTATATACTGTAATGCTTAATAATTTAGTTTCTAACTGCAAAGATTTAGAGGGTTTGGTTGCATACGCTCTTAATTAATTGTGTATTTAAATATGTCACTTTAGTATTGAACATTATACTTCAGAGTTAAAACTTTAATATAATTTATTAATATTCCAGACCACATGTGTACTTGTAGATGTGTTTCCTTTATGAAAGTTTCTAAAATGTTTTTGGTTTTTTTTCTCTCCAGAAACAAGTGAGTACTACTGGTAATTCTCTTCAATTAAAAATTTATTGTGAAAATAAACAGAAAAAAACACGACTCAAAACCCATATGGTTGTTGTAATATAGCAGTTGATGATAATACGGTGATAATCATTGGTGATAACAGGAAAATGTTATTGTTAATGTTATCAATATTGTGTTAATAATAGAATTGATAATAAAGAGCCATTTTATTCAAGTTGACATAGAAATGACAGATATTATATTATCTTTGGTTTGTCAGTTTATTTGGTTTTCTTTGAAACCTTCCATCAAATACGTAATTGTTCCTATTTGTACACAATTGCAGTTATAGATTCCCCCTACAATGCAACATTGTCATAATCTGAGTATTAAAAAAAGAGTGGCCAAGTTATGGATGAACTTGACTGATAGCATCATTGTTATTATCAATAAACCAAGTAATTTTACTGACAAGCATACCTGCAACCTCGGGTTGATAGTGAAGCTTCCAGCTGTTGGATTCATACAGGAAACATACTGAGTATTTTGTATTTCTTTTAAAGTCAGTTTTTGTCTCCCATACCTACAGAGGACATACAAACCAATAGTTTCAGTAAATGAACACAGCAAACTTCTACAAAGCACAAAGAGACAAATAGAAATCGTGTCCATCCATGTAAATGTTGTGTGATGTCACCACAGCACATCTATGCTAGAGGCTAGTTAAAGGCTTTGCGGAGGAACCTTTCTTTAGCTGGACACAGTCTGCCAGACATCCAAAAAATTTAGTGACTTGACCTCATCTGACTTTGTGTAGGGGGTCTTCTTACCAGTGCCCATAATCCAAATGCTGGCGTATAAGTGCATGAGCCTGTACAGTTCCATAGTTATCAACAGCTGGTATGTTCACGTCATCTATGAAGTATACCAGCCTCCTGTTTCCTGCAGGGGAGTAGCTCCGCCCTGCTCTTTTCTCTAATGATCGCTCTAGAATCTCTACATGAGAAACCAACAAGGACAACAAAGATAATACCAACAAAACAAATGGCAATAAAAATACAACTGAACCAATGTATTCTGTACTTTTAATTATGAGAAAATGGTACTATAAACAAGAAAAAGCTTTGGAAATGAGGGGATGTGTAAGTAAGTTACATTTGTAATACATGAAGATAAACCTTTCGCTGTTTACAGCTGCCCTGAATGCAATAATTGCCAGCAGATGGTGCTCCTGGTTTCTTAATGGGTTAATATGTACTGTAGAAGAAACATACATAAGAAATACACACGCACACATAAAAAAAAGACACTAACCTTGTAACATGAGGGAGGTAGTGTAGTAGTTGAAGGGTACTTTTGAGGTCATATATGTCTCAGGCAGGGAGTCTAACTTGCTCCTGACAAGTGCAGTTTTCCCCACTCCAGCATTCCCTGCAACCATCACTGGCTGTCTCCTCTCCAGCAACAAGTCCATGAAGTAGCACAGACGCACAGTCTCTGTAGTGTCTACCAGAACAGCCTGCAATCATGGAAACAGCAGGAAGACACAGAACAGAAACATACATGCTTATTATGGCTTTCTTTGAGTGTGATTTATTGACAGACATGTGTTCAGTGAATTGTACGTGATTTATAATTTCTTGTATTTCCCCAGTACACCACAACTATTCTGTCATAATAGCATCATTTGCTTAGAACAAAACCCCACTAATTATGGCTCAGCAAGAGCCTTTGGAGCATTCACAGCTGTACGCAGGAGCATAAAGAAAGACAAAAGAGCGTGGGTGATAGCTCAAGCCTTGTTGCTCAAGCCTTCACCCCCACACACTCTGGTACAGGGACTAGTAGATGGTAATCAGTCACAGTGGCAAGTCTATCATCCATTCCAGAACCCCTGCCATAACCTCATGATGTGACTTTACCCTCTCTTATTATGTTCAATGAGGCATGCATACATTTTTAATATCACTGTATTGTTCATTTTTGGTTATTTTTCTTCTTTTAATTGTGATTATTTGTCCAACTGCTTGAAAAGTTTGTGTTTCTCTCTCATAGTTACAGCAGTTTGTAAGTTCTTACTTGTAATGGTGGGCAAGTTTCCATTTGAAACTGTGGCACAGTATCACCCCAGGGCAGGAAGCGCCTGGACTGATGGTCAAGGTAGTAGTCAAAAACTGTCCCTTGTGTTGGCAACTTGACTGTCCTCATTTCTTTGCTCCACCACTGACTGAACTCTACTCGATAATCATGGAGCTGAACACATAATCAAAAATATAAGATTAGGCAGTTAGTCACAGAATTTCATTGAAACAACAACACTATCCCTTATTCAGTTATAATTTTTTTTCCAGTGTTTTTGAGAAAATCAAAATTCATCAAGTATTATTAGAACATAAAGACTTGAAAAACATTTACGCATACAAAAACTGGTTAATTTTCATTCTATAAACTGTTATAATATGATGTAAGGAAAGCTTTAGATTATGATACTATATTTACTTATTTACTACCTGATCTTGACAGAGAGCTCCCCCAAAAGCCCAGATGCAGGCAAAGGTGAAATAGGTCTCATATATCTCACGAGTGGACTCAGGTGGAACATTTTCTGGTATCAGAAGGCAGTCCAGCAAAGTGCAAAGTGTCTGAATGAGAATGAAGTATTAAATTGATGTTTTCTGACTGCAAAGATATACAATCATAAGGAAATACACTAAGAATTCTTGTGTGTCAAGCACCTGCACCAAAGAGTTCTCAGTCATAGGAATAATTGTCTTGAAACGATTTTTCATCTGTTCCAGACAGCGTGGAACATATTTCTCAAACAGTATGGTCAGATGTGCCCTTTCTGTCTGGTAATGATGTTGATCAATCCAACTGGCAACATACCTGAGCAAAGATCCAAGATAAACATGATGATAAAAAGGACTCTTATTACCATTATGTGAATATTGACAGATTAGGTATGATTCTATCAAACTCACGGGTTCCAGCCCAGATCTTGTTGGTTAACATAAAGGATTCCTGCTCGAGATACAGTGGCAGGAGTGGCCATCCTGAGGTGACTGATTTCAAACACCAGTCTCATAGATGAGGTAAGTGGCACACGTTCATTACTGGCCAGAGTCAGGACCTAAAAATAATGAAACATTACCTTTTACAATAATAACACTGAGGTTTGAATTAAACAAAGTAAAAACTATCTGCATGTTTCATTAGATGCTATAAACCTGTATTCAGAGTATTTCAAAGGGACAAAAATCACAGTGATTGTGACAATGAATCATTGCTCTGAAAAAAGACCCACAAGCACTCAGACTCCAGGAAATGATTGTTGTAGGAGGGGGACAGAAACAACTTTTTCTGTATATGTCACCTTGGTTGCTATGTGTTGCGCAGTAGTGTATGAGTGAACAGGAGGGAGGTACCTTGTTATCATCCATCACTGTGTTGAGTGATTCAGTCCACATTGGATCAATGTCTCCATCCAACACAATCCACTTAGGGCCAAGGTGGGAGATGTTTGCCTGCTCACGCATCAGTGATGACAGCAAACCTTGCACAGGGATTGAAGGATGCAAACAATAGCAGAGAGCACACTGTACGTGCTATTTATACTTAAGAGTACACTTTATTTTTTGCTTTTTATGTTTATTTTTTTTACATCTTAATTCAAAAGCAGACTAAGCAGAGTATTTTTCCCATGTATTTTATTTGTCTATGCCATTGTTGGAACATTTTTAGGTTGCAATCCTTTTGGTAATGGGTGAGTACTGATGAGCAAATAGCAGTGTGCAAATTTGAGGACTATAAAAACAACTGATTATTACAAACTGCCATCTCCTCACTCATCTCTGCTTTATTTCTGCACATCTGTGCCTTACACCCACACACACCCAAACACACACACACACACACACACACACACACAAAAAAGTTAAAGTGCAATTATGTTTACATACATTTGAGCAATGTGTATTGATGTGTTTATGCACGCTTAAAAAATTAACTGCAAAGAGCAAAAGAGAATTTTTCAGCTTATTTTGTCTTTAAACACATTTCTGTTTACCATCTTTCCACTCCCGGGTCGCAGGATGGATGAAGCCAAACAGCTCATCTCTGTCTATCGCCTTTGGATTGAGGTCATTCCAGACTGGATTCCTCTTCAAATTTACATAGGTTTTGTGGAGAACTCTCAAGATCTGTTGGAAATGTCAGCACATCACGTTTGACATGTATGGTACACAAATATAATATAATATGATATGATGTGATGTGATGTGATGTGATGTGATGTAATATAATATAAAATAAAAAAAATGTTGTTTTCACAAACTTTGAGATGCAGAAATCTTACCTGGCTTTTCCCTGTCCCTGCATTTCCAACCACAAAGACAGAGTGACGCACTGCCATGAGTTCTTCCAGCTGCACTACCTGACAAAGTTGAATATGTTTACAAGAACATTCTTTCAATACACTAAAGGTAGATTTACACAAATTAATGTCAAACCTTGAGGATAAATGTCTCCTCAGGCTGGAGTCGTAGCTCCAGGGTGGACTCTCGAATGGCCTTCTCAAATTCATAGTCTCTCTCTCTCTCCACCTCCAGGCCTGGGAACAAGTCTCCAAGCAGGCCCAAGAATATAGTCATGTCATCAGTCACAATTTTAGCCATGTTGAAGTCCCGCAGTGCACGCATCAGCACCTAGAAGTTAACAAGCACTCTCAAATAAATAAAGGCTTGTTTCTCATCTGGCTATGAGATGAGACATAAATATGAAGTCACCTGATCCTCTGGTCTTGTCTTGTCTCTCCTTCTCAGAGCCCCAGCCAGGACCAGAACGGACTTAACAGCACGTAAACCCCAATCGTAGTGAGCCTAAAAGAGAAACAAGAAAAGAAGTTTTACTTTTGCCAAAAATCTCGTACTTTACTAGTAAGATTTAGTCAATGATTTTGTGTTCTACAGTGTTTCTGAGGTGAAGAGCAGTTAAAAAGATTAAAAATGTGTGCTCTCTTTTTAAATTCCAATGTTGAACTAGTCACATGTAGTGTGGTAGTACTTCCCATAGCCCAGAAACTTGCATGTTAGGTTGATTGTTGATTCTAAATTGTCACGTGAGAGTGTTTATACATGGCTTGATTGTCTTTGTGTGGCTCTGTGATTCACTGGCGACTTGTATGGGATGTACTGTGCCTGTAGCCCAAAGTAAGCTGGGATAGGCTCCAGCACCCCCCTCACCCTGAATAGGACTGAAGTAGGTACAGAAGATGAATGCAATGTAATGGTGTTTTGTTTTTTTTGCTTTACCTGCTTAGAGAGCAGTTCTTTGCAGAGATTGTAAAGAGAAGTGAATTTCCTGGCTAAAAGTTTAGCATCACGGAAGCCCTCTGCCACCAGCATTATCTCACAAATAAGTTCAGTGTCAGGCACCACCATGGCACAGGGTCTATAACAGGACATAGTAACTACAATGAACTTTATGATGAATAAAGGAACACTATAAAGGAAGTTAATGAATCATTAACACCTGAAAAGGGCTTTGAGGTTCTCAGGCAGTTCCGCTCTGCCTACGTAGCCAGGGTTCATAGTGATGAAAATCCCAACTGAATGTTTTAGGACAATATCCTTATCAAGAAAAATGAACCTATGACATAGCACAGAAAATTAACTCTTCTTCAGATGTACTTAGTTCCATTATGACAACTTAATGTATTCAGTTTCATTGGCTTACCTTTGCTTTTTAGAGCGAATGGCATCCTGAATTGTTTTGACCTGCACTGCTACAACTGAGAGAACATCCACAGAGATACGATTGAATTCATCAAAGCATCCCCATGCTCCAGTCTGGGCCAGACCCTTGTAGATATTTCCAATTGACTTAACATGAACAAAACATATATTTTACATCAAAACATGTTTAGTGAAACATTTTAATAAAGAAAAAAACGAACAAAGGTAATCATTTCAAAGTAATCTGTTGATCTTACCTTGTAGTCCATCTGTTCAGAGCAGTTGAAGATGTATACCATGACACCCATGGCTCTGCCAAGATCTTTTGTTGTCTCCGTCTTGCCAGTTCCAGCTGGTCCTGCTGGGGCTCCACTCATGGTCAGGTGGAGTGACTGAGTCAAAGTGATGTAGCACCTACATGTGACAACAGCACAAAGAGAAACACAAATGTGCAGTTTTGCAATAGTGTATGTTATGAACTTATTTTTTAGATTTAATGTGTATCGGCTAAAACGATTATCTAGCTGTTACCGGTCCGTGAGGGGAGTAATGACCAGCCGTGGTGTGTTTCCAAGATACTCATATGAGTAAGCAAACTGAGCATCACAGATGTTGATAAAGCAGTGGTGAAGCTGCTCGCTCCAGCAGTGTCGAAGCTGAGACAGCCACTGGAATGCCTGTGAGGTGGTGACCTGTGAGAATGCAAGGTTGCAATTACACTTCGCCAAATAAGACTGGTACACTGGTGCTATCACGGCAGTAATGGTTACCATGTCTAGGTTTATTCTAAACTCATTTCTTATATTCAAATCTATTCATTGTAGTGAAACAATTACGCCATGTTATGTTGCAATCATATAAATTGTTTTACAGAATCAAGAGGTGTATTGTTCTTTTGCAGATTTCATCTATTATTCTATCAACTTCAAAATTGAAAATCTATAAGATTTACTGTACATACATTTCAAATATGGCAACCTGTTGCCATATTGGTTGTAAAAATTTTGAATTAATTTTACAAATCTGTAAAATAATGTAAATATTGTTATATGTCTAGGTCTGTTGGACTAAAAAGTTTATTATAGAAAAATACATTTGTGTTTACCTTTTGAGCAATGAGAGTAGTAACAATGTCTCTAGCATGGACATCAATGGTGCAGATAGTCATGATCTTCTGTCTGTCTCCTGGGCTGAGCTCTCCCAGCAACATGCTAATCAACAAATTAAGTTGTGAAACCTGAAGGGAAAAACAGATACAAAAATAAGACAATAATGTAATAATAAATTTACAAATTGAAGGGAATTGGCAACAAAATGATAAAACATCAATTTAGGTCATGTTTCCTATCTCACTGATACTTAAAAACCATTTTCATACATGTCATACACACATCTAAAGTGGATATTTCAGATGTTTGCATAATAAAATTTACCTGTTTCTTGTTGTAGTCTTTCAGTGCTGATGCAAATCCTTCCTCTAGTTTTCTAAACCCAAGCTCCATGTCATTACTAAACCAGATCTGTGATCCAGTGAGAGCAACTTGGGCAGGAAATTCAAGAATCCATTGCTCTCTTGGCCTGTCCTCGTACACAGACAGAGCCTCAGACAGGAGACCTCTGATGCATTTCCTCATGGAGTCCTCAAGACAAACAAGCCAACCCTCCACCTAGTGTTGAAGATTTTTAGGAGTAGCTTAGTTATATTCTCCAGTGTGATAGCTAATTCACATTCTTTAATGCTATTCAAGATCTTACCGGCCCATAACAGCAACATTCAGTTTGGAAAGGGACATACTCTCTTTCTTTGCTGTACATGCCCACAGCACTCTTAGGGTTATGCAGCGCTTCACTTTTGGAAAACTCAAGATCCGACATATTGTCGAAAAGTTTTGAGAGATGGACAGTTACCTAAAAAGAGGGGGAAAAAATTGTCTATATTACATACGTTGAGCATTACAACAATGGCACTCAAGAAATACTCAGCAAAACAAACTGAAGGGAAATTGTACATAACTTTACCTCTGTGGGACGACTCCCCTTAGAGAGGATGTCCAACAGGTTTGCAGATGAAACAAAGTAGAATCGTGGAAAGGCAATTCTCTTTGTCTCCAGGTATTCAGCAAGAGCTTTTTCACATAAAGCCAGCCTGTCAGAGAGAGTGCAGTGGTATATTAAACCAAGAACTTCAAACAATGTGTTTCAAGTTGATATAAAGTTGAAATAAACAGGAACCTTTTTTGTAGACTGTCCAATTTCTCAAATAGTTGTGGTTTGCTGGTGGCTTCAATCACATTTCTTGTCTTTGCATTGTCCAACATCAATTCCTGAAAGAGCCAAAAACCTTCTTAAAAATTATGAAAAGTGTGTAATTTGCATTACTACAACATTGGCATGTATTCTAAAAGGGTGTTGCACTATCAGCAGCCTCTTGGATTGGTTCTGGCTATCTTGTGTCCCTCTCTGTGTCTTCTTGAAATTTTCTACCGCGTTCTGTTAAAATGACGACGCTTGAAATATTTTTCTACACCAGTTAAGTAGCACGACTGGATGTTGCGCCGCTTAAAGGTTTCAGAGCAGACATCAAGGATGTAGGGCATGGATAATGTAAATTCACTAGTAAATAACATAGATGAGACTGTCAAGCTGACTTGAACATAGCGGGAAAATCGAAAGAGCACTATGTTGTGTTTCACTGAGACAGAGCTGCAGAAACATGTTCCAGAAGAATGGATTGCAGTGGTTAACGAAAGCTAGTGAACTCAGTTACTGTGAGGGAGCATTTCTGCATCCCAGATATAGAACTGTTAGTTGTGATTTTCCACACTTGTTGATTAACAAGAGGGTTATCTCATGTTTCCTTCACGTGATATCATCAGCTCAATTGTTGACAGGCTAGAAACACAACACCCAAAAGCATTTATGGCAGAGCATTTCAACAATACCTCACTCTGCCAAGTTTTTAAAAATATCTTTTACTTTTGTATTATTTATGTGTAGGTTTTTTACACATTGATTAAAATCTGACTATATAATTTAATTTTGAAAAAAATGGAAAGGTTTTATTCAATTTAATTGAATTCAATTACAAACCTGAAATTCAGTATCTATTGCTTGGAATCTAAATGTATCTGCAGGTAGCTGTTGACAAATGTCATCACAGCCTTTGAAGATGCTTTCGAGATAGGCCCATGTTCTCTGGACCTCCATCCAGACCATCAGCACAGAGTCTGCCACAGTCAGCTGGTTTTGTAGCTCCATTGCCTGGACCAAGAAGTGATCTACATACTTGCTCTGAAAGACACTCTGGAGCTGAACCTTGAGAATCAGAATATAAAGAAATTAGCATATCTTAACTAAAGGACTTGGTTCGTTGTAAAACTGAAGTACTCTATGCTACCACCACAACTATGGCAACAGAATGCAATATCCTGATAAGCTGACATCATTACATATATCAGTTTTATGTGAAAACACATTCCACTCCATCAGCATGGCAACCAGACCATTTTGACAAAGATGTAGACACTAAAGCTCTAATTGCTGGCTATAACCCTCCACTACATCTGTTGTGCATGTTCAAAGAGCATCACGGTGCAACAATGTCCTGCGTTCCCAAGCAGCTATAAATTTAAGAACTCAATAGGGACCCCTTTACTCTCAGCTGTGCTGTTAGACAATCAGACAGGGCCACCCTTCCTGCATTTTCATCTCAATATTTATTTGTCTTTTACACAGACCAATAATCTTGAGAACATTTTTTTGTACTTTACAACTATTTTACATTTTTTCTCATTTCTATGACTACATGTAAACCAGTAAATTAGATAATTACCTGATGACCCTCAAGTGTTTCAATAAGCTCCTTATCAAATTTAAGTAGTGGCATAGAGTTTTGGTTATGTCCTTCATATGACAGCTCCATTGATGCCCATGTCTGGCTTATTTCTGTTACAACCTGAAAAAGACAGTGAGGACATCATATTGATGAGTTTTATTATCAAATGTTTAAAAAAAAAGTATATATCTTACCATATATGTATATACATATATGGTAAGATAAAGCCAAAAATAAACTAACCCTCCCAAATGCCGAGGTGTTTTACAATTATAAATAGTAATATTGAAATGTTTAGTTATTATCTATTTACCTTCTCTATGGCCATTTCTTTGATTGCTTTATCTACAATGTTGCGAACTGAATCTTCAAACAAATGAAGCTGCAAAGCCAGAAGATCTCCCAAGGTGATACTGTCTGTCACCGTGAAATGCATCTGTTTGAAAAGATGTAGTCATGTTACAAAGCTTGTGATTTCTGTAAAGTACGTTAGAAAAAATGTGGCTCAGGACCTCAGCTGTGTGTACTTATGCACCTGCGTTGTTTTAATTAGTTGCACCCAGTGGCGCTCTCTTATTGCCAGATTTTGTAGTTGACTGACAACCTGCAATGATGTCAGCAAGTTCTTCAGAAAATGGTCCAACCCAGTATACACATCCCACATTCGAGCGTCTTTGTCAAGCTTCCGCATGTCCTACACAAACAGAAGGTAGGTTAAAAAGAATTTATAGGGGGCAACTCTTTCAAACATCAATAGCTCCTGTATGTCCTGTACAAACAGAAGGTAGGTTAGGAAAATTAGTTATCAGGGGCAACTGTTACAAACACCAGTGGTGCATGGCAGCAAAACAGCAGGAGAGACGAGCTGGTGTGATATAGCTCTGTTGGTGACCTCACCTTGGCAAACCTCCTCAATTCTACTTCCATCTGGTCAACATTTATCTGCCTCCATTTGGTCATTGTCCAGTTTTCCACAGTGGTCTGTATAGATAAAGAAACATACACAGGGGTCAATGGGCTGAGGGTGCTTAATAAGGACATTTAGAGGCTAGAGGGTAGTCAAAGATTCAAAGAGAGCCTCCAAGAGGACACACAGGTCAAGTCATGTGGTAGGGTGATGAAGCTTCC
>JBAMYA010000008.1:8303595-8320535 GCA_037176975.1 Arrhamphus sclerolepis
TCTTATGTTCTTTCTTGTCTTTCTTTTTCTCATTTTACAACCTATGTTTTGTCAGTATGGATACATTTATTAATTAAGAAAAATCACAAATGAATAAATTCATTGAATTCTGATTTGTTTGTTCTTTGTACTACAGTGACAGCGGTCAACATTTTCAACAAAAAGTACATACAATTGAGATAAAGAAATTTCACTTTCATACCTTCAAGATCCAGTATGTACATTTTTAGTGACATCTAGTGGCTCCTATTGTATTTTGTATTAAACTGAATAATTTCACCTATGCACAAAATTACAGAAGTTGCGGAAAAGACAAATCTCCCATGTTTGCTGTGCCCCCTCACACCTTGAAGTAACATGGAGGAAGAGTAAGAATGATGGCATGCTGTGTTTTTAAATTACTATTCTAAAATAATAAAACACAGCCATTCAAAAACCTATTTTCCGCCTATATTCAGTAGTTAGGAACACCTATATTCTGCTTTACTTTGAATGTGTACAGCTGCAAGAGGGAACAGTGGGGCATTTTTGTTGCATCTCTGTTATACTATCTCTGAAGAGCTCATGATCTGAGACACAGAGCTTAGACAGGCTCTGTGTCTCAGAGTGAGTCGATGTTGTTTAACACGCCACACTTACCAGTTGTCTCAAAGGACTCAAAGGATTTCGCCATGACAACATGCTGTGTGTAATCACACGATGATGTGATGCTGTGATGCTGTGATGCTGTGATGCCTCCTTTCGGTCTGTGTGAATTTTCGAAAGGGAACAGCAGAGGTTTAACAAGGAAAGACTTTTGCACCAATATGGTAAAACCACTGTGTACAAGGGGCCATATTTTCACTTGGTTAAAGAAAGAAGAGGCTTGAATCTACATTTCTGCCAATAGATTGCTGTGAACGACCAATCAATGTTTCAGCTTGAAAGAACAGACTCAAAAATGATGGCGTTCGTCTCATTTCCCTCTCTAAAAAGGAAGACGCATGTAGTGTTCAGTGTGCAGACATGTGTACCAAAAAGATCCATATAGCTGTGCTGGGTAAGCACTGACACTTGCATATACTTTTTTTTTTCTTTTTGTTTGTGTAATAAATGAAATTGGCGATAAATGGAAGACAAAAACAGCTTCTTTTAGCTCTCTAAAACACTTCAACCCATCATTTAAACATTGGTGTCTTCTGATTTACTCTTCAATGGGGAACTACCACAGCAGCAAAGGCCCGAGCCTTAAACCAAAACAATGATCGCTTTGACAGTTTTAGAGGTTTCCATTGAAATGCTAAAACACGAATAGAACTTATTTAGTTCTCTGAAAACATTTGAAAGTCTTTTATCCAATACATAGTAATGCAAGTCACTGTAATAATGTTTATTTCACAGCAGCCATCCATTTCATTGTCAGATGAAAGAGTGATTTTGCATTTGAAATCTTGCTTTATGTCCTCAATTGCACTTCTGACCTCAACAGTTTTAAATGGAAAAACAAGTTTTTATTTTATCTTATTTATCAGATCTTTTTTACTTGTATTTCGAAATGTTATTGAAGACTGGTTGCATACAGTATACAATATCAAAGAACATTAAAAGAAATTGATTAATAATTAATACAATTATATATCAATGAAGTTAATGTGTAATAAGCAGTTCTTAAGGGTAAATGCAAGTGGAAAAAACAAGATATCTATCTATATCATGTAACTGTCTTGGTCATATCATCTAACATGAACTGTACAAGTGGTTATTATTTTATATTATGTATATTTCATTGATAAGTCACCTTCCATCTGTAAGTAAATTCAAAATACACCAAGCATGATGTTATGATCACTGACAGGTCATGAGTAAACAGTAAGTAACTTGTATGAAGCAATGTTCTGCTGGGAAAACCTGCATGCTGACACTTGGCACCCACGAAAAACCTTTTGCAAACCATTTACACCCCCCCACCCCCCGCCCCGGCAGATCAGCAGTGGGCCCCTCATTCATTTGTTTTAGGAAGTGCTCAAAAACACAGAGCAAATGTATTCATTTGCTCTTCAAAGTCCACATTTAGCGATCTGAAGGGACCTGATCACACAATCCACAGGACCAAGAGATCTATTGATAACATCCAAGTACTAGACACTACAGCACACCCTCAGATGCTCTTTGTCCAGACCCCAAAACCACAAGGAGAACTTGGTCACTATTTAGAGTCAGACCTACACATCACTTTGAACATTGTAAATATTGTTGTTGCTTTATTTAATGTTCAGATATTTTAACAAATGCATTTTTTGTTCAAATTTAGTCATACAAATCGATGCATTTCACCTGGTTGTCCTGTTTTCATTTCCTCTTTCCTCAGATTAAACTTTTACCAATCTTTCATATTTATATGACATTTATGAGATCCTGTTGATTCAACAGTCTGATTGTGGCTCTGCACTCTGAAATGTCAGTTTTCAGGCCTCTTTTGTGTTTGGGATAGATCAGCTCACTTACAACATCTTCCCCAATCAATTTCTCTTATGCACATGTTCTGTTTAACTTCTAGGGATGCTGATTATGTCTGCCCTTCGCTCTACGGATGCCCCCCAGCAGCAACAAATCAGTGTCCCCATTCCACGTTAACCTGTATCTCACAATCAAGCTGTCATTCAGTCTATGAAAATTTGGTTGTGCCATTAACTGATGTTCAGAGTGGAAGATTTTACACATGCTGTCAGGGTGGTTGTTTAGAAGGAAGCCCTGGTTTTATCCTTTTCTGATTAACTCTAATCAGTCACATCATGCCAGCATCACTCTGTCCTGGACCCCATATACAGTTGTGCTGATTAGGTTGGAAAACTGAGGAATGGGAAAATGGATATATATTTATAATGCCTTGATGCTTGATGGCAAAAACACAAAAGAAAACCCCCAAAAACAAACCATAAACTATGTTATATGTATGTATTGTGCAACAACAATAGTGAAAGAATTGTAAAGTTCTTACTTTTTTTATGATAAAGCTTCTAGTCTGTCAAACAAAATTATAGGAAACTAACAAAATAGATTAAGTTGCTAGCAGCAATGCCTGTTGCTGGAGCCCTTGTAGTCAAAAAGAGCTATAGTCAAACATTTCACAAGTGTCGGCATGTATTTCCACGCATTGAACAGGTAAGACTGACTAAGAGAACACTGCTGACGCCAGACTCACGCTGACGCTGTGCTGTCTGGGTCCACAGGTTAAAACACTCCAGTGTAGCAGCTCCAGGCTATTCTCATGCCATATGCATATTTTAACCCAGCAATTGTGAAAGCAGCTCATTTTAATCTTTGTATGCCATATTAGTTAGAGCATGCACTATGTAAGTAACTGTATCCAAGCAGAAGGTCCAGTACTGTAAAACATTACTGTAATGTTTCACGTGATGGAAAGCTAGTTCATGGACAATGTGGACAATGTCCAGGGGCTACGAGAGACAGGTACTTCCTATATCCTGTAGTTGATGGTGAGGGGCCTCACCTGGGCTGTAATCTGGGAGGACTGATCACAAAGAACCAGAGTGGAGTGAATTCCACGTGTCCTACTTCAAACGCATGCAGGACAGTAAATCAGGCAGGTAGACGACACTAGGCAGCTCACCAATTGCTCATGTTCAGCACTTCTGCGCCGCACCCCCCACTCCCACCAGCCCCCAGGGCACAGGAAACGAGTATGCCACCAATGTTGCCTGACAACATCATGAGGCCTTTTCAAAACCAGGAAAACCATTTCACAGGCCTGCTGAGGACAAGTGGTGTGAGGAGCTGTGAAGAAAGGCGTTATTTAAAACAAAACTCTGACACAAAATAAACATTAACACTTGCTATTTTACTGTCAAAATTTCAGTAAACTACACCTAAACATTATGTTGCCATCATGTGAACCTGTTGGTTGTGTTTTAAAGATGTATTTGTTTCTGCCGTCAACTTTAGTAAGAAGGTGGAATAGTGAAATTTTCAGTGCTAATTGGGCCATTTTTACCCTTATGTAATAATGTAATAATAAATTATAGTGATGGTGACTTTTGTTGCAAGTAATAAAAATAATATTAAAGAAAATGACAGACGTGCAAAAAACAGTAAGATATCTCAAAAGATGTTTAGAGAATATAATGTGTTACTGCATAAATGTCTCTGAATCTTGACTTTTCCTCTCTAATGACTCATGTCATTTGTAGAATCAACACATTTCATCTGCACAAAATTTATTTTGCAATATTTACACACACATACGCACACACACAAAAATAAATAAAATTATAAATTACCATGCCTCGATTCTGCACAACAGCTTAGCATTCAGTTCATTAGTGAATTAAAAATCAAGGGAAGTGTGAGTATATCAGCAGGATTGGCCAACTCTTTAGAAATTTCATCTGAGGATATGGTGTCAGGGCAGAATGAATCAGAAAGCTACATCAAGGTCAGTGTGATATTTCAAGGCTTCTGCTTTACATGGCCGCATAGCAAATGAAGGCCTTCAATCAAGTCAGATTGGGTGGATGGACTTTAGGTACAACAACACTGTGGAGGGAGAGTAATGACAAAGGAGTAAATCCATCACATAACTAAAAAAAAGTGAGAACAAAAAACCAGGGTCAAAACATTTGAGATGTTTGAGATGTTGAACTCAGTGTTAGAAATTTAACCAGTGTGTCTTTGTATTGAAAACTGAGTTTTCCTTTTCTTGCATGTGTCCAAGGACTGATAATGCTGTCCGACACAACCACGCCATCACAAACTATTAACTGTTTTCACAAACCTGTTATGTTTTTTTTCATTATCTTTTTTCCCCTTCTTGTTCTTAAAGCACCAGGTTTTTTTTTTTCTTTTACAAATTAAAAGTGGTAAGGCCCCTGATTCTTCAAGTCTTTGCTGCCAAGACTGTATATATCGAGAATATTAATAACACTGGGAATAATCCATCTCCCTAGCACTATTTTTCCAAAGTTCGCGTTCTCTAAACATGAACCAGGAACCTAGCATGACAGTGCTTTATCAATCAATACATTTTCTTATGTGCAAAGTCTAAAAATCCAGAGACTTATTTTCAAAGCTTGTTGAACAAATAAAAAGCCCGGCCAGTCAGTAAAAGACCAATTCATAAGGGTGAAAAAGTGAGGCTGCGGCTGTGACGGGGAGGGCCAGTGAAAAATCTCTGCTGACCCTCTCATCCCTCTGCTCATCTATCTCTCACTACTGTCTGCTGATAGATTTCCCCTCGCTGATTTATGGGAGAAAAAAAATGTCACAGTGGAATGGGCTTTTGATAAAATTGTTCAAGAGATTCTGGGCAATAAATCCTGATCTTTACATCCAGGTTGCTAGCTACTTTCACATTCTCGTATCATCAATAAGAGCCGCCAGTTGTGACAGCTAATCAATAACTTTACAATATTCTGGGCAGTTTGGGAAAAACAGTAACATTTATATTTAACAGAAAAGACCAGGTCACTCCTTTATACAACGCAAACTATTGATAAGAGGAGCTTGACTGTAACTTGAGCTGAAAATACGTCATGCAGTGTTTGCATTGCCAGCTGGAAAGGAATTGTTGTCCTTCACAATAACTTTGACTGAAGCTGTTTTTCAGCCACAAAAAGCCTGTCACATAACTAAAACTGAATGTGGCTCTCTGTATGTATTCAAATTGTGGACATGGATTCCTCAATATGTTGCATTTCTTTTCATTTGATCAATAAACAATTTGTCTTTTGGTAAAATGCCAATTGAGAAATTGATATAGTAATTTAGTGTTCATCAATCAAAGTGACTTTTCAGAGATGAGCCCATATTACATGTGAGGCAAAACAGCCCAATAAAAAGGTAGTAACAAGTTAAAGGAGCTCTAATCCAACATCAGTCATGATGGAGTGTTTCTGTCAGGACCTCTTCAGTCAGCCGAGTGGCGCCAGGAGAATGAGTGATTCAGCAAACCTGCCTGGTGTTGCCTCTCTGGTCTTCCAATCTTTACGATGTAGCTAAGAGGAAAAACAATGAGCCAGTTGCTCAGTACAGGTGTTTCTCAGAGGAGGTGACTTGTAAAAACAGGTAGATTTCCATGGAGACACGAACTGACTCATATAAAAGGCTTCTGCTGCTGCAATAACTCACAACTGTGTCTTGGCTATCTGCCCAAAGACAATGAAATCATGGCAGTGTTTAATTTTCACAACATCCTCAAAGTGGAGTATATGTATATATATGTAAAAAGTCCATGTGCAAGTGAAGGCACCTGAGAGTGTTTCTGAGGTTACTGTGCTGACCTACCCACTTAAAAAACAAAAACAAAAACAAAAACAAAACAAAAACACTTACCCTCTGAAAAGAAAATATTTTAAAGGACTTATGCACTTGCAATAAGGGTCAAGGAATACCGAAACATGAACTTAAACCCCTCTAAAGACATGGCTGTCACGAGAGATGCAAGAGGAGGAAGCAAAAGGCAAATGACAAGCAAAGGAGCCATCTAGGCAACTTTGTCTTTCAGATTAGAGCCAGTAACAAAGACGTTTCTGACAGGATGAGGAAATGAAATGTTTACAGTAAAGGGACTGATAAGTGAGGCCACATAAGCCATTCGAGGGGACTTGTTTGCACTGGCTTTTTGCTTCTGATAGGGAGGGGTTATTCTTAAAACAGGTGTCACTACAGAGCTCTGAAAAATGGCAAATAGCGCACTCATTTTATTTGGAAGATCTGTATGCCAACCAACCCCCAACGGTTTCATCTGAGGTCTAACATCCACATCTTCTGTTTTTGTCTTTAGAATGAGATTGAAATACCCTTTGAAAGCATGTAAAATGATTCTTTTCAAAATGAAATTCACTTAGCTATACAACGATTTCATCTATATAGATGGAGCCACATAAGACGTTACATTGCTTCCGTAATCCAAACCTGAAGGGCTGAAGACTTGAATTATTTGTGTCAGTTGTCACAGCCATGGTGTTATTTCAGAGAACATGATGCAGGAGCCAATTATTCTGCCCATGTTTGCCGGGCGAGATGAGACATTCTCTCTGTGAGAGGCTGCTTCTCTGATTCCTGTGGGGGGAAAAATGTTGTGTTAATTTCATGTGTCCTGGGCCAATGCGACACACCAGCACAAAATACATAAATATATAAATAAATGGGGGGAAAAAAAAGATGCTTGCTCTCATTTATGTAACCATAGCCGCAGGAGCAGAGGGCATACGTCCCCTGTGCCTCATTTCAGGGCTAATCTTTCATTTCATAGCCCATCTCTCCATATCAAACAGCACAAATGGCTCAATTTGCATGACAGGATTTGTAACATGGCAAATCAGGTGTCAGACTCGATTAAACATTACACCGGCACACTATCATAATCAGCTGTCTAATGAGTGTGGCCGCTGGTGTGAGAGGCTTGGATGGATCAGGGAGAAGGGCTTCTCCACGCTGCCCAGCGGGGGGTGAAGTAAGTGAGGGATTAAATCGGAAATGCAGCCCCTCTGGCTCTGACAGAGGGGCTCCTCTGGGTGGTGAAGTTAGATCCGTGTGATGCTGACAAGACAAGGCGACACAGGCCACACACACACATCAGGAGGAGGACTGGAAGGGAGATCCTCTATCTGGCTGAAACATACAGACAGCCAAGGAACAGCATCTGAGGACTGCTTAGTCCTGTGTGACCTCAGCTTTGAATGCTAATGTGTGGGGCTGTTACAGAGGAGAGAAGCCCCAGCTGAGCAGCCCCAGTTATGGATCACACAAAGCTATCACTGAAACAAGGCCACCAGAACATTAGGGTGTAACAGAGGCTCTGAGTGACAATTAATACTATACAAGTTGTGCTTTTATTTCATGTAAACATCATGTCACATGATGAGGCCCCTTTGCCCACCGTCAGCCCCACTCCTTTTCCTCCAAGTATACAGTTTGCCACTCCCATTGTCCAGCCTGTATTATGTTCTTGCTGAATATACACTAATGCTAATTCGGCTGCTGGCAGTGTAGATGTGCAGCTTTCGGTTGCCGGTCCACAGAGACTTTCCTATTACCACCATCCTACCACCCTCAGCATCAATGTCCCCCTCCCTCTTACTCCTTCCCCCACCCGCTGCCCTGCTCCCCATTTGGGGTGACCCGGGTGCTGTTCCGAGGGTTCCTCACACCCCAGAAGCTGTCAGTGGCCTCCTTCCTTCCCATGAGCGGAACACACAATAGAGAAAGGGCTCTGGCTGAGAGGTTCAGTAGCCATTAACCCCTACCAGCTGTTCCTGCCGAGGGTATTCTGTGCCACAATACTTGCCCCCGAGGGGGCCCTCACGTCCACTAATCTAGCCATTGTTGGCCAGGAATGCTGACAGAAGAAAAGAAATTTTTCTTGTGTCCACGCAAGCGTGTGTATCCATGTGTGAGAGCCGAGAAACGTAGGGCTAATTTCTATAGTTGCCTGTGAAGAAGGGAGACCATGAAGAATACTCTATTTAGCTGCTTGACAAAATTCTCCTGCTTAAAAATGGAAAAGCAATGGCAATTGTTTTCAAGTGGACTTCTTCACATTGTTCAAGGCTTTGAATTTAAATGAAAAAAAAAAAATGATATCCATGTCTGGTGAGCAACAAGTTAAAATAGCACTGTAAGATCTGAATTATTTATTTATCTGTGAGTCGTTTATAATGCATCGCTGCACAAACATTCTAAAAGAGCGATAATTTCCAAAACCATTTCCGAAGGGATTACATTTTGGGAAAATTGTTCCATTTTGGTTATTTGCTCTCGGAATATATTAACAATTAGTTCATTTCAATTAACACGGAAATTAAAACGGCATTTTCCAGTCAATTTAACCATGATGCAGCCATTAGGGGCTTTGAGCATGCTTGTTACTGCAGTCTATAAATGAAAAAAGAGAGAGAATGAGTCCTGCTGCAAAGCCAGAAAATGATTTTGATATCCAAATACATTCACATATTTCATATAGGTCATTTATTCTTTTTTTTAATGCCACAAAGTAAACAACCAGAACAAAAACAAGAATATAGTTTAGTACTTTTGAAAAACTGCGTTTTTTTGTTGATGCAATATAAGTCGTATCAGACGTTCCTTAAAGAGTCCTGATTGTAGAGGACTAAAGCTAAAGCAATGTGCACAGTCAAACACTGTTAGTGAGAACTGTTTTTGTCTCCCCACCGAGTAAAGTCAACAGTTGTGGTATCAACACTGTTGACACTGACAGGAAGCAGGGCTCCATGACTGTCAGCGGGCTCTAGGATGCAACATTTGCACGGAGGAAGAAAACACAACTAAAAGACAACTAAAGACAGGGGGAGGGTACCTGCAGTAATAACTGTTAGGTACGTTTTGAAGAGGATAGGTATTTTTCTGTCCTGCAGTCTGTGCCGTGTTGTGACAGGCAGGCCATCCACGTCAGTCAATTATATGTCCCAACAGACTTTTGTGCTAATGAGTTGGTCCAGCCATCGGCAGACTTCCCCTGTCGTCCAGAAAAGATCACTTTCATTGCTTGCAGAACTAATTCAGGGCACAAAAGTGGGAGCTTCACCATTGCAGCCTCTTTTACTGCTCCTTTTGTGGAGGCTTTAGAAGTGCGCTGAAGAGAGGGCCTAGCGCTCAGGCCTCTTCATCTCCAGTCCATTGCCTGTCATTAACATACATATCCATATGAAAAGTGGGGTAAGGCCGGAACAGCTGTCCAGTAAAGAGGCAGTGATTCCCTCTCCCTAATGCTGACAGAAGCCTTTAGCCTTCCCCGGGCAATAATAAACCAAACCATTTAAACAGCCTTTCAGGGAGTGAGAAAGAGATTGGGCCATAATGCTACATTCACAGACACCAGTGGCCTTCAGTGGTTTGCAACAGTCTCATGTGGAATCAGACAAATCAGAAAATTCAGCATAACAAAAGCAAAAATTCTATATGAACATATTTTCCTGTTGTTGACGGAAACATTTCATTATCAAACTCAAATGAACCACATTTGCTTCGAAAAGGTCATCTAGTGCGATATAAGTGTTGATCTTTTTTTCATTATTATAAAAATGGGTCAGTTGGATCAGAAACAACTGTTGAGAAACTGTTGCAATTTCAAGGAGGTTATTTCTATCGGCTCTGCCTCTTTGTGGCAAGTTTGTTTGCAGTGTGAGCTCTGTGTTGAGGGCTTTTCACCCAGAGCAAAATGATTTGGTCTAAAGGGACTCGAGGGGTGTATGGGGATGGAACTGAGCAATCCTCTTGTTTAAACTTGAGCGGTGGGCATGAAGACAGAGGTTAAGTGACTTGCCCTAGGTCGAATTGGAAGTCATTTACTTAGGGTGGATTTTCTCATCCAAACCCTCATCCACTTAGAAAAGAGGTTTCTCAGAATTCAGTCTTTGATCACTTCGCTGAATTTTTACTGTGCCCTATATATGAAGTTTTATTGTGCTCTTTTCTCTTTTGCTGCTGTTTGTCTTCCTCTGCTACCGCAAAAGTTGTGAAGAGGCTGTTGAGGGTTTCTAGAAAAACAGCTTTAACATCTTTGAGTGTACACTAAAATCATACCTTTTGTATAATTATGGGTATGTTTGGAGCTACAATGTTCGTGAAGATGAGAAAAGCTGGATTTGGTTTTCCTAAAGTGTGTAAAACTGCAAAGAGAGAGATTTATTATTATTATTATTGTTTTTTAGAAATGACAGCGGAACATCAAGGGAAAACAGTGATTAAAAACTTATGAACTACGTGCTTTTTGAAGCAGATCAAGCAGATTTTGCCACTGCAGCACTCAGGCGTGATGATTGAGAAAGTTGTATCATGATTACAGTTTTTCAGGTGTTGATGGAAAATCTGTTTTTTCATGCTTTGTTCAACATATTCTCTCTGCTTAAATGGACATTTGAACATTTCTTGCATCAAATAGAATCCTCCCAAAAGGAAAAAGACTAACGAGAACAAAAATGTGAGGCTATGGGCCTTTGAAACCATTTGCTAAAACTGAATTAAATTGCATTTCTTAGATTTTTTTTTCTCTTTGCAAATCATCTCTTGCAATTTAAATCGAATGACTTGATTTTGACGAAAAGGAAAAACTTTCAGTTAGTGTCAGTAGACAGTCTATGATTTAAACTAACCCATAGTATGGGGATCTTTTTGAAATTTGTGTCCCTCCACTGAGTGGTTTTCTATGCTTGAGATGCTTCGTTCTCTCCTAAAGGAGGTAAAGAGAGAAGCCAGAACCCGGATCTAATGAATAAGAAAAGCCTTTGGTTAAAAGGGGTCTGGTTTGTCTCTTCATGGGTTGCTTTTTATTCAGCTTTAGAAAGACGAGGAGTCCTGATTGATAAATCCCCTCTCTTGCCCCCCTGGTGCCTGTGACCCCAGAGTCATCAAATACAATGCACAGCACCTTAGGTTTCCAAATCTGTGATTGAAAAATAGAAGAAGCGAATTTGTGTCAAATGAGAGAGCATTGACGTGCTTTTACAGCGATGATTATACTGAGGCTGCATGCCCACTGGGCTACCAGCAACTAACTGGGCCTCCTATCCCGCCACCTCCTGTGAATCAGCAGCATATAAAGACTACTGTAATGGCACTTGTTGCAAGTACATAAATCCACCAGAAGTGATTTTTTTTTTTCTACGTAGCCAGCCAACACCTCAGGTCTATACCATCACACACACCCCCCTCTGGTCTATTCTTTATTTATCACCATTCTGCTGTTTGTTGTTGCTTGGAAGTCCCACAACTCATTAAAAAAGGAAAAGGGGGTAGGGAATAGAAGTACAGAGTATGGAGAAGCAAATGTAGCTGGGGGCTGTTGTGAGGGAGCAGGGGGTAAAGGGGAGGGATTAGGATGACTTCTTGAACACATTTTCTCCCTTTTGCTGCAATTAAACAAAGTAGGCCTGTGATTAGTGCAGCGCAGGGAGCAGAGAAAAAGACACCCTTGAATCCCAATGGAGGGACCTGACTGAGCATTATTGCTTGACAATGCCTGAGTTTATTGCTGAAACCTGCTTACCCTCCTGCATGGCAAACCATGGGAACTCCAGTCAGGTGGAAACTTTTCCTCCTTTTCTTTTTCCCGCTCCTTGTTTCTCTCCCCCCTCTGAGCACGGAAGCCCTCCAGGAGCTCAGAGTATAGTTGAAGCTGCACAACTCCCCCCTGGTAACTGAGATGTTTAGGCAAAGCTCTGCCTAGTTTTTGTGCATGAGCTCACACTTGTCTGCTGTTGTTCGAACACAGTTAATGATGAGCTTCCTCTGTTTTTTTTTCCACACCCCTTCCCTCTCTCCTGTCCTCCTCCTCCACCTCCTCTCTTCGCTCCTTTTCTCCTTTCTTATTTGAAGCTAAGCGGCTGTTTAAGTGGAGTGCCTCCTCCCTCTGGCTCTTGGGAATGCTCTCGAGGGGCCCTTGCTTGGCACTGTGTGCATGACACATAATGAAAACAATTTTACGCTGCAGAGGGAAGTATGAGGCAATTACGGATGTGACAGCCACCTGCAGATTCACCCCCCTACAGGCTCCAACTGCTCTCTCCCAACCGACTCACCATTGCTACAACCACTGCACAGTGTCACCACACTGGTACCCCCCACTCATTCCTCACAAACCACACACTCCACCAGCCCCCTGCTTCATGAATATGTGATGGCTTGATGATGTTGTGAATAGCCGGGGCAGGTGAGGAGGGGCTGAGAAAGACTGGGCAGTAATAAGTTGCCCAGCTGGAGATGGTGTTGTGGCCCTGTCGCCCTGTGGCAGTCCATAGAGGCATCTCTCCACAAGCACTGACCCTGGGATCGGCCTCCTGAGGGGAGCCAAGAGATGACGTGACAGGAGTGTGCAAAGCACTCCCCCAAATCTCTTGTTGGCCAATTTTACACATGAAGCCAGGCCCAAAAGCCCAAGTGGCAGGCCTAACAGAGGCCTGATTTAATTTGATAACCTGCTTAGTGAATGTGAATTAAATGAGTATTTCACATACAAATTATCTCCTTTTACCACCCTGATTTAAAGAATTACTCTTTTGGTGTGCAAAACACGTGTCTCTGGACCTCTTCTTTATTTCTGATTTGCTTTGTTTTATATGTCAAGATAAACCAGCTTTGTTAATTTTGTCTATTATTTAGTCAAGAGACATATGGAATTCAGTTCAAACAAGACAGTATCTTGTGTTTCTGTGCAATCTATTGAAGACAAATCATATGATTGTAAAGTGAAAAAGTTGATCCGCACATACTGTACGATGTGTGACCGTTTAAATCTTCTGTCTGTCAGGTTTCAGTCCCACAGCACTTGTTCTACAGCCTCAAGCTACACGCAAAGCCCCTTTGACCTGCAGATTATTCAGAGCGGGGCCAAAAGGAGTATTTTATGCCTGCCAGTCCCCAGGAGCTGCCTCCTGATAGTCTGATGTGTCCTTAATGGTTCCTCTGAGCAGTGGCGACAGCAGCATGATGAGTGGATCCTCAGCAACATCTGACACACCAGACACCAACTGATAAAAGCCACTGTGCAGACACACTCACGCCGTTCATGCACACACCGCTTCAGACAAGGATGTCCTACATGACACAAAGCACAAGGGTATGAACAAAGACACCAGCTGGAGATGTAAACACAGAACAAATCACAAGCGCTGATCACATGAAGCATAGGTGAGAACACAGTGAAAAATGGCCCGCTGAAAGTTGATATTATGCAATGGTTTCTGTAACCATCAATCCAATAAGGCACAAGCACTATATTGTCTCAGTGCTCGGAAGTAGTGTAATATAACAGATGAGAAGATCAAGGTGAAACAGGAATGAATAAGTGAAAACAGCATATCTAAGCATGAAAAATATCACAGCAGACAGTGTAGACAGTAAACTGAGGAGCAAAGAAATGAGAACTGGTAAATTAATCTTCATGCAATATCTTACAGAAGAGAAAAGTGCACCAGTCTTTATTTCTTACAACAACTCAAGACAAATGACCACCGCCGGTACATTAGTTCTGATAAGGGACATGCAAGAAAGACAATGGCTTTCAATTCCTGATTTAATCAGCCTCTGGCATGATGTACTTCTGGAAATAACAACATAGATTAATCAGGAATCAAGACATGGAGGAGGTGCAAGGGCAAGTGTCTGATTTCTCTGCATGGTTATGTGATGAAATATACATAGTATAATAAAGGGTCTGCTGTTGCCAGCACAGCCTGCCACGGCTAAGCACCTGTGAGATTGAAGCTGTGGACACCGCATTACCAAAATCCTGACTGCACTGAATTAATGAGACCAAAGCATCAGTGTGTGCACGTCTGATCTGGGGAGTCCTAATTTATTTCCTCTTTCCAACTCATCCTTTACAAAAATGACAGTGTCTCCTTATCGATTTTACTCTCAGAGATCAATCAGCTTTGCCCTGACTCGGATAAAATTTACGGCCCCTTCCTCTATCACATTTCCATTCAGTGGTCTGGTCTGCTAAAATGGCGGGAGGGGTTGAATGACCCCCCTCCCACTCATGAACACGCACTGAACCAATCCTCTGCCTGTGCAAGAGCCTGATCTTAGTTAAAATAAGCTAATCTTCAGGAGAAGAGGAGGCTGCTTCCTTGTTCAGACTGATTTGAGTCCTCTTTCTCAAACCCCCACACCACCTTCACCAACACCTTGTATTACACTTCCTCACCTCAGGCAAACACATGACCACAAAAGAATAGAGGGTGAAAGCTGTTTATGTACAAGAGTAACTCACACAGGGAGCTGCCAGAACAGAATATGCTAGATTGACTTAAAAATCTTAAGGCAGGGTACGTTTTTATTTTAACAGTCACTGTGTTACAAAAAAGACTATTTGAAATAAATCTTCCATGATCCTTTCTTACATTCTCTTCCTTTTTTTATTGGAAAGATTTTTTGTGAAAGTTAGTGGACATGAAAGTGGGGCACAGAGAGAGGGGGGGAATACAGGCAAGCAAAAGGTAGCAGACCGGGAGTCAAACCTGCGACCGCTGCACCAGGACTATAGCCTCCGTATATGGCTGCCTGCTCAGCCAAGTAACTATCTGGCAGCCTACATGATTCTTTCTTGTGTTTGTCAAGTCAGATGTGAGACCAGAGAGCACTAATCCTCATGATCCAAACCCAGTGGCATGGTGGAACAATATCCCAGTTTGGCAGTGTCTGTGGACGCCAGCTGTACAGAGATGGCCGTGCTGTCACACTGCCCCTCAAATGGAGCAAATTGTGCCAGAAAGAGTCAAATGCTACCTGGCATTGGGCAGTCACAATCATTAGCCAAGACCATTACCTTGCACTAGGGCCTGGTGGGTTAATCCAGGGTTAATTCAAGGGGTAATGACTGACAGCACTTCAGTATATTTCGTACTGGAATACCACGACTTTTAAGATTTCAAGACTTCATCCATCTATTCATCCTTTATCTGTTCCCACTTATTCCTGTGCAGGGTCACAGGGATTTCAAAACTATAATATATGAAAATGAAAATTTGTTCTGATGAAAAATGCAAGCGATTTATCAGAATAAGCAGAATTTATGTTCATAAAAAAAGATTTCTGTTGATGATGCATGATCATTTTTGGACAATATTTCTGATGCCATCATACAATGCATGCATAAAAGTAAATGTTGTAAATAAGACAAATGAAAGACACTGGATTTCATGTGGGAAACAAAAGCATCAAGAATCCAAGTTGAGCATCAAATTAAGTCAAAAGCCCATTTCTGTGGCTTCCTCAAAAATGGAAATGGCTACAGCATAAAGCCTAAGCAGCAGTTACATGCACATGATTGATAGTGTGACAAAATATTTCTATATTTAACAGGTTTCTCGCATAGGCAAGGTTATTATGGGCTTACTACTGTCATGTGTGCAGGGTATAACTAAAACAGTCCGTCTTTTACTTGTGCTTTTTACACACAAGAACACACACACACACTCAGCAACATCATATCAAACAAATGACACTTTATTCTGTGAAACCAGAAAGTTCATTTACAAAGGACTAGCTGCTGCAATCACTGCTCTAATGTAGTAGTGCGGAGGAAAAAAGGGTAATTGGTTTGGTAAAGATCGTTTTCCATCGTACCATAAAGCACTACACAATAGAAAAGGTCACCAATTAAGCAATCATGAATACCAAGTACCATAGCTGATGAAAATAGGCCAGTGGTTTAAATAGATTTGCAAGCAATTTACCTTTTCACAATGTTGGCAATCTGATGCAATTTGCTTGCAATTTTGTCTGCTTTCAGTAGCACTCTGCTCTGACACTGAACGGTGCAAATGGCAAAGAAGACCACATAGAAAATGTAAAACTATCTTGGCCACATCAAGGTATCAGAATGGCGCTTCATCAGGAAAATTACAACAATTAGCATAAGTGCTCCAAAATCAACACTTTAAATGTCAGCGCCAAAGGTTGGGCCACAGATGAGCAAGAGTGTGCAATGTCCTCCAGGATGGACTTGCCGTGGAATCCGAAGCAATCACCCATCCTCTCTTGCCAGTGATGGCCCCACAATTGCTGTGACATTCTCTCAGACCTGTCATTCTCGGTCAGAGAGTGTGTTTCTGTTTTTTTGTTTTTTTTTTCCTTCTTTCTCTGTCTTGATTTGCTTGTAACGTAATTATCTTGCTCCTACTTAGATTTTTTTTTCTTCTTTTTTTCTCATTTTTCTTTCTTCTTCATCCGTATTTCTTTCTCAGTGGAACACCATTACACAATAATTGATCCATTTGACCACTTTTTTTGTTTTGCATAAAACGATCCATCCATCCATTAACTTCTGCTTATCCACTTTTGGTGTCATAAAATGGTGTGAAACTGAAATTTAAAAAGTGACAGGAGATAGCAAACAATGCGGACCTGATGATTTATCGTGATAAATACGATAAGAACATAGTTAGTTATTCTAAGGAATAGATTTTACATAACATTATACA
>JBAMYA010000008.1:8337547-8348700 GCA_037176975.1 Arrhamphus sclerolepis
AAACAAAAAAAAAACAGCTCCCTAACTGTCTCTCTCTCTCTCTCTCTTTTTTTTTTCTTTTTTTTTTTTACACTACAAGGTAAAGCAGCCTATCCAAAAAAGCTGCTGTCCAATCCTAGAAACACAAGGATTAATCAGATAGTCCATCTATCACACTGTGCAATAAAGAAGGCGACACGGGTTAGGCAGATGATGTGATGAATAATCCCTGGTCGTTTTAATTAACTTTTCCCTGTCCTGTAATGACCAAGCTGGTCAACAGACCCGGTCAATAAGCATGTTAATATCAAACAAATAAAACTACGGATGATTAAAAACCTCCTGCGTTATTAAATTTGAAATTCAAATGAAATTTATGCTTCCAGCGCACGGCGCATGTTAATAGCCCTGATAGAGTTCCAGGGTTCAGCATGCGTTTCCCCCACAACTTCTTATTATGCAACATTGGCTTTTTTCCCTTTCTTTTTTTTTTTAAATCTTATTTTACTAAATGTCGACACATAAAGTGAAGAACCATTTTGATATAACTAAATTATCATCTTATTTTTAGACTCAGAACGCAACCACTACTCTAATAAATGCTTTCACTTAACCCACATTTCCAACATGATGTATATTGCCAATAACCCCCGAAAAAGATATGCATTTTTGAATTTGGTGATGTCAAAGCAGTAAATCTTCTAAAGTCAACTACACTGACCTCCCATCTTCTTCATCTGCTGTTTTAGACAAATAAAGCCTATAATGAAACGAATAATGTGTCCCCGGAATGTGCCAGTTTTAATCAAAACTGTCAAGGTAATTGAACAGCAATTACAGTAATGTGAAAGTTTGAGACTGTGTAATATAGGTCCATGTCAGCCAGAACAATGCAGCCTTTATATGTTGTGTAATAGACTTGGTGTAGCTATATCTCTTAAGAAGTTGAAACTTGCAAATATAGCCAGCCGCTGAACAGATCATAGTGCATGAAAGGAGAAAAAAAAAGAGAGGACTTCTAAAAACTTTACACTGACATCTGTTAATACTGAATTTCACTAAGAAGAGCGACGTCGAAAAATTTAAAGTTTTACACACAGCTTTAGTTGAAAAACCGGATTGCTTTCTTGGCCTCCTTACCGACTTTATTATTATTATCATTATTATTAATTTATCAAGCAGTAGGCCTATCCCATCCTATTCACATGCCCTCAGTCCTCCTTTTTAAATTTATGGAACGTGATGTTCTGTAAAATTTCGAATAAACCCCCCCCTCCCCCCCTCCCTCCCTCCCTCCCTCCCCCCATCCAATTCCTCCTTCCTAATTCACTCTCATTTAACTTTACCTTCCTTCCGCTGTCTTTTATCATGGAGGGGGCGGTGGTGGGGCTGGAGGAGGGTGGAGAGCTGTCCATTGATGACCTCACGATAGTGTGTGGCAGCGCGGCCAGACGAGGCCGCTGATTGGTCGCCCGTGTCACAGCGGCACTTCAAAGCCGGAGAGGAGCCTACAATTGTGGAAGAATGGGCGGAACACATCATTGTATTGCGCACCTCTAAAAAAAAAAAAAAGAAAAAAAAAAGAAAAAAAAACAGTCCTCGGATTCATAAATATAAAAAGATCCTCTGAGGAGGGCAGTGTTTTTGTGTGATGGCAACTTCACTTCTAGGGGTGAGTCTAAAGGACTTTCTTACTGGTTTAATTAGTTCTTGTCATTGTCCTGCAGTGGGGGATTAAACTTGCTGCTGGAGGAAAACTAGCTGCAAAAGCCAGTGTGTTGGATGTATTTTCAGCACGCGGTTCGAGTGAGAAAGTCGAGGCTATTTAGTCGGGTTAGGTGTTTGTAGAGGCGCTAAAAAACCACGCATGCCTGACTTGGTTTGCAGTTTGAAAGTTATTCGTACTATAGGCGTTACAGTTTGTCGCTTGTTTACTTGTCTACTTTCTGTTCGTCCAGGTAGGAAGCACGAATCTACTCTGACGCTTTTCAGAACTTCTAAATTGTATTTTATTAGTCTCCTAAGATTAAATATGTAAATAACCTGTGTTATTAACCTGTTAAAGTTGATTCATTAACCGGGCACTTACAAAAATTGTTTCTTGTTCTTTCAGGAGGAGCCGAGATTAGGATCGACTCCTTTAGCCATGTTAGCAGCAACATGTAATAAAATAGGGAGTCCGAGCCCTTCACCGTCCACAATTTCGGATAATTCCTCGTCGTTTGGAAAAGGCTTCCACCCGTGGAAGAGAGCCGCCGCGAGCAGCTGCAGCCTCGGATCCGGCCTGTCCGGCTTCGGGGTGTCCCGTAATGGATCTGGCATCTCGGACTCTTTCGGCACTAACAGCTCCACCGGATCCAGTGCCTTCTCCCTCACGTCTGGTACCTCAACGAGTTCCCATTTTGGAAACGATTATTCTGTTTTCCAAGCATCTGTTTCGAGCAACTCCCAAGAGTCCAGCCACCAGCCGGTCTTCATCTCCAAGGTACACACCTCGGTGGACAGTTTGCAAGGCATATATCCGAGGATGAGCGTTGCGCATCCTTATGAGTCTTGGTTCAAATCCTCCCATCCCGGCATCCCTGCAGGAGAGGTTGGCACCACCGGAGCCTCCGCGTGGTGGGACGTTGGAGCGGGATGGATTGACGTTCAAAACCCAAATGGAGCAGCACTACAGACATCCTTACATTCCGGTGGACTCCAGACCTCCTTACACTCTCCCCTGGGCGGATATAATTCAGACTACTCAAGTTTAAGTCACTCTGCTTTCAGTACAAGTCCCTCTCCACACCTGTTGACAACCGGCCAGCACCTGATGGACGGCTTCAAGCCGGTGTTATCCTCCTATCCTGACACAAGTCCTTCTCCGTTAACCGGAGCAGGGGGGACTATGCTCTCCGGGGGTCCACCTGCATCTTTAGCGGGGTCTCCCAGGTCATCTGCTCGGCGGTACTCGGGCAGAGCAACCTGCGACTGTCCAAACTGTCAGGAGGCGGAGAGACTGGGACCAGCAGGCGCCAGCCTCCGCAGAAAAGGTCTTCACAGCTGTCACATCCCCGGCTGTGGGAAGGTGTACGGTAAAACGTCGCACCTGAAGGCGCACTTGAGGTGGCACACCGGCGAGAGGCCATTTGTTTGTAACTGGCTCTTTTGCGGGAAGAGGTTCACGCGCTCCGACGAGCTCCAGCGACATTTACGCACACACACCGGGGAGAAACGATTCGCTTGTCCGGTGTGCAACAAGAGATTTATGCGTAGCGATCACCTGAGTAAACATGTTAAAACTCACAGCGCCGGGGGATCCTCCGGATCTGCCTCCGGGGGCAGCGGAGGGAAAAGGGGGAGCGACACCGACAGCGAGCACAGCGCACCGGGAAGCCCCCCGTGCCATTCCCCCGACCTGTTGCACCCACCCGAGTCCACCCAGGCAGTAGGCATGAACGGCCTCTAAAACTCCCCGCAGTGAAGTATATATATAAAAAAAAGAAACTGTGCAACAGCGAAGTGTTGTGGTTTAATTGTCTGACAGGACACGAGAATGGACATACTTTGGTGTATGTGACATACTTCTTCACGAGTGTTGTCATTTAATGAGAAAATATGCCTATACCTTTTACTTTTCGTTTCCCCCCAAGTGTTTACGATTATTAACTGCATAGTGAAATAGCTGTGCCATCATAAACTTCTCGTTAGTGTGAAAGTGAAGTCAAGTTCTTGTGTGACACACTGGAGAAGGGCAAAGTCGAAACTTTCTGAAGCCCGATCCTGACAAACCCGAATGGTTTATTTCTCAATATAAAACGTAAAAGAAAAGGAGAAAAACATTAAAAAAAAAACAAAAAAAAAAAAAACGGAAAAGAAAAACATTTCTCTGAACTACTGAGGCCTACAAAAGTTGCGCTACTGTTGTCATACGCATTGTTCTAAAACCAAACACTGGCACTTTATTATTGAGCAAGAGGGATGGCTTTTGTCACTGTAGAGGGACTGCTTTACAGGAACAAATACCTGTTTAGATTATGGTGTAATCTGGTGAAATGTGGGATGCAGTGGTTTTCATTTTCTCTGTCTAATCCCTTCAGGTAACGGAGGAGCAGTTGAAGGTCTATATCGAGTGTTGCTTTTTACTCCACAGCTTACAGTAGTGCGCCACGTTTGTAAGTTGGCCAGTTGAAGATACTTAATCTTTACTTTGCTGCAAAATGTGTTGTATATAATGAGAAATGTAGGGTAGAATAATTACAGCCTAATGTAAAGGTGAGCAATGTATTTGTCCAGGAGACGATTTTGTATAGGTATTTCTAGTTGTATATGGACTCTAGTAAATATTTGAAAATATACGGAAATGTACTTGGACTTTTCTTTGACATGGTATGAAATGTATTGTGGGGAGTTATATTTAACCCCGAGTTTTCTTGTATTTAGGGGTCTATCATTAGGCGCACTTTGAATTTATTTGTATGGTTTTGAAATCATTACTGTTTACCCACTCATTTAATTTAAGTAAGCATGTTGTAAAGTGATTTTAATTTTACAATATTTTCTTTTTCTCTCTGAGAATGGCTTTTTATGTGAGCCACTCAATAAAGTCAGTATAAATTCACAAGCGGTTTGATCGACTCAGTTTGTTGGATTATTGAGTCGATAAAATCCTTTTCTTAACAAGCTTGAACATATGATTTGATATTTTATTTTACAGAATTTTTTTTGTGTGTGTGTTTGTGTTGTTTTTTGTTTTTGTTGTTTTTTTTAACAATCACTGTGAAATATTGTATGAATTGAAATTCTTTATGTAAATATTCAGTTAGTGGTTTAAAAAGAAATGAAGTAAAAGTGTCAGAAAAGGGCCCAGTATCAGCAAAGAGATAGAAACTGATTTAAAAATAAATTCAAAAATTTCTGATAGCGTTATGGAATATCCTCTTTAAAAAGTCGGTGTTATGGTCATCGAAATCCAGGGTACAAAAAAATAAAAATACAAATCGCGCTATAATACATATGTGTTTATATACATGTGTTTATATGTATATATATAGGCTATACATATACATATATATATAGGCCTACATACACACATATAGGCTATATGTGTGTATGTATGTACATACACGTTCTATTTCTTTCTTCCGCTTCTGAACATGACTACACGGGTATACAAGCTGTAAAACTATAAACCATCCTCCCATTATTTCTTTCTTACTACCAAAGTTCCTTGAAGATTAAAAGTTACATGCGTTTTGTGGATATACTTGTTTAATCTTCAATTTCATTTTTTCATTTTAAATGCGATGGGGTTATTGTTAATAAATAAACCCTTCATCGTTTAGTGTTATGAATATTTTAATATTGTTTTTCATATCTTTTCTTTTTCCCCTCCTCGCTTTTGCTCTTTTGAGATGATTCGCAATTTATTCTTAAAACAGGATTCAAACTTTTAGAGCGGATAATATGTGTATCATTCATTTATATATTAAGGCCATTTTTATCCGAAATCATTCTTTGCTGCAGTCTGGATTATAATGGGAAGCCTTTCACGAATTTGGGCAATTTTTAATTGTAACAACTTATAACACCACCCCACACACACACCTTTTTTTTTTCTTTTTGAATCATGTGCTTTTGTTTTTGGATTTCACTTGTCAAATTCACGCTGCCGATCTCACAGGACTTCAAACGTAGTGACGGAAAATTCCTTCTGTGAACTATGCAACTAAAACGATGCCTGTAGAAAACACCAGTACTAGCTACTTCCATTAACTTCGTCTGCCTTCTTCCTCACCGCGAGCAGTAAACAAGTCAGTCACCATCCTTCAAACTTCTGCAATTTATGTACAGCTTTATTACGCCATCTAGCGCTTTTTGTTCATCCAACAAGCAATTTCAAAAATCTCCTGTGACTGCGTCCTGAGTAATTTGTTGTCTGAGGTTCTGCTGGATTTTATTGGTGCAGCATTAAGCCATTATTACATTTCTGACTGCTCCTTTGACATCAACAGATATCTTCAAGAAACATACAAGGGGTTGTTCACACGTCTTAGTTGCAGGGACATACATTTGAGGGGACAACTGATCCCATGTCCCAAGTTCTCCCACCTGCTCTTCTGAATCACAGCTGCTTCAGATGAGTTCCAGGTAGAAATCCTACTGAAAATGTACTCAGCCAAACTTCAAAGTTGCTTCAGAGTTAAAACCTCTCCATTCAACATTGCATGAGGGCGCCTCATCATTTATGTCAATTACCCACACTGTCTTTATGCTTAGAATGAATTCCTGCAAAAACACCAACTGGATGATGACTATTTAGATTCTTTGGTTTTGTTGCTTTTCTATCTGTCTGCCTTTCTTACTTACATAATACACAGCATACAAAAAAATAACCCTTTCTTTAACATCTGTCTGTTTAATTATACTGACATTTGAGGAGCAGCACAATTTGATCAAATTTATGACAGATCCTCAAGAGATTTCTTTAAACGTTTGTTCAGTGACTGCAGTTTTAGTGCACACAACATTAAACAATTTCTGGAAAATAGGGAGGAAAAAAGAAAATGTTTATAGTTGTTATTTTTTTTCAATAAAACATATTTTTATTTGATTTTAGTAGAGAAACAGCTTGAAGATAAAAGAAAACTTGGCAGTGCATAAAGATGTCAATTTTAGCATACTTTTGGTCTAACAGGCATTTTTAAATTTTGTACGAAGGAATAAGCTTTGAAGATAAGTCTTTTAATTTCAGGAAATAATGAAACAACAATTTGCTTTAAAAAGGGAATTATCATTCATCAGTGGTAAGTCTATTCTAAAGTTTTGTTTTAACTTCATTAAAAATGAATTAGCCTCTACCATGTATCACTTAAAATATGTGAACTTAACCCAAAGCATAACTTTATGCCTTTTTGGCCTTGAACATTTGACTGTTTTGCCTCAACAAAGAATATTCTTCAATCATCCAAAAGGGCCTGATTCAGTCTGAAAAGGTTGATATCATCCTCATGATACACGGGGTGCACTGTGTTGTCATTTTATTATCACCTTCCCAGGCTGTTGTAGTGTCATTTAGTCCTCAGAGAAATGTCCCGTCTCAGGCCTCATTTAAATTAAACTGGCATCAGGAAGTGCACACATGCCAGGATGAGGAGGGTGAACAGCCAACTGAGGAGGAAGGCCACAATAAAAAGAATTCAGTGTTTTAACAGCCAGTCCAGCTTTGATCCAGTCACAGAGAATGCAGGGAAAGGAACACTGTCATACCAGATTTGTTTAAAAATGCATTCATTTTTGCTTCATAAAACTTCAGCCAAGTCTTGACAGGGGCTCCATGCAAATGCTAACTGCGTTTCATGTGATGAGATGTGTTTTTTTTTTTGTTTTTTTTTCATTCTACCAGTAAATCACAGTGTTGTCACAACACCTCTCACCGATGATGCATCTGTGGCCAATTTTGTGGTTAGAACCACCAACTGCACTGCAATTGTCATCAAACCTACCAATCTCCTGGGAAAGGTAATTGGACGAGGTCCAGAGGTTAGTCAAAATAATTAACAGCAATTGCTGGAAGACTGACAGGATACCTTTATACAATGCTTCCAGCAATTTTATTTTATTTTATTTTATTTTTACATCACAGGTCATGTTCCACCTGTCCCTGCCATGAGTAGAATATCCACAGATCAAAACATACAGTTGACTTTTTTCTTTTTTTTTTAAACCACTCACCTCATAATTTTGTTGCATAAATCAGTGAAATATATGTAAGGCCACTGTTGTTCAAAGTAGTTCAGATAAAGTGTCTTCAGTCTTGAGGGCAAAGGATGTAATTTTCTACAATTAAAATCAAATATGCAGATGAAACTAACAAGAACAATAGAAATATAAAAATTGAGATGGGAAAAAAAATATTTAAAGCAGTGCTATCGTCAGTCACTTCTTCAATGACACAGAGAAAGTGCAAGCCAAAATGAAGTCTTGAGTCAGCATCCAGGACTTGCTTTAGTAATCAAATGCACCAACTAAAAAGGTTAAATATCACTATGCCATCAGTTAGAATTTTAGTGGTGATTAAGCCTGAATATGTTTGTATTTCAGACTAGTTCATACTTACAATACAAACACAACTTGGCATTTTAGACATATTTCATTTGGCCTTTTAAAAAACAATAATCTCCTAAACCTAAACACAGCACACATGTGCAGTGGTGACCCAGGGTGAATGTGACTGCCTGAACTCAGTCTTTGCATTTTCTTTGAGCTCATAACATTTTCTGTAACCCATTTCAAACACTCTCATGCAGTAACTGTGCCAAAGGTGCCAAAAGTAGTCCAGACGAGACCAAAAATGAGTCTGATACCTGGGTTGTTCACTAACAAATTCAGAGCCGTCGATATTGTTTTAGTATAAGCAGAAAGTTTGTTTGGGGGGCGTTGGATAACTGGCTTGGCTGAGTCACATGCAGACCTTAGTTCTCATAGAACTGGCCCGGGTTTGAGTCCCAGCCTGTGACGCTTTGCTGCGTCTTAATCCTCTCCATGGCCTCACTTCGTGTCAAAAAACACTTTCAAATAAAGGTCAGTAGAGCTGACAATTCTTTAAGAAAAAAAAACTGCTTAACCATGACATATTTTCACAATATCCAAAAGAGATTCAACACACTTTCTAGATCAGTACATAAAAATGCAAACAGCTGACTGAAGGAACAGAAGAGAAATGGCTCCATCAAGTGGTACAGTAATGCAGGCAGAGGACACACTCTTTAACACCTTTTAGGATTACTTCCATTTGCATTCAGGCTATAACGATCATCTAGAATTAAAACAGCATTTGTATGTGTCATCATTCAGCCCATATACCTCTTCATCCTTTTATCTATTTTAATGTTCTACTCTGATGGTCTTTATGGTGAATTAATACACCACTTGAGATCCTGCTACTGATTTTATTGTATGAGCTTACACACAGACAGTAAAGACTTCTGATCCTGATTCTAAACTAAGGCATATGTAACATTGTGATGATCATTTAAATATTCTTCTCATAAAATCTAAATTCACAAAAACTTTCACACCATTAAAGATAAGGTGAGGGATTCTTCATCATTTCTATCTCTCCTTTTATGAATACTGACATTATTGTTTTAATGTAACAACACACAGCTCCATTTGGTGTAGTTAAGTAAGTATCATATAATAATGAATAGATGCTAGACAAACTGAATTAATAATGAAGAAGGCAGTTTGACTTGTCATAGTTGAAGCATTTATTTTATTATTATCATTATTATTATTAGTAGTAGTAGTAGTGGTGGTAGTAATAGGCCTATTATTGTTATTATTATCATTATTATATTAACTGATGGCTGAACTCCATCAATATTCTTGATCCAAAAGGCACAGCCAGCAACTTAAAAGATTTTTATTTTATTTTTTTAAATTTTTGTTTTGTTTTGCTTCATCATTTTCATCTTCAAAAAGAAAAGCCAGCTTGTCTGTTCTGTTCTCATTTCTCTGCCTTTCTTGGAAAGCAGAGAGGAAAAGCATCCTGAACACGTCCCTCTGATATGAATAGAAATTTATGGCCAGAAGTCATACAAGGATTAATTCTGCTGTTCCATTTATCTCACACAGACAACCAACATGTGCAGTGGTAACAGAATCTGCTTCAATATTTGTTTTCTGCTTTACTCCATAAAGACTTATCAGAGTACGCTGCTAATAATGAACCTATTACAACAGCACTGGAATGTTTTCAGATTTTAACGTCACAGCCTACAGCTGGCTGCCAGAGAAGTTCATTTTTATACAAAGAAAAACATGAATAATATTTTTTAAAAGGTTAAATCTTCTGCAGCAGGTCACGTTAATTGGTTTTGTCAAAGTCCAGGTTACTGCAGCCAGCTATATTTGCTTGAAAATAAATAATCTACTCAAGAGTGCTTAGCTGCATTCCTCCAGAGTTGTTTGTGGCTGAAAGTACTTCCCAAGACCACTAACCACTGACACAGCTCTGAAAGGACCTTTCAGACCTTTTTTAAATTAATTAATTAATTAATTAAGCTGGCATTCATTACAGCATATGCATTCAACATCTTAAGTGAGATTACATGACTTGTGTCCTTGATGAAATTAACCAGGCGACTTAAAAAAACAAACAAACAAAAAAAACCTTTAAGCACATTCCAGCCTTGATCTGAAGTCACTCAAAGTAATGTGATAAGTAGAATCAGTAAAACCTTTCGAACTCTGAAATCTAGATGATCAAGTGAGAGTTGTATGCAATATTAAGTTCAAAAGAAGCCGACTGTCTGGACAAACTTTTTTTTTAATCTTTAGACTTGAAGTCTCGTCGGCTGTCGCCAACCTGCGAGATATATAGTCTGGTTGTGCAAAGACAGTGTGTTTCTGTCACTCTTATCACCATCTGACTCCTGTCGAAACCACAGGGACGGCTCAGTTTCAGGTGTTGCAAGTCCCCGTGCGTAAACAGAGTGTTGCACTCTGGGTATTGTAGTTACAATAACCGAGAGGCCGCTCCTTTGTAGGTGCTCTTGTCATACTTTAAACTTCCAGTCCCGAAATGCTCCGTGACAGAAAGCAAGCAAAGGGAGGACTGTAAGGGAGGAGGTGAGCTTAGTAAGAAAAAAACAGAAAGAAACAAAAACGTCACAGAAAACAAGAGTGAATGATTGTGGACTGACTTCTTTTTCCTGCCAACGCGCCGAAGCAAATAAACATCTCATATTGACGGTGAGCTCAGACTTTATTTTCTTTGTCATGAAACTAAAGGTTTTTCTTCTCTATTTTAATAATTATCTGTGTATATTTCAGGAAATGCCTTATTAATGTGTAACCACAGGTGTCTGCACCTGTTCAGGCTGACCGTCGGATGTTAGAACTGTGGTTACTGAACATGAAAGGATTGTACCTTAATTTATGTTGATGAATTAGTCTTCCTCTGGATTATTGATGAAAGTTGCTGGTTTTGAGAACACTCAACAAATCGGCTCTAAAAGGCACAAAGATACACAGGATTGCCATAGAGAGAGAAAAAAAGAAGAGTAAATGTATGACAGCTCGTTAGTTTGTCACAGACATCTTTACTCTACATAACTCAGTATCGCCGCTCTTTGATCATAACTAGAAGCTCCGGGAGAACCGACTTCTGTATCATATGAGATCGG
>JBAMYA010000008.1:8348800-8362334 GCA_037176975.1 Arrhamphus sclerolepis
TTGACAAGAACAACCTGTTTTTGTGCACTGGTGTAAGAAAACACATTATTAATGACTGACTCACTGTGACAAGTCTTGAATGGGTAGTGTCATTTTGTAAACAAGTGGTTGGA
The DNA here is from genome assembly GCA_037176975.1 of Arrhamphus sclerolepis. Taxonomy (NCBI): domain Eukaryota; kingdom Metazoa; phylum Chordata; class Actinopteri; order Beloniformes; family Hemiramphidae; genus Arrhamphus; species Arrhamphus sclerolepis. Next base: position 8,348,914 of record JBAMYA010000008.1, read on the forward strand.
TGAAGAGTTCAGGCTTTATTCCAGGGTTTGGAACAGTTTCCTGTGTCAGACAGAAGCAAAAAGCCCAAGGCTTGTGCTCTGAAGGACATTACTGAGACAGAACAATACATTTACTGTCTGGGTTCCATTTAGTAGAAAATCCTTACTGTCATTTGTCAGAACAATGTAGATAACCAATCAGTGTCTCTATTATTTCTTATTTTGTCTCAACAAGAGCCATGAAATATAATTAATAACAATTGTAGGTGATTCATTTTCTGTTATGAAACAGTTTTGCAGGATTAGACAAGACATAAAAGGAGTTCCTCAGTAATGAATATCACGTTGAAAACTCCCCAACTGATTTTTAATGACTGGAAATTTGCTGCATTGTGTTGCATATTTATTGGATTTTTGTTTTCTGAGTATGAATATTGGGTAGTATTTACGAAAATATACGCTTCTTTAAAAAAATCCAAACATTTGATAAATGTTCAAACCTCCCTATTCAATTTGTCCACTCATTTGAGTCAAACATTTTTGACAGAGGGTTTTACTTTTTTTTTATATATCTCTTTTGTTATCAGAGCATAAGACAAATTGGATATTTGTATGTAAAAATGTTAAATATCCCAAAACAGTAATTCATTTGTGATGTAGTCTTGTTAAATATAGGCTGTTTTCATTCCAAATATCAGTTAGGAATAGACAAAATGTTTTAAGTATAAATACTTAAATGTACAGTCAGGTTTACTTTTTTTTGTGTGTAAAAACACAATAAAAATCAATTTATCATCGTGGGTATTTCTATTAATACAAACTCAGTGAACAAGATATAATTTCTTGTTATAGTTCCATTATTTATTTTAGCCAAGTAAATAAATAATGTGAGCAATACTAACATCCATGATTGCATAGCTTGTAGATCCACCTTCAGTAGTGATAAATTACAGTAGCCATTTCCTGTACGGCTTAATCAGTGTCACATTCACTCATTCATTCATTCATTCATTCATTCATTCATTCTTCTCACACAGACACAAATAGGACTGGATGCACTGCTACATGTTTCAGATGTTTTCTGTCTATAAGCACCATGAAGTCAGGAGTACACCAGAGTCTAAATATCTTTTATATACACAGATGAAAACATGGCGGCTGAGGGAACAAGGTCCTTCCGTCGTGTTGGGAGTCTCATGCGAAGTAGATCTGAGGGCACGCTGATTGATCTGAGCGATAACGTGTCAACCAGTGACAACTTGAATGGTAAAATTCTCATTTTTATAAAGCACATGCACTAAATATAAAAATCCCTGGATTATCTTTACTGATCTAACCAATCACCTTTTTTTTTTTTTTTTTTTTAAAGGTGTGTATGTATCAGGGAGGACACCGAACTCAGACTGGCAGCTTTTACAGCCAGAAGTCTCAGAGTCATCTCATATTAAAAACCCTTTCTGGAACAAACTGTCTGGGTCAAACCCTTTCCTTGAGGACATTGTACACAGCAGCACAAACAGACGTACTTCCAACACATCAGGTGTAAAACAAGACAGCAAAACACATCCAGACTCAATTAATGATGATGACGCCATCAGCTCTTCTTCAGATGAAGGAAACATGGGCAACTTTTTGGAAAATAAACACAAAGCTAGCAACCGATCTGGGAGATGGAGGAGTGCTTCAGACATCCTGGGTGATCTGGAAAGGAAAGTGCCAAAATGTGAAAATAGTGCCAAACCGCCTGGCCCGGTGCTAAACCCTGATTTTGAGTGGCTGAAGAATGACAGAGAGGCCTATAAGATGGCCTGGCTGAGCCACAGGCAACTGACACGCTCGTGCTTGGACTTAAACATGATGAGCCAGAGCCCTGGATGGGCTCAGACACAAGCTACTAACTTTCAAGTCATCTGCAAGATTGGCCACGATGGAGGCTCGATACAGTTGCCAGAATCGAAAATTAGCATCCATGTTCCACAGGGACACGTTCTTCCTGGCGACGTGCAGGAAGTCACACTGAAAGCAATGCTGGACCCTCCTCCTGGACTCAACAACAACTACATTACCACCTTGAGCCCAGTTCTCGAGGTGCTCCTGAGCAACATCAACACAAAAGAGTGCTTGTCTGTGGAGATGAAACTGTCAGGAGAGGTGAAGGATGACCCTTTAAGTCAGGTGATGACCACTGTGTTTGGACTAGTGTCCAACAAAAGGGAGGGACCGTATCTCAAAATGAATGACTGTTACCTTTACAAGAACATGATGCAGATGAAGCTCCAGGAGTTGAAGACACATTTTTACATCATTGCAGTTGCAGAGGCCTCTGCACTGCAGCCCCCTGCCACATCAATCTGGGATTACCTTGACCGTCAAATCACTATTGCAGTCTATGGCCCGAGGTACATTCATCCATCATTCAAGGTTGTAATTGTCGTCTGCTGTCATGAGGATGTTCCACCCAAACTGCCCTTTTCAGATATCTGCAGAGGCAACAAGAACCTTCCTCCACTTGTGCTGCAACGTTGGGGAAAACATTTATATAAACCAGAGAATCTGAATGACTTTCATGTTGAAGTTGACATTGCAGGATCAGTGTTTAAAATCAAACCTGAGGACAAAGTGAAAGAAGTGAGGCAAAGTCAGCTCATGATAGGGACAGTTCTACATCTCCCGGTTGCATTATCTTTTACTGGTCGTGCAGAAATGAGTCCTTTTAAATTAGACATACATGTGAAGGAATCAAACTTGTCTTCAACCGCTGCACATTTTCATGTGTCTTCCCCACCCACAACTCCCATCAGATCAGAGAAGAGGGCACCAAGGCAGGTAGAAAAAAGGATCGAAATGGCAAAAACCTTGTCTATTCCTGAAGAAAGGGATCCAGACTTTCCCATATTTGAAGACAGACAGGTGAACCTACAGTGGTATGGTGTCGCCCTGAAGTCAGTTATCCGCCAGCCACGTGTAGAATACCTTCTGGAGTACTTCAAGGGTGACACAGTGGCTCTCCTTTCTAAAGAGACTGTCAGGTCAGTTGGTAACTCAAAGGCAAAAGAGTGGTACATCGGATTCCTCAGAGGCAGGACTGGTTTGATTCACTGCAAAAACATCAAACTCATAACCAGGGACCAGGTGATTGACTTTACTGGCATTCAGATATCCACAGAGGTTCTCTTGGACAACATGACGCTGCCGTTCAAGAAGCTCACTTACATGTACTCTTCCATTCAAACGCTGGTGACTGAGCACATTACTAGTTGGAGGAGCTTTGCGGATGCTTTAGGGTACGGAAACCAGCCACTGGACACAATCACACGGAGGAACGCTGAAAGTGAGGCTGATAAAGTGGCATGTGTCCTGGAGAGGCTGAAGGAGGACTGCCACACTGAGAAGTGTAGGAGAAAGTTCTTGCATGAACTAATGGTGGTAAGTGGAGAAAAAAACAGCCTGTACAAACTTTACAAACTATAATGTTATCCCACAGCTGAAAGATAACAGTTTTCTAAATAACTGTACTTGAGAAAGACCCAACACACACAAAAAAAAAAAACATCTGCATATGCATGGCTCTCCTCATTCAGATGTCAGATCAAAAGCCATACGCTGTCTAGATGTGCTTTCAATGGTTTTGTCCCAACTAATATGTGTTCCTTAATGTCATCAAGGGACTGCTGAAGATGGACGCTGTGAATATTGTGGAACAGCTCATTACAAACACAGTCATTCTGTCCACTGCTGTGGAGCTGGGAATTCGATGGCGAGAGCTTGCTGAGAAGATGGGAAGACTGACAAGTGCACAGATAGCCATTTATGAAGCACCACACAGAGGGAAGAATGGTGAAGTCAGTCTCCAGGTCAGTTTATCCGAATATGGTCAAATTTAGCCCCTGCCCTGCATATTTTAGATGTTTCTCTACTCCAGTGCAGCTGAAGGGTTCTCACTCAGGGATGATGAGTTTCATAGAGCTGACCCATTCACTCCAAACAGGTGGGCTGGAGCAGGGAAACGTCTGAGACATTAAAGGGCCAGGATTGGAAAACGCTGTTGTAGATGATGCTGGTGAAATGGAATTTCTAGTATGCTGTGAATTTTATGACACTATAAATCTGATCATTGTATAATCTTCTGGTTGAAGTCCATGTGGAAGCCTGCCTATGACTTCCTGTACTCCTGGAGTCTGCGCTATGGAGACAGCTACAGGGACATGATCCAGGACCTGCATCTGGTGCTTGATAAAATGAAGAACCCTGCCACCAGACAGTGGAGACACCTGACCGGGGCACTCATCACAGTGAACTGCCTTGATATCTTTAGAGACTCTACTTTCCCAAAACCTTAAACCGTTAGCGCTGCAGTCATCAGAAAAGCCTGAACCTGGACAAGCAGATAAGAATTCAGTGAACATGTCAGACACATGCACCATATGATCTCACAATTCCAGGGTATCAATAATCCCATTCGGTGTATAAGACATTGTCTTAAAGGATGATATTAATATGATACCTATTTTTCTTTCATCCACTGACACAGTTTCCACAGGTATTAGTGGCATTTATGTGATGTAATCAGGTTAAAATATCACAATGATAGAGAACAAAAATACTCTTTCCAACCGTGTCTTTACATCTTTGTTCAGTGCAGCAGAGTTGGGGAGCAGAGGTGAGTAGCTCACTCTTACAGAAAGAAAGTTTCTGAACAATATTTAATATATCCTATATTAATTGCCTTTCTAAAAATCAATAACTTTATGTGGTTAACTTCTTAAAACAGGGTCCACAGGATCTTTATGGCTCCTGTGAATGTGGGATTTATACATACAGCATATATATATTTAAACTCTAATTTTATGTAACTTCCTCAAAGTGGCTGAAAGTCAGCATACTGTTAAATGTGAACAATGTTGCTGAAAATCCCGAGGGATGCAGCAGTAACAGTCCCTTGTTTTTTGTTTTGTTTTGTTTTCTTTTTGAGATTGAAGTATTGAAAATGAAATTAATTTGCCAAAGTCAAACTTATGTGAATGTAGTAAACTAATTCAAGACGCTGCCATCCATGAGTCGTAAACTTTTCTTTTCCTAAATATGTGTTCTATTTTTATACAGTAAAGTTTTAGAAATGCACAAGGAGATTGTTTTATATAAATGTTACAGTGAAATAACTGTATATTCACTGTATGTCTTTAAGGTCAAATAAAACCTCAGTGTAATGTGACAATAAAGTGGTACTATCATGAAGAGGTTGGCTGTTTTTGTAACCCCAAACTGTGACCTACACAGTAAACAGTACATATTCATGGTAAGTACATGAGATGTCACCATAAAAGCAGTGCAATTTGTTGTAGGCCACAATGTTTATGACTTGTTTCTGGTAAACAATAGCGCTGAATACCGATGTGACCACCGATAACTGTGGCTCGGAATTGCTTTTCTTTTTTTCTTTTTCATATGTTGTAGATTGTCTACTGACAAAGTCAGGACATATTAGTTGTAGAGAGTGAAGCTTCAGAAGCAACTTAATTCAATTGAGTCCAAAAGTACTGTATAAAATCCCAAATGGAAATTCTATTGCTGCCATAGAAGTTCAGTCAGAATCACAAAGTCACTACAGAAAGGTGCTGTAGAAGAGGAATAAAAGTTAAATGATCCACTCAAAAAAACCTAGTTCTCACAATTGCTCTGTCATTTATTTCATTGCACCCCATGTTTGATGATTAATTTTGTATACTTCAATTAATCTGTTGTAAGGATACAATAGGAAACCCATTAAAAAATCTGAGGCAATGAAGCTTTTACAATATTGTCATTTCTTCTCACAACACTTAAACAAAAAAACATTCATTCTAGCATTGAGGATACAAAGTGATGACGCATCAAACTCACCTTTAAGTGTGCAACAGTATGAGGTCCACTAATTATTCCTTTCAAAGGTCTCCAGATTTTCATGATCATGGGTCATATCATCTCAGGCCTCATCTGGACTTGTTGCCTGTAGCAGCCTGGACAGATGTTTTATCTTTGGGCTGGAGTTTAACAACAGTGTAAAGACCAAATCTTTTTATCTTCCAAGACAGATCTGGAATACTGATTTGTTTGACCACAGTACACGTTTCCACGGTGTGATGGTCCATCACAGATGGACATTGCCTCCAAGCTTCTTCTCCTTTTTTTTTTCTAACCATAAAGTCTTAAATTGATTTTGAATTCTGCTCTGTATTTCAGTGTATTGGGTTTGACAAAAGTGTCCCATGGTTATCCCTCACCTGTAGCGGTCATGTGATGAATGATGCTTGCACACTTGCCCTTTACGCAGTGAAATTCCTCCAGATTCCTTGAGTGGTTTAACAACATTATGTACTTTAGAAGGTGAAGTATGCAAATCCCCTAAAGTTATTGTTTTCAAACATTTCTATGCTTTTTTTCTTGCACATTTGACACATCTTTGTCCCTCAATGACTCTGCTTTTCTCGGATACTGATTTATATACTAAATCATCATTTGTTTGATGTAACATCATCATTTCTTTTCCTTTTTTATCGCAAGCCGAAATCTCTCCATCCTGCCTGTTTTTTTTTTTTCAAGTCGCACCATCTAAATAAAGGACTTTGTGTGTCTGCGTGTTATTGATTTCTTTCTCTCTCTTTTTTTGCCTATTTGTTTTTCCCTGCACTGTTTGGTTAAGTTGGTTTCAGCTGAGAGCCTTATGTGCCGATTCTTTATCAAACAAAGAGCACAAAACTGACTTTTCTTGAATGTACAACTGGAAAAGTAAATAGAGCAAGTAAAACGGTTTCAGGCGAAAGAGTGAACTGATTACATCTCAAAAGGAGATTGAATTGTAAAGTCCTGCAGTCCAAGTTTTTTATTATTATTATTTTATTGTTTTGTTTAGACGTGTGATAGCAAAATGTACTTTACCATGACAACGAATCCGGATATGAAACAGAAAACATATGGTGGCTATTAATTCACTGAGGGTCAAAGCTGTATAAATTTACATATCTTTACATCAGGAAACACTGGAGGTTTTTCTTTTTCAGAGTTCACAAAGGGACTAGAGTCTCTTCCAGCTGTCATTGGGTGAGAGATAATACCCTGTACTGGTCTCCAGTCCATCAGAGAGCCACACGGAGAAAAATCAGACAACCCAAACAACCCATGCACGCTCTCTCCAGCGGCCAACCTGTCATTGATTGTTTTGTTTTTGAATGTGAGAGGAAATTGTAGCACCTGGAGAAAATCTATAAAGAAATGTGAATCATGACACATGACATGCAAACATCACAAAGAAAGAGTCCAGCCAAGATTTGAACAGGAAAGGCTCCTCCTGTGAAACCATTAGCACCCTTAAAAAGAGGAAAGGACCTCAAATATGTGCTTTTTTAATGCTCAAGTTTTGCTCAAAATGCCATGAAAGTTCTCATTCCTTACAATTAAGAAACTTTACCCACAAATGACATCAAAACATTCAAACACTGAGCACCTTGCAGAGAAAAAGATGCCAAAACATTCTCATTAATTTACCGATCACAGACACAAGTTTCAGACGTATGCTTGGTCTTCAGCAATTACTGGCACGTTTACGCCATCAGGTGATGTGTGATGTGTTGATAACATGAATATTCTGAAGAGATGGCGGTGTTTCATTCTTTAAGAGGTGCTGACTAAATGCTTAGTGTTTTACACATATATCAAATGCTTCCATGGGTTGCATATTAAAAGATTCAAAAGGGTTCACAACTAAGCAAAAGTAACATTTCCACAACTTTTAATATGCAGTAGGTTCACTCATTAATGCAATACACATGTATTATTAGATTGGAACAGTGTGAATGACTGTCGCAGAAAAAAAAGTGAAACAAATAAGCTTTTTGAGCCATGCAATGCACATTTTTCAGATGCAGTGAGTCGTTAAATGTTATGACTATCGAAATGTGGCCACATTGTTTTGGGAGCCTTTTATATATAGCAAATAACAGTTAGGTTATCTGTGATGAATGCTATTGTTTGTCAGCCTTTGTATGTTTACAACCTGACTGAAACATGTGTGTTTAAAAATAGAAACCAAAGAAAACACATGCGAGGCAGGGATTACAAAACAGGCAAAATAAGCTTTACTTTTGAGTAGAGAAGAAAGAAATCAAGAAATCGTAAACTGCCAGGAAGGAAAACAAGGGCCAATTCTAAGAAGTCTCATGAGAAAATATAAAAACAAAAGAAAAACCAAATGGATTATATAAATTCAAGTGCCAAAACAAAGCTTGGTGCATGAGAGAATGGTTCTGGGAGCCTGTAGTGAGAGGAGTGTAGTGAGAAAAGTCTACAAATCTAATTACAAGCTGTTTCTCATTCATGCAATCACTCACAGGGAGAAAAAGGAGTTCAAAATCCAGAAAGAAGTCCAAAAAAAAAAGGAATAAATAAACAAATAAATCTGACCACAGCAATAGAACAGTTTTCCAGGCTGCTGTGGTATTATGTGTCACTCTGAGCTCAAAGCCAACAGCATTAACACTTTTTTTTTTTTCAAGTGCTTCTTATTCAATCAAACTCCTTCCAAACATGAGACAATGCCATTTATAAGTCAGTGAAGTTTTAAGTGCATCTTGAACTGCGTTTTCCATGTCTCCCGTGGATTTTTACTGAACAAAATATGGCAGTGAGAATGTTCCCAGGTCTGGTCATTCCAAGTATATCCCCTGAAGTTTCAGTAATGCAACACAAAGCACACAGGACGCTTGTTCCAGCTTTTTTATTCAGTCCTAAAAGTCTCTACAGATTACATTTCATGGAGTCCCCAGAACAGATGCTCATCATTACGACAATGGACAGGGTGAGACCTGACAAACAGAGCTCATCTCAGCTGTTCAGTCTACTCTAGTGATCTAGGTAGGATTAAGGAGAATTTGGCACAATATTATTTTGGGATTAAACGCTACTTTTTATCCCAGCCAAGTGCCAAGAAAAACTAAAAACACTAATGCATTACTTCTTTTTGATAAAAGCCTTGATGAAGTATGGACTGAGAAGATGTTGAATGTGTTTACTTTACTGTGATGTATTTTAGCCATCCTCCTGTAATAGCTACCAGTCATATTTATGCTTTGCGCTAACACAACTGAAAGCTGTTATCTTAGTCTCAAATACTGAGGAACCATCACAGTTATTTTTAGATCAAGATACATCCTTTAATTCGCACATAAAAACAGGTCTCTAAGACATTAATCAAGTCCTAGAGGCCTGTTTAATATTTACAGCCTCATCGTGGCAGATGACCACTCTTATAGAGGCTGCTTTTGTCACTAGTTGCTAACTGAAAAAATGATTAAAAGATTATCTTCTAAAATAATACCAAAGTAGGATTTTTCTCCTTGCACGATAGCTTGATCCATAACCTGACTGATGACTGTCTTCACTCCAACAATCAATACCTCAGTCTATACTACAAAAGGAACAGCAAGAGAACAACAAGAGTTACAGGCTTTCGTGTGAAATAGTTTACCCTGCCAGAATGCAGTTTTGAATAAAGTTCAGAAAAAAAACAGAAGTGATCCAAAAAGAAAAGTTATGAAAGTTATTTTCCTTCCAGATTGCCCAGTTCCCACACTTTCTGCATACTTTTCTTGCATTGCTTTTCTGTGGGTGTGCACCATACGCCCTGCTTTTACACTCCTCTTTAGTGCAGAAAGAGTGGACCTACAATACTCACAGTATATTAAAGGAGATGACTTGATACTTAGAAATATCAGAAGCCACGATTTGAATATTGATGTACATACATGGCTATACTTAACCTTTACCTTTCTGGTCCAATGGATGGCGCCATTGTGTTGCTGTTGGACGTGGTTTCAACATCATGGTGAAATAACATTTGTTTTCTTTTTTTTGTCTCTTGTTTTTGTTTACATTATCTCTTTGTATGGTATATGCTGAATTATTACACCACTCACCAGATGTGGTTTTTAAATAGAGATTGCCAGAGTGCATTTAACTACATAAAGAATATCGTTGTTTCTTATTGTCACACTCTTTTGGATTTATTTCAGGTATTTCTAAGTATGTCCAAACAGCTTGAGACTAATTTTTGGAGCACACAGACCATGAGAGTCATCCACAAATCACTGTTATGAACAGAAGCATTCCTCTGTCCTCCAGGGTATATAAGACTTCATTTGGTTTGCCTCCGTGATATATGTTGAGGGCAAAAAGTCATTTAGCTTTCAATTTATTAGCCCTGTGATTTATGCATGCTGCAAAGGCAGTGGTGGTATCTCCTAGTCCCCTATAGCCCCCACCATCCTCCACCCTCTAGCACTTTCATAGTGGACACTAATAATTCAGTAATAGATGATGTGAAAGAAGAGAAAGTTCAGCAATTAGGAAAAGTCAGCAAAAAGCTGGTTTATAGTTTCTGTGGCTGCACTTCATTTATCACTAATGTTTTAGTCACTCTGTGAAAGAATAAATGCTGAGAGCAGCAGCCTGGAACATAGTTGGACTCCATACATGCAGAAAAAGAAACTCGATCACAAAAGAACACCTACAGCAAAATGATTCCCATGAATTTGGGTTCAACAGCAATACAAGGTACGATAAGTCAGCTGTCTTTCTTCTTTGTAATAGCTCTTTAAAATGACCTTTAGGATCAGTTGTATTAAACACGCATACCAGAACATAATGACTGAAAACAAAGTCTGTAAAATAAAACCAGGGGTCTAAACTGTTGCCTCAAAGTCTCCAAAACATCATCACAAGTAATATAGAGACAGCAGTACAGCTGTAGTTTTATAAACCTGTAATGATTCACAGTCTCCAGTTTTAGCAGAAACCGGTTGTGTTGTATGTTGTGGAGTGTTGAATGTTGCCCAGAGATCAGTGCCTTTCTTCTGACTAACAGCCTGCATGGAGCCTCTTCACATGACCACTGCTGAGAAAGAGGAAGCTCTATTACCAAATGACTCACAAAAGAGAGAAAAAAAAAATAATAACCTGAAGTGTTTGGCAGCATTTAAATCAGCTTTGTGAGTAATCATCGTCCACATCCTTGGACACCTCACTTTATTCTCACTCTCACTTTTTCCACCAGCCAACCTCACAGAATCTGTGTTTCATCATGGTGAAACACTGTGATAATGAAGGTTACACAAAATTAGGAAACATAAATAAGTTCTCTCTCTCTTTTTTTTTAATAAACATCCACATCTGCGCCTCGAACCACAACAAAGTCCTTGTTTTACTGAAATTACATTGCCTTCAGTGGAATGCTGGTGTTTCTCCTATTTCTCCATCGTTAGCAGACACGTTTATTTTTGTTGATGTGATCACATCCTATCTCGCAGTAAGATTTTTTTTCTTTTCTTTTTTTTAATTTTTTTAGATGTATTGTGATGGTGTGGAGGAGGTGAAAAGAGCGCGCCTGCCGACAGGTCTGATGCAGCAACACTGACACTCCCAGTTTGTCAGTAATCTAAAAAGCAGATGGAGGAAGGCTGAGGATGAGACATGGGAATGTGCAGGAATTTGACACTGAGCACTTCACAATATTATCTCTGGTATTGATTTTTAATCTATCATTTGTTTGTTTGCTCATTTTATGACAGATGCACATTTCTGACAGCATATGCTCAAATGAGGAGTGAATCCTCAAATGTGTGTTTTTGTTTTTATGTTGTTTTTTTTTATTTAATTTTATTTCATATTCAATGATATACATTGAGCATTAATGTGCACAAGCTTTTAAGGTTCAGGTGCATATTTGTATTTATAAAAATATCCCTTGTAGAAAATACAATTAAGAAAACACAAAAAGAAGATACAAAACAAAAAAATTTTTTTTAAAAACAGACTATATCAAATAGAAATGTTCATTTGGAATCTGTTTTCTGTTTTCTAGGTGTTCATAATTGTCATGGCTTTGCTCATGGCTTCAGAAAGGATAAACAGGATACTCTTAAATTAGTACAGCAGCTTGAGAAAAAAAAAAAAAAAAAGAAGAAAAAACATCCCCTACAAGTGAGATCATTACATTGTAAATTCTGAGCATGAAGCTAATTGGATTTTTAAACTGGTCTTTCAGAAGAAAAAAAATGACTTGATTATTGATACATGAAGTATTTTACCATAGATGATTGAGGTGGAAAAAGTTTGAATTACTTCATTTAAAGTGGAGTGCAATTTGAGTGTCATATCCTTCAAATGTAAATCTGCTCTGCATTTAACCATTATTTTTGAAAAAAAAAAAAATGTTGTTATGAGATAATTAATGGAGTAGAAAAGAAGAAAAAAACAGAGCTTCGGTGTGCCAAACTTTCTTTTTCCTCTCTTACCTCAAATGATATTTAAAACGGAGAATATCACAGGGGAATCAAATTGGGTGGGACTGCTAGCTGCTAACATTAATCAAGCTTTCAGCCTTATGTGTGCAGCACGCTTAGGTTACTCTGGTCCAACACGTTTTACAGGCAGCTGACAAGTTAATAGTTGACAAATAAGTATGTTGGAGTAAAACGGTGAAACATTCCCCTCAGAGACTGGGTGGACTGGAGATGCAAACTAATTGAAAATATCTAATTATAACTACAGTAGAGTGCCCATCAGTTCTCACTACAAGCACTGCTGCTCTTGTTATATAGACACATTCCTTTTACACACTATGACTTTAAAATTTCCAGCAGATGGTAAGAATGGCCATAACCTGCAGGTGTCTGCACTTCACAAGAAGTAATGTCTCTGACAGACGAGAGCCCTCCATATCTGAATGAGCTACACTCTCCAGTGACAGCTCTGTTGTTCATCTAAATGCTAGTCATGCTGCAGATAGATTTGGCCGATTTGTGACGGTAACAGTCTCGTCTGAAAACTTTCCAGTGCCTCACAAGCTGAGACCTTCGCATCCTGTAAAGAGCCGGGTGGCCACCATCACACAACGTCCACATTGATGAGTTAGGATGAGCGGCATCATGAGACTAATTAGAAAAGCTACAAATCTAGAGCCAGTCGAGATAAAGGAAGGGCAGATAAATCCGACACAGAAGAGCGTCTCTTTGGTTAATTTTCTATCAACCCAGGGGGAAAACAAGCAGAGACCAAGGGTTTCCATTCCAAAATCAACATAGCTGGAGAGGTAGGTCTATTGTGTCCTGACAGATTGGTCTGACTGAAGGAGGAGGAGAAGGTCGCCTCTAACTGACACACTGGGAGGAGCAAAGGTGAGCAGAGATCTGGGGGAGATGGGAACACAGCTGTGGTTCAGAGGAGATGTAGCGTCTTTACTGTATCACACATCATTTAGCACTCACTTCCAGCAAAAGATTGTTTTAGTGTTTTTTGTTTTATGAAAGGACATGAAAGACCTGCTACCATAGTAGTAAGTCTATCTATCTATCTATCTATCTATCTATCTATCTATCTATCTATCTATCTATCTATCTATCTATCTATCTATC
>JBAMYA010000008.1:8374823-8390704 GCA_037176975.1 Arrhamphus sclerolepis
AAACAAACAAAACAGAAGCAGGTGCAGACTTCACAGTTTATGAAGCTACAAACTTCCTGTTCTTAGATCCAGTGGATAACAACAACAACAACAACAACAATAATAATAATAATAATAATAATAATAATAATAATAATAATGACAGGGGAGAAATCCTTTATTTTTATTTTTTTAATGAATTTACTTTTTTACACTCAAACCCCAGTTTTATCTTAACCTCAAGCAATGGCTCAGAGAGTGATTATTAAATCCAGGAGCAGCTGAGATGCATGGAGACAAGGTCAGAGTCAAAACTGCACTTAAGGCAAAGAAACAGATGAGAGGCCAAACAGAAACAGACAGCTATACTGTGCAGACCTCCTGCAACTGGAATCTGCTCATTATTGAATACATTAATAATGCAAGTCCTTGTTGTCATGTTATGTACACAAGAGAAATTGTTAAATAAGTTTAAAAAGAGACTTATACAAGACAATGCAGGACTTCTTTGATTGATACAACTGAGTTAAGTCTTTGACCCTTTATAACAATGAAAAAAGGACACATTTAACATAAAAAGTGTGAGTTTTTACAACAATATGGAAATTCATTTAATGTGCAACAGCCCTTAGTACAGCAAGAGATCTAAAAAAAAAAAAAAAATCAATGAGCAAGAAGTTTCAGAAAAAAAGTCAGAAGAATGAGACCATATTTGGTTGGAAATTGATGTTATTAAAAAAAAGAAAAAAGTTGATTATTGTCTACAATATCAGTAGCTCTCTCAGCAGATGGCTCTTGTGCTTCATCCAGGCCCCTATATTACTGCAGAAACAAGGCACTACCTCTGTGTGTTTTCAGAGAAGATTGCAGCACAACCTGGACCTTAATTATGAAAAAGAAAATATATTGCAACACATCTGTTCACCCCAGACAAAGGAGATCAAAAAAGCTTGCACAGATAAGTAAATACATTTTTAAAAAGTATAAAATAAAAATATATAAATAATACAAAATATCTCAATACGTTTTTTCAAATTCAAATTTGTCATAAGATAGCTTCTGTTGGAGACAAAAGTGTTTTACACACTAAATATAAATGAGCATTTCTTTGATCTTAATCTAAAATCTTTGCTCTAAATATAAAAATGCACAGCCCTGTGATGGACTGACAACCTGTCCAGGATGCACCCTGATTCTCAGATGAAGCAAGTGTGGAAAATAGATGGATGAATGGATGAAAGTGCACTCAGCTCAGGCTGAGTTTAGTTTTCCCTTAAATAAAACGTAACTGCAGCTTTATTTCACTCCATGTTTGACACACAGGTGTGCTGCAGAAATCCACTGGTCACACTTTACGTCCAGGGTTATTCATTGCAATACAAGAACAAAAGGGCCAAAATGGGTTAAAGAATAGTTGTGTCTGAAATGAATTTAAGCTCACTAGGTTAGAAATGTTTGAAAGTATTTCAAAAGTCAGAAGATTTTGATTAATCGCTCCAAAACACCACAAATGAAATACTTGATAAAAACCTCACTCTCTGCGGAGAGTAATCAGCTGATAAGCCACTAATCAAAGTTACCGAAGTGCACAAGAACCAGGAATGAATATGTTTGATCCCAGGGAGACTAATGCTGTTTCCTTACATAGAAACATCCTGACACTCCTCCCAAAAAGCTTTCATGAGCAAGCTCAGCTGTGTTTGAAGTCTAAATATCGTAGACCCACACCTGTGGTGCACTGACAAAATATGAAAAAGAATGATTGTCTGTTTGGCTTCAAAGGTATTTTGCCAAATTAAGAACAGAAATGTCTTTTTGTTGCTGTAACTGATTTGCTGATTATTTCCTTTGCTTTCAGATAAACTCAAGAGGCAGTATTTGTTTCTTATCTTCCAAAAAGAAAACCTCTTAAACTTCTTTTTGCAGCTCCTTCATTTTGCATTTAGTAGTTACTGTGATCATGACAAGTGGCGTCAAGAAGAATACCAAAACGTTTCTTTCATAGAAATGTTGAATTGAAAGATCACAAGACACTTTGTCTCGAATGCTGCATGGCCCTAGAGGCACACAATCATGCATAAAACTTGAAAGATTAAATCTCAAGATTCATGGCTAAATATATAGACAGAAGAGATTAATCTCTTTGGCTTCTTGAAAAAAAAAAAAAAAAGCTAAATGGGCAGATTTAAGTCTGCTTGAGGGTTTCTAGACACATATCATGTTGAACAAATTAGAGATTTCATCTGTAAATATAAACCTGCAGCGTATCAGTATTTCATCACAGAGAGAGGCATGCTGGCCATAAAGAATGGTGCCATGAGTCTGGCATGTGATCCCGCTGCTTTCAGGATGTCCAAATGGCACGGTCAAAGCTTGTGCACCTTGTGTTTAACCTTTGTTCCAAGTGATGTTTGCCACCCAGGCTGCAAGACAGCACACAGATCACTGTATTTCAGGGCTGTACACAATGATGTCACAGACAGGAAAGGGCTGGAAAAGGCTTGGCACCTTTAGGAATTGGCCAGATCTCCATTGGCTCAGCAGAAATGTTGGAATAATAAACAGGCAATCAGAAGGCAGGGTGAGCGTACACAAAGGCACTGCAAAACTTTGCAGATAATAAAAGCAGATTTTTCACTTGAGGGGAATGATTATTTGTGCTCCTCAGTTGTCCATAAATAGAGGGCCCCTCACAGGAAGTATAAACATTCAGATGAAATGGAGGGCAGACGTAGTCCAACGGAGTGATTTCAAACATTCCTGTTTATGTTCAATCAGGATCGGGTGTAACTGTAGCCTTGGTTTGAGCATGAAACACAAAGGATTATTTCCTGAAGAACGACGAGGAGAAAACAGTCCAAATGCGTTTGATGAGTTTCACTCATGTTGGAAACCGAGCTAAAAATCTCGTTAAAGTCGTGAAATGCATAAATCACCCCCCTAATTTAATGCAAAAACCAGCTATGCAAATATGAAGCTGTTTACATTACAAGAATCAATAAAATTTTAGATTTTTACCATGAAAATGTATGTGTTGTTGCATCATAACATTTATTAACAACCTCAGATTTAAGTAGCCTCCTCTTGCATGTGAGTTAAGGCAGAATACAAATTGTCCCCCATTGAGGTACATAGTGAAACATGCAGTTGTTTCGTGTTGCCCTCAGGGTTAACAGGGCTCTAATGATGTAGCATCCTTGCTGCTGTCCCTAAGGGGGCTTCATTCCCTGGGTATTAATCCCATTGCCTTCATTAACCTGCTGGCCCACCAGCCCCAACGCTGCTGAATAGCAGGACTCTAATGTCATGCTCATAATTGATGTGTTGTTACCTAAAGTTACAATGGACTCTTTATTTCTCCTGCACCTTCTTAAACACTTTATTCTTATCCAGTGTGGTGAGTTTCAGTGCAGGAAGTGGCATTATCTGGAAGGAGGGAAACTCAAATTGTCGATAGTTGCTTGCGCTCGTTCAGCTAATGATTGTGTACTTGTTGGACATTTCAGCTGAGAAAGAAAATGAAGATAAAGAACAAACCAGCTAGTCATGCTTTGCTATGGATAATAAATATATATTTACAATCAAATAAATCTATATAAAAAAAAGGCATTTTCACAAGGACCGGTTGTTTTAGGGCTTTTACTATCAAAACACAATTTTACCAAGATAGAAAGGAAAACCGATAATAAAGAAGAAAATGTTGATCGTTGGAGCTAATGAATCCAGTTTCTAGATTGCTGATTTCAAATCAAAGGCATTGTGCTTATTTGTCAAGAAAAATACTTGACAGAGAATGTGCTAAAGTCAGCTCCCACATCTTCTACATGATCTCTGGAGATGACAAAAAATAAAAGCAGTACATGAGTACCCTCATTTGATTAATCAAAAAAAGAAAAAAAGAAAACCGAAAAGGAAAAACCTCAAGTTTAACATCTTTTTATGATTCAACAGTACCAGAAATCAGTTTAAATCTGCGTTGTTTTAGGTCACTTGCCACCTGGTTTTCATGTCCTACATAAGTTATGACTCAGTGTGTTTTTTCTCCACATCCCAGGAGGAGCTTTGCTACGAGCTACGTCTACCGACAGAGGAACTACCCAGTCAGATGACCAAGAATATGTTAAGTATAAAAAGGATTATAAAAGGCATCCAGACTTTTTTAGTGCATAAACTCTTAGTTTATTCTAATTCCAGTGGTGCTGATTTAAAATGATGATTTCACAGCTAACTTAAAAATAAGCTACCACTTTTTTCGACATAGTTATATAATTAATTGGACTATCAATCACTATATCTGAAATTCTTCACAATGAACCCCTCCCCCCTCCATTAATAACTACCTGGTTTTAAAAGATCAATATTTTCAAAAATGTCTGAGTTATTTCTTTGGGATAAATATTTGAACAGGAAATTCCTTTTGAGTAGTTACCAATAATCTCAGTGTAAGACAACAAACTTCATGTTATCTTGTGTCTCCATGTCATCAGGGTGCTGGCTTCATCCTCCTCAACACGTGACCCACTGTTTGTGACCTTGGTGCTAAATCAAGTTCAAAGAGGACCACTGGTGTTTGTCAGATAGTTTTACATGAGGGCAGAGGGAGAACCATTTGTTTGGTCAACCTCTGGCTCCCCCTTTGATTCGCAGCTATCTGTGACCCCTGGCAGAGTAACACCACTTAAGGCTCTTGATTCAGCCACAGCACTCAGATCTGCACAATAAGTAACCTACTTTCAGTCTCTTTTCTCTTCACTCATTTTTTTTTTTTAATAACTTTACATTTTATCACATTCAATCATTTTTTTATAAGCGTGATTAGGAAAACGTTTTGTTACACAGTGCAGTTGCTCTCTGGTGAAAAAGATTATAGAAAGGTTATATTAAATGTTAACTGTGAGTGGCTGAATTCCTCTGCAGTGAGCCCACACTTTTCATAAAAAAAAAAAAAAAACACTCAGGTCTTTATTAATCACACCAGTGTCATTCCAGTATATGTTGTTCCTGACTGCAGCGCCTGGAATATGATCCAGTATGCAGTATATAAAAGAGGAAATAAAACTTAGGATGCTGATGCAGTGACTCAAATTCTCATTTGGAAAGACTTTGGCGCAGACGGTTGCCAGTAAGTCACTTTTCCCTTTTTGAAATATACAAGCAAGAAGTTTGAACCGCAGCATCTTTCGTGTGGGAGCAGCAGTTTGATCTGGGCCACGTTCTGCTGTTTTTGGTAAAGGAGAACGTTGTACCAAGAAATACATGTAGCAAGTCAACTTTCCATGGATGACCACTGAACACAACTGGAAACCCATCAGGAAAAACAGCACTTGTGTTTATTTTGTTTACAAGTGTATTATCACGTTTAAACAATGAATCATGTATTATCATTAGATGTCTATTATTTTTAGAACAAAACTTAGAAGACTAATAAATAATGTACTGAAGCAGAGTGGCTGATTATTTCACAATAAATATGCTTTCTTGTACTTTTTATCAACTCAAGATTAGATAGAAGAAACAATGATGATTAGAAGAAGCAGAATTCAAAAGTACAACTTTCTTTAAAAAGTAATACAATCAAAAAAAGCAAGAAGATGGTTTGAAGACTTAGTTGCTGTAGATTCAACTGAATCCTGCTGAAAGCTGGACTTCAAGCTGTCCTTGGAAACATATGTTTCAGTGAGTAATTCAAGAAATGTTTAGCAAAAAGAAACGCCTGCCAAAGCATTAGATATGTTGCAGTGTGTCACCTTTTCTCACACACGTACAACTTTGTTCTGTTGTGCTCTTATTTTGGTTCATTTCCATGACCTTTAACACTTGCCCCAGAGAGATGCAAATGCCCAAAGAACATAATGGCTCCCTTCCTGTGTAAAAACTAGGCCGTAAAGGAAGATAATTAGAGTTGTCATGACAACAGGGTCCAGCAGGCTGATGGAGTCGTGTTCACTTGCAGAACTTCAAACGGTATCAAAGCTCCACGGCTGGTACACGAGCTCTGGTTTGAATTAGGGACTAACCTCCACAGTCTCTCGTCAAATTCAAGATCTACATGGAACACCCCCTTCAAAAAAGAAAAAAAAAAAATCAGAAAAGGAAAAAAAGAAATGGTCCCAGCTAGTTCTGGTCCAGACAGACCCAGAGATCTGGATTTCATTAGAGACAATTATCTTATCTGTTTCATCTCAACGCTGCCCCAAGGGTTGGCAGGCGGACCACTGGGCTCTTTGCAGTTTGAGAAAGCCTGCAGCCAGCCAGAGGCCTGTGGATCAGGTCATTAAAACACTCCTGCCCCTGCTGGTAGTGATAAAATATTTTCATGCTTTTGTAAATAGATTTTCTTCTTTCAACCCCACAGGACACAAAAAACACAACTTTTCTTCTCTGCATATCCCAGGATGAGGATGTCCTAAATTTTGAGAGGATTCAG
Source organism: Arrhamphus sclerolepis (assembly GCA_037176975.1). Lineage (NCBI taxonomy): Eukaryota > Metazoa > Chordata > Actinopteri > Beloniformes > Hemiramphidae > Arrhamphus > Arrhamphus sclerolepis. Next base: position 8,381,230 of record JBAMYA010000008.1, read on the forward strand.
CTGAAACATTGTTGGTTTTGCTCTGAGGTGGAGCTGCATGAGTTTGTCTGTACTTTTGGTGATTGATTTTTTTTTTTTTTGTTGCCAACATGTCATCGTTTTCAGCCATCAACATGAAGCAGCACTGCTGCAGTGTCCATTTAACGGATTAAAGCATCGAGATATCAAGATATGCAGCAGAGACACCTGCTGAAGTACATAAAACTGCAGCTGAAGTCTGAAAGCACTGAAGAACAGATTTTTTTCATTATTGTTGTAATAATAGTTATGACTTATATTAATATCAAGTTACCATGCTCTCCTTTGATAAGAACAACTAGTAGACTTTCTAATTAAGAATTAGATGACCATATATATATACCGCTTTCATATGCTTCTATTTGATATGAAGCTGCAGCCAAGAGACTATAAGCTCAGTGTAGCACAAATGCTGGTTATGGAAGAAAAGAGCTTCCTTGGTTCTGTCTCAAGGTAACAAAACATGACCCTCTCTCCTTAAAATTCCTTTATGCAATACACTGTATTGGCAAAAACAAACTTATTTGATAAAAATCTGGCTATCTAGACTTTGAACATAATATAGTGAAGCAGTTAACAAATGCATTTATTATGTATTATTAACCCGTTTAGTCCCAAATCTTTCCCTGCAAAAATAAGTGCATGCATTTAAATCCTTAGACCTTCCTAGCACATACTATGTAATTTATTCATTTTTTTCATTTCAAGTTGGCTGTGTAAGTAAAGAGGTTATGACAGTTACATATGCAGGCCTGGTCAAGTGACCATTCACACTAGTTATAAGACATTGATACAAATTTTAGGGGACAACCTATTGTTTTGCTTCAAAAACTGCTATAACTGCCCAAAGCCAGACACTTTTACAGTTTCCAGAAGTAAAAAAAAAAAAAAAAGAACGGTAACAATTGTTGCTGGTGGGATTAAACAGGGAACATAAGTGTTGGCAGCACTTGGTTAAGGTCAGAGAAAGTTGGTGGTCTGTTACAGAGGGGTGGCCTTGAGCTGGACTTAAGTTGCATTTTTAATGACTTCACACATGACCTGATGAAATCATAAACATTTTGTCACTCAGACTTGGAATTTAAAACCGATGATGTGTAACTTCTCTAGTATGTGAAGCTTGGGCTTATTCTGAGGCCACAAATAAGAAGGGGGAAAAAAGCCACGTAAAAAGTGTCCTATAAATAATTTTCTCTCCCTGAATTAGTTTAATTCCTCTACTCCAAGTCCATGCCAGTTTCCAACAAGTTGCAGGAAATAAGATCATATTTTAAAAAACCACTGATAATGTGTTTATACTTCAATTATTATTCTACCATTTCAGGGAAATTGCTCTTGGTAAAGAGTGCACCTTCATTTGTTTATTCTCAGGATTTGCATGCCTTTAACAGGGACTTGACTTTGGACTTGAGTGGAAAATAATTTGTGACTTGCTCTAAATCACATGTTCTCCCAGCTCTGGAAAAATGAAGTGATTTAATTCATAATGCTAACTAACATTTAAGCAAAACCAAAATCTTTCTCTGACTGGAATGCAGGCCAGAGTGAGGAGGTGAAGCTCAGTTACAGTGTTAAAGTCGAACACCCACCATCTGCCCATAACGACATTCTTTTGACTCTAGCACAGTTCAAAACTATTTAGTCAATAAATACATAAACATGCGAAAACTCATCACCCAATCCATCTTTCAACATCTTAAAAAGTAGGTTTTCTGCATGACTGCGTTGTTTCAAAGCAACAACTGTCCTCACAACAGCGTGTTTAATTATTTTATGAACTGACGATCTGTCTGTACAGCTAAAGCTTTGTCTTTATTATGTGGTTATTTGTAGGTGTTACAGAATTATTATTGGTTTTTTTTGTTTTTGTTTTTTTTAAAGATTGTGATCTTAATTCAACTCTGACATTGTCCAGATACACAGCATGGCCACTTTATTACCAATAATACTTGAAGAGAGGCCACAATCGCTGTGAAAATGGCATCTTGTGGTTTGATACAATTGCAGGACTCGGTCTTGGAAGGGAGCAATAATTTCCTGGAAACGTTGCTCATAGCCTCACAATATTAAGATGACAAAGGGACCCCAAGGAAAGAACTGCATCCAGCAAAGAAAAAAACTGTTCATTATTACCTGTCAGTGATAGTAAAGATAAAAGAAATAAGATTAATCATATTTTGATTACAAAGCTTCACTGAGTTCCCAGCTGCAGATCGATGTATTTGTTCATCTTCAGGAAGAAGCAGCAGATCCCTTTTCCCTACTCTAACTTGCTGGTAGTATTGTTAAATCAATCTTATTCCTCAGTGATCCTTTCAAGTATTAAATGAACATAGTTTCCATAATCCCAAGCTTTTTTTTCTTTTTTTTTTTCAATGATCTGATCTGCTTCTGATGAACAGCACTTGTTATCCCTGAGAGGACAGAAGGGACAGTTTAGGTAATCCGGTACAGTTTGGCTCAGAAAATAGCTGTTCATTTCAGGGGTGGGGTGCCCTTTGTGGGGGTGGGATGGTGGTGTTGAAAAGGAGCAGAGAGGGACGTGAGGCCCTTTTCAGGACCTGGAGCTGAAATTGAAACCTACCTCATCAGGGGTTAAGGATCACACCGGCAGAGACTTCCCTTCATCAGAGCCAAGCCGGGAAATGCAGAGGACAGCATGGGTCAGCTCAGCCAGCCCGCTGTGTGCCGTTACCATGGCAAACATCCCATGGGCCAAAGAAAACAGATGACAAGTACAATAATTTAAGGTGTAATCACGAAGGTCGGTGCTCGGCCTCCATTCTCAAGGCAACATATACACAGAAAGTGAAAGAAAAGTCAGACTACTTTGAGGGAAAATGACTCAGTAATGTGTTCATTTTTCCTCCACGCCTCGAGAAATCAGGAAACCTTGAGGGACATGCTCTAAAGACTCTCCACGAGAGGCCATTGAGAGATTCCAGCCCACTTCCATTACAAGATATTTACTTTCCGCTTCTTTGTACTGGGTGCCCTGCCGATGGAATCTAGCATCCTCTTCAAGGGGAAATTTTATGACTTATTAACTGTCAACAGTTCATAATCTCCAAGGAGCCATTAAACGTTCTCCTGTGGTCACACCGTAAATGCCAGTGTTTAATTTGGACTACGAAGATATTTGAATGTTTTCACTCCTCTCCACCCTGCGTTCAAGTGCAGCAAAATACATCAGTTTCAGCTTCAGATCATTGTGTCAAGATAAGGATAATAATGTGTTTGCTTTGTTTTGAAACTACAGAAGGCATGGTGTGGATTTATTACCTATGAGCATAGTTCATCACAACAGAGACAATAATCATACAGCAACAACTATGAAGATTAAACCCTGCAAATATTTGCAAGGTTGCTTTATCACAGACAATTATCATGATAATAATACAGTTGTTTATAACTGCTTTTCTTATCTGCAATTTCTACATTGAGCTATATCATAGTTGCATTTGTTCTTGAGAAATGGTGTCAGTGGAGAGACTAAATCATTTATCGCCAGCCAAAAACAACTAGGATGAATAATTGAGTCCAGATGTAGTTGATTCAAGCTAGATACCAGGGTTCATTTCCTGTCTGTGCTCTGTAAGACAACCTATTACACCTCCCAGGCAGCTGCTGGGTATAGTGGTCCTGTCTGAATGTTGACAGTCGTCAGGTGTCAGCAAAAGACTCACACAACGCGCAAGAATGCCGCTCTCGTCTTTTCAAGTCGAACGCTCCAATACTGATGGATTATGTATTTGTCTAACAGTGTGTCCTATTTTGTTCCTTTCTGAATCACGCTAAGGCCCATTACTATTTATTGCAGGATTGCCCAAGGGTGGAATTTACCTAAGTAGTTAAGTCTTGTACTAGTTTACTTGATTTTAACTCCACTACATTTTAGGGCAAATCAGTTTTACTCTGTTATATTATATCCACAGACCAAACCACACCATTAAACATGACCTGCTTCTACGACATGGCACACTGGTACAGATTCAAGTGGCCAGCACCTTGAAGCAGCCAGGTAAGCATCCAGAAGGATTAAACTGCAGTTTCCACCTTAATGATTGAGTAATGAATCTATACACCACTGTCTCCTTTTCTGTCTTGTAAAAGAACAAAACAAAAAAAATCTACTTCTGAGAAACATTAAAGATATCAATCACTTTTTATGATCGAGGTTTGCTCAGACTCTAAGTATGACAAAATAAAATACAAAGGATGCAAAAAGTGACACATTCAAAACATAAACTCTCCTGCAGTAGCAGTTCTCATGTTTATTTTATATGCTAAAAGGCCATAACTCTCAGTCGGCCTTAAAAGCATTCTCTTCCGGCCCTTTGGGTCCATGTGGTAATAATTAGGTTCTCTGGCTCGGCCAAGCAGGTGACTGACATTGAGTGACCACTCCTCAGCACCCATACATGTGCTAATGAAGCAGAGTTTCCTGGTTGTCTTTTTTTTTTTTTTTCTTTATGAGTGAGCTGTTCAGTTTTGGCCTCACTTGTTTTCCTATAGGAACACTACATTATATTTATGTCACCGTTCACACAGTTTAGTGTAACTGCTAAATGTTGCAGCAGTTTCAACGCTGATTTTTTTTTTTTTTTTTTTTTTTTCTGAGCTTTTTCTTCCTTTCTTTCTTTTCTTCTGGAAACCTGGCCGTTCTCAGCTGTAGAGTGAAATGAGCTGCAGTTTGCAGGTGGGACCAAGTCTGCTGTGTTAGTCATGGCATGGTCTCACTGAAATCTGTATCCATCTACTTCAGCATGAATTGCATGCCAATTTCAAAACAAATAAACAACAGCCGAGGAGGTTTCTATGGACAAAATCAATCTGTGGAGGGATGTCAGGGTTGTTTGGAAGAAAAGGTAAATATTGAAGTGGAGTGGCCTACACACTTTAATGCTGTGTTTACACTGTAATTAGTCTTTGCAGAATGAGATTCCTGACAGAGGGGTCTGACACGGTGTGGCATGATAAAATAAACTCTAAACAGTCCTGTTTCAAGACATCCTCCATGGACCATAAACCAAAACTCCCTCCACAGACCACAACCACCACTCTCTTATTTTCCAAATGGGTGGTCTGAATTTTTTTCTTCATCTTACCATCATCTTCTGTTCTCCCGCCTTTAATGCAGTTTAGTCTACACATTTCTTTGCAGTTGTGTTGTATGCTTTTATGTCTTTCCCTTTGTTTTTCTTTTTTTTCTCTATTCCCTTTCTTTTTGAGCCCCTGCCTGCCCCCGCAATCAAAAGTGAGCCGAGTTGGAGCTTCAACTTCCAGCTCTCTGCAGGCCCCTCCAGACTCCAAGCTGATGACACAGTTTACAGCCATGTAGAGAAAGGGGGGGACCACTGGGGCTCATTCAAAACTGTGTCACTGTCCACCTGAGCAAACAGAGCTTCAGAGGAGAAGTGGGAGGGGTGGCAGCTGGGGAAGAAGCTGGTAGGGAGACCAGGAACCAATTGGTGAGGGAGGGCTGGCAGAGTGACAGCCAATGTACAATAACATTAGTCTTCCGCTTTGGCCCGAGAGAACACTCCTTCTGGACACATCTCTGCCTCTTCGTATTATTCTTTTTTTTTCCTTCTCTTCTTTCTCTCTTTTTTTGCGTGGAGTTCTGTCCAATAGAAACACATTCCTGTCATGCCTCACTGCTGTTCCCTGTTTAGATTTCTCATTACAAACAGCATTACACGCATGGGCTGGAGCTGGCCAGTGCACCAGCAAGGGAGAGGCCAAGGACCAAAGTCCTGCACAGCCTCCAGTGCAGAGACAATTTGGTCATATGGTGACACAGAACCCCCAAAAGCAAAGAACTTTATACTTCTTATATTATTCTCACAGATAATAGAAAAAAAATTGCCAAATTATTCTGTTATGCCAACATCAGAGGATTTTTTTTTTTCAGTTTTCCAATCGATTTGTCTTGACCTCAAATCACTCTCTAGCTGCCTTCTCTTATTGCAAAATTTCCAACAAAACTGAACAGAAACTATGGGAAATCTGAACAATTTTCCTTTGATATTAAACTGTCAGGAGAACCGCCAGTCCATCTTTTGATTTTGAAACTTCCCTGTTATGTTGGGATATGACGAACCCCAAATTTCCATCTCAACGATTTATGATTATGAAGTGGAGCTGCCTCACAGGAGAGCTTTATGGAAAGCAGACCTCCTTCTTTCTCCCCGCACTCTCTCATCTTAATCCAAGCGCAGCACCAGTGGACTGGTTCTGTCTTGACTGCCCAAGCTGTCTGGGAATCGTTGACTGACACTTGACTAAGTCTATTAACTTGAAGAACTGTAGTCATTCTGAAATACCTGAGTAAAAATTACATTCAAGGAATACGGTGTATGGTCGTGGACTTTGGCAACCATCATTAATTTCATTATGTATCTCATGGATAAATGTAGACTTTCCACTCAATCTGCAGCCAGTCACATGACTAAATAGTTTTCGTCTTGTGTTCATCTGCACATTAGTGCAAATTGGATAGTGAACACAGAACAATGGTATGTTATACCACAGAGTCGTACAAGATAGACGTGCAGACAGTCTGCTATCAGTTTCTGCAAATCCATGAGGTTATTCTCTGTGCTGCAGCCAAGATATAAGTGATAACAGTGAGTTTGGTCCTTTGAAGATATGATGTGGGAATTTGTTCAAAACAGACTGTCTGCTGTGTGTCACGTACGTATGGAAAAATTTATTGGCAATAATATTTATGTTCCCCTTTTATCTGAGGTATAGGCCTTTAAGTTTTATTTATGATGCTGTTGACAACGTGTTGAGATGATGAACTGCAATCTTGCATCTTTTTCTTATTTGGAGTTGCATTTGTCAGTGTGATATACATGCACATTTCGTTTTAAGTTCTGAATATGTGACTACAAAACATAAAGGTACAAAAATATTCTCTCATGTTATTGTAACTTTTCGCATAGTGTGCATTGAGGAAAGATCAGAAAACCTTTGCAGAAAAAAGACATTTGCCCAAGGTCATATAAGAGGGCTCTGTCCTCCACAAAGTGTAGTCCACCCCAGCTTGCATTTTTAAAGAAAGTGATCCAGATCCAAAAAGAATTTAATAGGCTTTTTCTTAGCCCTTTCTCCAACTCCCAACCTTTCCATTAGCTTCCATGGGTTTAATGCAGCAGTCTAACAAACAGCATTGATACTGGGGTATGTATGAGCAAACCTCTACTCCCTGCTTATCTCTTTTCTACTTGGGTATGGCAAAGTTTTAGACCGAGACCAGGATGTAGTAGCGATCAGACATTTTGCCTTTTCCTGCAGGCCACCTTTGGTTATGCAAACAGCTCCTGGAGAAGGCCTGAAGGGCAACGATCTACCGGTACATCAAACTAAATTGCTATTTTAAGCCTCTTACAAAATTCAGTAATGTCATATGGCTTACTACATACCATAATCTGCCCTCACATGTGGACTACCAAAGCTTCGAGGCCTCTGCTTCTAACATTTGCCTATTTTGTCATTGATATCAGTTCTATGGTTCCTAACGGAACTTTACACTTCTAACAAGCTATCGAGATGAATCTTTATGATGCTATTTTAATTCACAAGACATGTCAACATCACATGTATGTTCAACATTGTGATGATGATAGGCGAGGCCAAACACAGGGACTTGGGAACCAGAGGGAATTTGGGATTTTTTTTTTTTTTAAATAGGATTCATAAAGGTGCTTTTTACATGTTTGCATAGAATTAGAAGTAAAGCTCGTAAGCTCTCTTAAACGTAATACATGAAGCTAATGCCAGTCTGTTAGCATAACACAACATGAAGAGTGGAATTAAGGAAAAGTATTAAACCTAAGTTTCTCTAAACTTCAAAAAGAAAATGCACTTATTACCATGGCTGAACAGATTTTTTTTAAATTAAGCAAAGATGTGTTTATTACTGAACTTCGTTGGTGTTCTGCTTTTTTCTTCCAACATTTGGACAAAATGAACTTTACATTTTCTACGCTAGGCAGGTCTGTTGGAGTATTTTGTAGATTGATTACTAATCACTTTTCAGGTGCAAAGATGAGGCGCAGATTGTTAAACCAGGAGTGAACACAGCCACACTAACTCAGAGGGGGGAAACACATGTCAGCCACCATCTGCAGCATTCACAGCAAGCTACGCTTTGTCACACAATACTCAAGTGAGTTTTGATGTTATTTAAGCTTGTATGTGCTTCCATTTATAGTGGCGGTTGTCATGTTGATAACATATAGTGGGAAGCAGGAAAGCTTTTCTCATGTCGTACTGGCTATTCCCTGGATGCATGTGCAAACCAGAGTCACCACAGAATTTCCCAATACGCTCTCATCTCATAGAAGTAAAAAAAAAAAAGCAGTATAGAGTGATTTGCATCCTGAAGCATTTAGTGTGTTTTTGTCTGTGTGTATTATACAAGATCACAGCTGTAGGAACACAGTGTTCCATCGTTTTGTGAACCGTGACTTTGCAGCAGCGTTCAAAAAGAATATAATGCAGAATTACATTTTATGGAGAATGAGAAGTTAAACAAGTGGTGTACTAACCAAAACCACCAGAAGGCTCCAATCATCAACACACTGTTTCAGCCAGAAAAATATCCTTCGGGTGAAGCAAATTGTAGCAATTGTTCTTTAAAACCTGGCTTCTCGACAAGTCTAAAGTAAGCCAGTGATTCATCTTGATATGCTCTATCAAAGTTTGCTTTTCTTTTTAATTAATTGCTTCAAGCACTGAAAATTGGCCCGAATACCTGATTCTTTGGCACTGCCTAAAATAAGAGAAGATTTTTTTTATTTTTCACCTGTACATTAACTTTTATGCAACATTTCCATTGACCTATCAAGACAGAGCCTATTGGAAAATTTCCTCCAATGTTTTTGGAAATGTGTGGGCCCAGATGAGTTGTGATGTCATCAAATATGCTGCTGTTCCAATAGCAGAAAGAACAAACTACATCATCCTGTCCTCCAAAGTGCATTTTGCAGGGTGAAATTTTCAAGTATAAGTTAATATAACTACATTAATTCAAAGCTGGCATGAGTTGTTGCCGCTGGTCTGGGGGTTTTTTTCACCCCTGCTTGGACTGTGTCTCTGGTGGTTGGGGGCTGGAGTGGGGTCCGGGGGCCTGGGGCTATGGTTGGGTGGCCTCTGGCCTGCTCCGCTTATCTGTTCGGGCCTTGGCTGCAGTGGAGGGGGCTGCCTGGGCCTGCTGGCCTGGCGGGCGTCTACTTGTGCTGCCGGACGGCGGTGGTACTTGCCGTGCCTCTGCTGACCGTTGGCGGTGGGGGTTGCGGGGGATGGGGGGTCGGGGGTTTGGGGGCGGGGGCGGGGCTGGGGGGGCGGGGCCTTCCCTGGGGGGGCGGGGATGACTGCTGCCTCCTGCGTGCTGCCCCTGTGCGGGGTGGCGGCGGTGGTGGGCGATGGGTGGGTGGCGATCGCTTGG
>JBAMYA010000008.1:8391615-8432457 GCA_037176975.1 Arrhamphus sclerolepis
AACAGATGTCTGCTGAGCGGCACTCACAACTGGCATCTCCTCTACACACACACACACACACACACACACACACACACTCTCTCTCTCTTATTGCTCCCATTTCTTTTTCTCTCTTTCTAAAATGCTTCCTGCGTTTTGATTCTCTCAGTATTGTTCCCTGTGTGTTTGTGTGTGTTTGCACATACAGTACCAGGACTGTGTGGGAACTGCATATTAGACGTCTGGTAGACATGTCATTATTTACTACGTTTTGTCGATGTTGTTGGTATTGTGTGTGTGTTTTTCCTGTTTTCATGTTGACAAATCTACAGGCAGATCCTTATCTGCTGCTTTGTCGTCCACTTTGTCGCAGCACCTCGCAACGTTGGTCTTTGAGACAAAATAAAACATTACAGACTAAGAGGTATAAAACATACCGAAACAAAGCCAGAGGAACCATTTATCAAAAAAAAAAAAAAAAAAAAAAAAAAAAAAAATTCAAAGCTGGCATGCTTGGTATTGAGAAATGACCACTGATACTGCATTATTTAGGATTTTTTCATATTAAAACAATATCAATATCTTATTTTTTTCTAATAATCATATGTACCGTTGTCTTCTCCATATATTTAACTGTACGGGGGTGCGGTTGGGGGATTTCTGTTAAATTTGACAGTTTTGTCCTGCCTCTTGGCAACATGATGTGGCGAAATTCATGGGAAAAAGGAATTCAAATGTACGGGTCATGTGAACAGATAGTTCATCCACAGTTTATACAGTCAATAACTATCATCTTTTTTTTGGGAACCTATGGTCTGTAGCGTTGTATTCACTATCCAGAAAGATGCCTTCATTTTCAAAGTTAAACATCAGGAAAGCCTTTTACTGTTTTTCCTAAAACGCCTAAATATTCACAAAACTAAAAATTCATACTTTGCACAAACGCACCTATGAAAACACTGTCTTATTATTCAGTGTCTTTTTTTTTTTCTTTTTTGACTTACGAATAAAATAACTTGGGAGGAAATTCCCCCAAAGAGCTGCACGCCATCCAACTCTGTGTCCAGAAGCCGGTCCTCAGACCAGGAATGAGAAAAAGTCTTGGCCACCTGTTTCACACTCACTTCTGCTGCAATCTTGGCATAATGCTGGCTTGTTCATGGCAGATTAACACCAGGCCATATAAGGTGGCAGTGCCAGCTGAACTTCAAAACATGAGTGGGACTGCTATTGACTTTAGTGTACCACAATTTGTGGCATCTTATGCATTTAAATCACATGATCCCCTCGTGTAGATGGTGATTTCCAACTTTGTCAATAGAAATGCTTTGTCACGACTCTTAGCGCCAGCGTGGGCACAGCACAAAAATTCCCATCTGATCGGGTAACACATTCTTACACAGCATTACTGGTGTGTTATGTTCAGTCAACAGCATGCCTACTCGGTGCTGTTCTGCTAAAACTGTGATGCAGCACCACGGATCTGTCACTGCGTTGCTTCACAGTCTGGCCTCCACCCAAACCAGTTACACATCATGTAACTGGGTAGTTCATTCCTCATTATGAATTATGTGAATTAAACAGTGACTCTCCAGGGCACATTTAGGCTGCTCTGACTTCTAAAACTTCTCTGAGCTCATATGTCGTCCAGGAACTTCAAGCCGTTCATGATTCCTCAAGATACCTCAGTGGTTTCACACAGGGAAGATAAACAACTGTTGCAAGACAGAAGCATAATTTAAATACAAAGCTGGCTTAATTTGATTTGTCTTCAAGAAGAGTAGTCTTAAAATTAATTCCATACATCAGGCAATGTTTTTAAACTTTAACTCAAAATAATAATGAGGTTATAAAACATCTGGACGTGCGAATACAAGTTTTGTCCATTCTGGCAGCAAATTTTCAACAAAAAGTCCAACTTGTTGTTCCCACAGTTTTCAACCGCAGCTTGGGGCTTTTGTTGATGAATTAAGAACGTTTATTGTCTGAACTTATTCAAATACTGATTGATAAAATACAAAAGTCAATTCAAGGCAGCAGACTGTAATTTGAAGAAGGATATCTGTTGTCAGTAAACCTACAATTTTAATTAAATACTATGATGAATTTGTACCCAAACAAATAAAGATAAATGATATGAAGCCAAGATAAATACTTAAAAGAAATCTTTGAATATGAATTTCACATAATAGCAGCAGACTGACTGATATGTAGCAGGAGTGCACTGTTTTCAGGGCCTTTGAGCGACGACTTTATTTGGAAATTGCACGGATTAGCGATCATGGTGGTCTCTGTCTTCCTGTTCTGTTGAACCAACACATTCCCTCAACTCCATACAGACATTTTCCTTAGAAACTAGCTTGTAATACAGTTTTGTAGCATGAAGGCTAATCATCCCCCTGGCATGGAATATATTCAAGGGCTGTCGTTTTATTCTCTCAATTTAATGTGATAATAAATAAATCCTTAAGCCCTAAGTAATAACTTCATTCATGTTGTAAAAAAAAATAAAAAATTGTGTGCTCATGTATTGCTTCACTCCAGCCATTATTATGTGTTTCCATGACGACTGCAATGCTAGTTAACACATATGAAATGCCATACACTCTAGGTCATTGGGCACATCCCAGTTTTTGATGGTCACAAACCACAGATGACAACATGAAAAAAAAAAAAAAATTAGCTGAAATGCAAAAGTCTTCTTGGCATGAGCTTGGGGCAGGAATTACAAGCCTTACAAGTCCTAGGGGTGTCATTTTTCTTGGCGGTGCATTCAGGCAACACTTACAAACATGTCCTATCCAAGTAGCTGCAGTGTGGCAGACCTGGCTTGCAGGCTCTGCTTCTGGAAGGTGCGAGGGAGGAAGGCGTGTAAAAATGCCTGGTCAGAGGAATCAAAGCAAAGAGCCTGTATCTAAGGGTCACAGATCACATTTGGAGGTATTTTCACAGACCGGAGAGCTCAGGTTTGCCAGTCTCCCCTCTCCCTCGATGAAGAAGCCGCATCCCTAAGCCACTGCGCTTCTTCAGTGTCACCTATCAGCTTGGTCAATCAGTGGCCAAGATAAAGCAGCTACTAGAGCTGGATGGTCTTTGAACACAGCAGGGGGAGAGCTCCCCCAGGTCTGTTATCTCATTAAACTTGAAAAGGATATTAATCCTTGAAAGGCTAAGATAACAGTATGGATGACACCAGTCAGAGAGGCTGACAGCAATATGAACGCTATCTGTGATGGGTCGTCAATGTTTCATCTCAGGAGACGACGAAGAGAAGATGTGGAATGCTTAAAGAGATTCATTTGTGTGTGTGTGTGTTTACGATGTTAGTTGTGGATCGGGTTATTTCACAAGTAGCTGCAAAAACAGATTTTTATGAAGGCAAAATTGATTTTAAACATTTCTTACAGAGCAAATGTGTTTGTGAGGCCAAGAAAGAAATTCTAGCCTCCCAGACAAAAAAAAAAGATCCATATGCATATACTGCTTAGCCATCTGACATCACACTTTTTTTTTTCGCTCCTTTCTCTCTCTCTGAGGCCCTTTTTCGCACAAGCACACAAAGCTGTCTCTCCTTTTACTGCCAGTGCCGCACTGTCCCACACCTCGAGCATGGTTAACAGCACATGGAAAGAAAAACACCACGTTTTATAGCTAAATGCCAGAATCATGCAAACCTTGACAGGCACAAAAGGGAGCTGGAAATTTTCCTGTATGTGCTCTGTCATCATCGACTTTGGTGGGCAAGACTTAGAAAAGTTCATCTGACAAATGACTTCCTCATTTACCTCAAATTATGAGACAAACATATTCATATATGTCAAACTCTAATGTATGCAAAATGATGACAGTTTCAGAATAAGAGATTACGGTTAAACAAAGTAAAGTTATGGGACATTGTAGAAATGATGAACCAGGTAAAATAGCACTCGCTGTACCATGAATATAAATTTACAAATAAAGTAGCCAAGAAAAAGCATGAAGCCAAATATATTTCAATGTGAGTTCCTTCCTTTTTTTCCCCCCTTTTTTTCACAGTATTTGAACAGAGCTCAAATACTGCAAATCAAGTGATTCGTGATCTCCTGGCACTCAGCGTGAACCAAAACAGTCTACTTCAGTAGATTATCATTCAGAAGTGTTTTGGAATTGCATAACACTGTGTATTTCATCAAATTGAGCAATCATCATGAAAGTAACGGATGGTTTTAGAGCCAGTTTGGATCAAGTAACATCCCTGGATTTTCATAAGAATCATACTCTTGAGTCTGTGCCCACGACAAAAGCTGGAGAAACTTCATGAAAACTCTTCTTGCTGAACAAGTTCATCAAAAGGAATATGTCAAAATTATCACCTGATTGTTAAATGAAGCAGCAAAAGTTAAGAGTTTCCACAGCTGGTCTGAGTTAAAAGGAAATCTCTGGCTTTGCTGGGTCAGGATGACCACAGCTGCCAGGTAAGGTGAAGGCTTCTACTTCAGCAGTTAAATTCCATCATGTGGGATGTTATTTGGAAGTTTACACTGACAAGTCTTGTTATTTCAATCTGGAGTAGGTAAAGTTCTTACTGAGTTGGTCAACAAAAGTTACCCATACATCATAACCTACATGTTTACACAGCGGTGCATGTGGGAGACTTAAGGTTAAGTCAGTAATGTAGGAAAGTTTTCTCCTACAGTAGAAACTTCACCCACATGGGGAGGATGTCATCCTGTCTGCCTGGCCCCATCCACAGCTCACCCCGAAGTACTGGTAGTCATATTTTTTAATCAGTGCCCTAGACAGCTAAAATATTATGCAAAAAAAAAAAAAAAAAGCAGACATAACAAGAAGGCAGTATGTTCAATCTTTGCTTTTCAATACTTTTAGGTTTTAAAACAAGGCTCACCAACACCCAGAGCAGAAGCAGTTTATACTCAAATCCCAAATTAATCTGCATCACTCTGTGACTGCAACTAACCTTACCTTTGCACTTGTATTTTCCCTCCTTTATACAAAACCCAACCCTAACCCAATTCACGGCAGATAATTATTGAAAAGTGAATGGGTATGACTGGCTCAGCTAAACTCTCATTTCAGTATATTTTCTTGTAACTGCACTTAACATCAAGAAGGCATAGGAATCTAACCAGAATCAAAGATTATATTTTAAATTTCCAACTGTTTGAGGGTTTGCCTTGCATGCTAACATAATCTGGAGGCCGTCCAAGCCTTTATCAAAGTAGGCTCAATATGATTTTTCTAAGGAAAGATGCATTACAACCTAAGTCCAGGTAAACATGGATTTCTCTTCCCAGAACTTCAGATAATATGTTGCTCTAGACTGGAAAAAGGATAGGAAAAACGTTTTGGTGGTGTGTTGCTGTCTTTCTGCCCCTCAGGGCTGGTGACCCATTACAGTTCCTGGACATTATTGGCAGTTGTGGTCAGCTGAGTGGTGAAAAAGCATTTTGGTGAACAGTCAGCAAACGAAGCTCTGGTGACACACGACAGTGATCATCAGAGGAGCTGTGGTTACATTGTGGAGTTCACTGCCTCTGGGGACAGTCATATTCACTTCAGCGCTCTTTATCTGCACATCAGTCTCATCGCAACAAACAGGTGATCAACATTTATCCCTCTTGATTGTCACCTCACCTAGGTCACATCATGAAACAAAAAGAAAAAGAAAGAAAGAAAGAAAAACGATCTGCATCAGGTGAACTGTCATGAAAGTTTATATCCTGCCCTCTGTGCTTTATATAACACCTGCAGGAAACTCATTTTCTCTCCTCCTTTTCTGTCATTATGAAAAACTCCACATCTATTAGATGAAAAATGACTCTTCCTTCTGCCAGAATAACAGTGCCTGTTCACTCATTTATTCTGATTCCAGAGAAGAATTTGTGTTCATGTAGAGAACCACAAACATACTCCTCAACTTCTCCTTGGGTCTTTTGTCAGATGGTGCAGAAACTCAGTGATGACATGCATCAGCAACAAAATAAAGACTAGGTGTAATTACAGATCATAAATAAAGGAATATTTATCACATGCTTGTGTAAACATGGAAATTAATCAGAGAACCAAGAAATGAATCAGAAAATGTCAAAGATTTGTCATTTGGAGGTGACAGATTCATTGTTCTGGTGTATTTTTCATTCTGTTTCCAAAAGTTTTGAGATACTGCACAAAGGCAAGTAAACAAAAAAAATGACTTGAAAAACATTTAAATTATTTAGTTGAAGAGAAATACTACACAGAATGCATGTTAAATGTAAAAACAAAAAAATATATACACTCACTTTGAATATGAAGTACAGCCAGTGTTTGAATACGGTTGGGCCAGGTAGCAAAAGAATGGAAAAGCTGGATAATATTAGATTAAAAAAAAAAAAATCTGAGGGCTAATGAGGTTTAAGGACAACAAATCAATAACAAAAAAAAAAAACAATGAAGTAGAAGATTTTAGAAATAAAGGTTATGATTGAACCATCTGTTTAAAAAAGTGTGGAAGACCATTTTATTCATGCAAGATAAATTTCAAATTTAAATCATCATCAACTTTGCTTAAATTCATTAAGACATTGAAATAATGAGGAAACAGGGCTGAACTTGAGGGATATATGATGGTGCAGTGAAAATGACTGCATCAACACTTCAGAAGAGCATTTTCAGTGAATAAAGTTCACCATTACATTTAGAAATGTAAGACAATAAAATACATTTCTTATATAAATAGTATCCACAAACATCTTGGATTTGGAATTCAATCAAAATATAAGAGAAAAATGTATGTTGTTTTGTTTTTATTTAAGAATCATTCATGAAATCATGGATAAAGAGGAAATACTAAACAATAAATACAATGCTACCATCCATGCTATCTTTATTTATTTATTATTATATGACTTTTGACATTGTATGTGTTGTCTTTTGTGCAATATGCAAATAATTTCAGTGTTTTGTGGAAATTGTTCCATCTCACATTTGATCCATTTGATTTCTCTGGAAATGAAACCGATGTTTGCAACTGCTCTGATGCATCAGCAGCAGAACGTTTCAGGAGCAAATCATTACGACTCTTGTGGTCTTACAAGTGATCCACTCCATCTACTACAAAAAATATTTTAGCCCTGATTGTTGTCAGCAGCACCAGTAAATGTTGTATTCTGACTATCCTAAATCCACAAAGTTCATTTGATCGTTATTTCATCATTTGACAAACATTTTCAGAGTAAGAATGTGCTTTCTCAAGTCACTATACATTCTTGTCCTACTGTGCACAACTGTATAAAAAAAATATCACTTTTTGTTGCATTATAGGAGATAATATCCAAATGGGAC
This sequence comes from Arrhamphus sclerolepis, assembly GCA_037176975.1. Taxonomy (NCBI): domain Eukaryota; kingdom Metazoa; phylum Chordata; class Actinopteri; order Beloniformes; family Hemiramphidae; genus Arrhamphus; species Arrhamphus sclerolepis. The sequence continues at coordinate 8,398,918 of JBAMYA010000008.1, forward strand.
AAAAAAAATGCAACCCAGTTAGAGGAAATGACTTGCCTTAAGCCTCCCTTACCACCTAACAGCTTTAAAAAAGTACTTGTTTGCTTTTACAACTGGTTCTGTGAGCAGCTGGGGAGGGGCAGCACAGATGGATCTGGGCTCCATTATTTAATTTTATTTTTTTCTCCCTTTGTAACAGCTCATTTGAAATTTCAAAAGCCCGAACCCAAAGAAATACGGAACCTACTTAAGAGAGAATCAGCGTCTAATTCAAGTGAAATACTTCCTAATGAAAGGTAACTCTACACCTTTGTGAAAACACTTTGGGACCTCTTGTGAAGGTTTCATGAGCAAGCTTGTAAGTTAAAACATAATGTGCCATTGTGTAAAATATACTATCTGTTAAAGGCTGGTCTTACCTGGTAAGAGGAAACACTTTAACTAGGTCATCATGTCATTTTCAAATATACATGTTTGGGTTTTTTTTGTTTGTTTTTTCCAGGAGAGCAACATCAGACCATGAACTTTTCCAGTTTCATCCTTGCGTGTATAGTGAACCATGTCATTCCCATGAACTAAGCTCACTGTGAAATTGTTTAAACTTGGTTTGAAAGTATTCACGCAAGTCATATATCACCCGCACACAGCTCACCTTATCTGGACTGTTCTAATACTGCCACACGAAGCCTTGCTTGTTCACATCAAAGAAATGTTTTTGAAAGTCCCTAAAGCTCCCTTGAAAGGATTACATATAGATCTCTTGAAAATAAGCAGCTGGGTTGTAGAAACTATTGTGGGAAAAGCTTGTAAGCAGCTGATTTGAGATGTTGTTTTTTTTTTCAAAATTTTCTAGAGTGCAACTTTTTTTTTTTTTAATCTTTAAAAGGTTATTTGAAGCTCTGTGAAGTGCCTTTGTTGCACTCTCCTTCATGCAGATGGAAGAGGTGGAAAAGCAGAAAATAACTGATGATGCAAGAACTTCAGAGGTAAATTAACTTTATTTTTTCATTTATTTATTTATTTTTTTATAAAACAAAGGTTTATCACGCAAGGCAACAAAGAGAAGAAATGCAAACTGCTATGAACAGACCACAGGACCGCCCAAACTCCCTCCACCTCCACCCCCCACTGGCAGGAAAGGGGTTCCCATTACAACAAAATCAAAGAAGCAAGAGAACAAGAGTCACATTGTTCTGATTGTGTTTACTTACACTAAAAACATTGAAACTGGACGATCTGACTGTACAGTATAAGACAGACAACTTTGCTTTTCACATGAATCCATACACAGAACCTTACACTAGCCTTTTTCACATTTAGCCGATGGTACAAATGAAACTGGGTAGTTTACGACTATGCAATACATTTGGCTGATCACTTAAGACAGACTATACATGTCACAATGGGCACTTTCTGGGGGGAAAAACGGGCTCACATTTAAAAAAAGAAAAAGAAGAAAAAATAGTCTCAACAAGGTTGTTTTTTTACCCACTTTTCTAAAAAAAATTTAAAGTAACACCAAACCTGCATGTTGATGTACGCATGCCACTGGGGAATACGAAGGAAGTGATTCCCTTTAAAAAGGACTCCCTTAACCATATCCCCACTCACTTTGTAATTCGCTTTGACAGTAAATCAATTCTCAAGCCTGGCCCCTTGGACTCCTCCAACCTTAGGTCCTCCTCTCTCAACATTCCTGCACACATGAATCACCAACCAACTCCTGGCTTCTAGAAGGCATTTCCTGCCCGACCTTCTCTCTTTCGCTGTCTGACTCCTCTGCTGAAAGCTGGGCAGGAACTCTGCTGAGCTTTGATTTGGACCCAGAGGGGAGAGGGAGGAGAGCTCAGCTTAATGCAAGGCTCTGGCTCTGAGACTGCTCCGAGAGAGAGGGAGAGAGAGAGAGAGAGAGAGAGAGAGAGAGAGAGAAAGAGAGAGACATGGAGACTTGGGATGTGTTGGGAGATGCGTGCACACCCAAGCAGGGATTTAGTGCTTTATCATTCAAATTGCAATGCGAGCAGCAGACCATATTCCAGTGGCAATATAACTTCTTCTGCAAAAGTATGCCCTATGGGAAAGTCCTGTCTCAGGATTTCAGTATACATTCTAAGACAGATGTTCATTATTTCAGCAATGAAACCATGTAACACTGAACATCGTCACAGATTTCTGAGAATAACGAAGTACATAGTGCTAAATTTCCTTAAAACACTACAAAGACTTACTGATTATTTTCCGTCATGAAGTGGATAGAGGAGCATTCAAATACTCAGTGGAAAATATATACATCGAGGGAGCATAAGGAGGGTCTTCAAAGCTGTACACCTGCTCAAGCTTAAATCATCTTTGATGCTAAATCCACAGTTTATGTACAAACAATTTTTTCTCAGTTCAGCAGACTCGAGAAGACCAAAGCAGATCTGAAAAAGGATGGTCTAAATCACCTTCATATTTACACAAGTGAAACTTACATATTTTACAGAGATCACTACACAAAGATCACAAACAGAGTCTTAAGAGTGTAGGATTGGTGAGGCTGCAACTGAGTGAAGAGAACTCACATGTTGTGACAGGGAGAGCTGTCCTACTGTGCAATGGCTGCTGTGCGTGCATGTGTGTAGAAGTAGATGCACACGTTTGTTACTGTTGAAAGTGGATGAGCTCATCTTCTTCTCTTCTCAGATCATGGCTCTTATCACCAGTCTCCCTTTGACTTGGTGGAGATAGGTACTCTGTTCTGAATCTAAGCGCTGATTGGGCAGAGCCTCGTCCTCACTATCAGCTGGCTCCTCCTTGACCTTGATGACCCCACAGTGAGCGTCTGGAATCTCGCTGCTCGAGCCGCTGCTGCTGCTGCTGCTTAGCGTGTGCTTCCGAATGACTCCTCCAGGGGGCAGTCTGTCCTCCTGCATGCTCTCCGTCTCCTCTGTGTACTGGTGCTCCTCCTGCTCCTCCTCAGATTCCTGCAGGTGTGAACTGGGCTGACGTAACTGCTCAATGGACTTGGATAACAGCTGCAAAACACATATGCTTAACATTAATGGTGACGTCCTGCAGCGAGTGATCTTTGACAATCAATATAATCGAATCACAATTTTAATTAACATAAAAGATCAAAAATAAATTTGAGGTTTGTATTACACCTCCTGCCCCAATCCAACCAGAGAAACTAGTACTTTTTACCTCAACATGGCAGTTAACTGTGACATAATGAACTTAATGAACATTTATTTAACAGAATAATAAAGTACAAAGAAATTAAATTACATCTTTATTGTGCCACCTTACTGTATTCAGAAAAATTAAACAAATCTGTGTGTTGATGCCAGTAACAAATTCAAAAATCTTTACTTGATTGGGAACTGAAGATTCTACTTTTTGCAGTTTTTCATGAGTAATCAGTGTTTATATTCGCATCTCAACAGCAGCAAGATTATACACAGTGTTGTTGTCCTTTTGATATTTCAATAGGACCCAGTTCTGAATTGCTGGCAGCGCAGTCAAGCATCCAAACTCCATGTTTATGAAGCCACGCTGCTGAAAGTTGTGCGTAATGAGCTTTGACGTCATCCTGCTGAAATAACCACAGACTGGCAAAAGATGTCACTATAATGGTAACATTTGTCTCTCCAAACTTCCAAGATATGCTTCTGCATCAGTGATGCCTTCACAAATATGCAAGTCATGCATGCCATGGGAGCTGATGCATCCCAGAACTATCACAGGATGATCTGTCTCATCTTTGGCAAGTAGAACCTGACATCTATTTTTCCACAGAGCACGCTAAACATAGACTCCTCTGAACACAAAACATGTGTTCATTGTTTTTCTGTCCATCTGAGAGGAGATTTTTTTTTTTTTTCCCCCCAGGGAAAAGTTTAGCATCACATCTCTGGATACAGCGGCTGACTATGTTGAGTGACGAGGGTTTTCCAAGGTGCATCCAAGGCGATGTGGCCGTATTCATCACATTGGCAGTGCCAGTTCAGCCTGAGGGCTCATAGCAGTCAAGCTCAGTTTCCGGCCTTGGCGTTTTGCAAAGAGATTTACCCAGACTCCCCGGATCTTTTTACAATACTATCTGCTGCAGATGCAGTAAAATTATGTATTGCTGTCTGTGATCACTATTTAACAATAATTATAGTTTGGCATCTAGGGTTCAATCTAATAATTCCTCAGGAAGCCTTGGCAGTTGTGCCTCAGTTGCCAAGATAGAGACAGGTCCCTTTTGCACCTCAAACAAATGGAAGGACTCGTGGATGTAAAATGTAGAATGGACCATGTGGAGGGGTCTATGTGAACACAAACTTGCCCCCATCACCACAGTTTTTCTCTAATTTATTAGTTATTCTCCGAGGGAGTTTGGCACAAAGACAGATCCTTTGGTGAATGCCTCTTACAGCTAATTCTGTCCTCCTCCCCTGTCACCAAATAATCTGCTGCCTGTTGTAGAATCCTGCAATTTTCTATATACAATGAAGTGGATAACACGACAGTGTAGCAGTTACCACTTCTGTCTGGAGTTTGCATGTTCTCAGGTTCCAGCCTTAAAGATTTTTTTTGCATTTCAGAAAAAGTCCCCCTTTTTTTTATACAAAATGGGTTTAGTTTTAATAATAACAATTCATATTAATTTAGCATTATACTTGACAACTATTTATCGCGGAGCTATTTAGTGAATTCTAACCTTTGAACAAAACCTGCTGAAGAAATATACGGTGTGTTGCACAATTTAGGACAAAAAGACCACATTTTCATGTTGTTAAACCAACTCTGATAATGAGATTAGCTCATATATAACAGGAATTAGTGTATGAAATATACCACTTATACTGACATGTATAAACAAACAGCTGTATGTATGAAAGCTAATGTAACATCAGCAAAAACAAACCAATGTCTCAGGTAAACCTTTCAGGGGTAAGCAGATTAGACACCCTTCCTACCTTTTCATGTGAATTAATAAACTTTCAGTAATAGTGACTGGGCCAACCTGGTGGATTAGTGTCACACGGTTGCATAATGAAATACAGATCAGAATGCACAGGGACCTCAAGGTCAATGTGTTTTCTTTTTCCAAGAAAATAAAGATTATGGATCACAATCCCTAAAGCCATTGTTCTGATTCAGGGTGAGTCTTATTACATGAGCAAAGAGAGGATAACAACAAGATCCTTGCTCACTGGTTTCTTTGTTTTTTTGTCAAAATTAACTAATGAGAGTTTCACTACATCAACGATTCTTTCACGCTTTCATCAATAAGCGTTCAATCAAAGCATCAATTCCCCATGGTGACATGTTGCACCTGGAAGTGTCAGAGATGTCGGTTTTAGGGCAGGGCAGGTTTTGAGGGCAGGTTATTTTGCTAAAAAAGGAACTATTTGGTGAAATGATCTCACTATTTGTCCACAAGAGGGATCCAGAAACAGGCAGAGAGGTATCTTGTCCTGGTCAGGTAGTAACCAGCAACATTACTATCTACAGTATCTAGGTCTTTTATAAATATCCTTTCAGCAAGAAAGGAGAATTAGCCTCTTAAGCTCGGCACTAGTAAACACTGGCGATAACACCTCCTAAAACCCCAAAGCTCTTGTAAATTTCCATTTGTGAAAAAAAGGAAGCACCAACGGATGTTCAAAAACAACTGTAGACTAGTCACTGCTAGGAAATTAATTAGGGCAATGTTTCGGAGCTCACGCTCAATAAAGACTGAGGGCTCATCCCTGATTAGTGGCCATTTATAACCTCCACTTAAAGAGGCTTTACTTGCAATCTCATTGGCCTGAGTGATCAAAGCTGGGCCTGCCAATGTGTGTCCAGAAAAGATGCAACTGTTGCTTTCACATCGAGTCAGCTTCACAGAGTCCATTTTGATCATTACAGCTGATTATATTTTTTATTGGCATGGAAAAATTCAACAAGAGTTATAGTTGTACAACTGTGATGTAAGCCGCAATAATGGCTTTTGGTGCTTTGTGCTTTTTTATTACTTCTAGGCATTAGTTGTGCAATGGTTCTCATGGCTCTTTCAGGGCCAGCATTGGGACACATCAGTGCGTGAGCTCATACAATGCTGCCATTCACTGTGTCCACCACCTCACACACGTCACTCACCAGAATAATGACAGTCTCTGTGTAGCCAGGTCACACTGGCCAGCTTACAGAAACACAAATATTGCCACAGAGGAACAAAATGCATTACGGACATTTTTTCTTTTTTTTTTTTCTCATTTGAACTAAGATGAATTGAATTTCACAGAGCTAGCATGTGAACAGCACTGATGCCTTAAGCTATGATAACAGAATTAGTGCAGGGGAAGGATTTCTTTGCCATTTGAAGTCAGGCAGAAGTTCTTCAGTTGGCAGAAACAACACCAGGATTTCGGGGAAGAACGGACCGTGACCCAGGTCTGTAAAATCGAGCTGGCGCGGATGCTTTTTCAAATGGCTAAAAATAGACTAGCATTTGTGTACTCAAATGATTAAATCAGACTCCCTGCAGTAAAATAAATGGTCATGAGATCTTAAAATAAATACTGAATGTTGTAAAATGTCATTTGAAAGTCAAAACCCTCCCCCATGAATGAGTGCTGATGTCCAGCATTGTACCTTGTTGATATGGACCTGCTGCTGGTACTGTTTCTGTTTCTCCAGGAAGTGCTGGTGTTGCTGCTGGATGACAAGTTGGGCCAGTGTGTTCTGAGGCAGCGGCGCTGACTGGGTTCTGTTCAAAGGCCGGTGTTTTGGTAGTTTAGGCCGACTGCTGGTGGGGCGGTCCTTCATGGCCAGAGGGGACTGAGGATGGGGTGACATGGAACCTTGGCCTAGGCAAAGAGTACAGAACCTCTCATTAACTTTTCCAGAAAAAAAAAACTAAATGTATACATTTCTTCGAAATATTATCAATTTGCTTTATTAACAGCATAAATTCTAATATATTATGCAATATTACCAAATACAAGGAAACACAATGCTTACTGAAGTCAGTAACAGTCTTACCAGTAGAGGTCATCTTTTGTTGCCTCATTTGCTCCTTCTGCAGGAGATGTTGGAGGAGAGCCTGGTGACTGGGGCTCACCTTGGACTCCAAGCCCGTCTGAAGGGGCACGGGGCCCAGCAGATGCCCTGGAAGCCCATGTTTGATTTCTGCTGATCTGTCTTTCAACCCCAAAGCGGCCTGAAAAGAAAGAAGAAAAAGGTGTAGTAGGACTAGCATATATTGTCCTACACACTATTTCTTTACCAAGGAGAACTCAACAATATTAACTTTTCTTTATGAATTAAAATCACTATTGTAGTTACAGAGTTAAGATAAGATACCAATGAAATCAGAGAACAACAACGGTTTGGAGCCGTAGCTCAGGGCTCTGTGGAATGTGCCACTGAGCTAAATGATGATATATCATGTGCTATGTTATCAGGGGTTGCACTTGAGCGCGCTAGGACTTTTTAAAAGCTGTGATAAATGAGGTAATAGGGGAGGATAAGAGCATGCCTGACACAAGACACTTCAGAACAATATTTATCTAAGGTCAATAAAATCATTTGGGGCTGCAGGTCAGTGACCTATGGTCATACGGAGAATCCAGACAGCCACTGATGGCAGGTTTTTACAACTTTCCCACTGAGATGAAAACCTTACATCCACTGAACAACAAATATGTTGGTGAAAAATAGCAAGATTTTATGTTCAAACATCTAAAAAAAAAAAGAAAACTTGTACTCACACTAATGGGTGAGGATGCAGTCGAAAGTCCCAAAGAGATGTTGGGTAAAGATGGAGATGTGTATAAGCTCAGCATAGACACAGAGCCTTCAGGTCCAAATAATCTCGGCTGCGAAGGCCATCTCTATATGAAACATGAAGTAAAGAGAAAGAGACACAGATGAAAGTGGCAAACTAATAAACCAATTCAAAATACAAACAGCTTCAAAGGGCAAGATGCCCATGAAAGAACAGCCAGCCATTCTGCAAGTACAAGACTTTACAATAGCAACAAAAGTTTACGAGCCCTTCACATTATGGCAGGAGTTCAGGGTTGATATGCTATAACAAAAAATCTCTAAAAACTTCTAAATCACTCCCATCTATCTGTTTTTCAGTCCCTGGTCGGCACACTGCCTATTTCTATTCCCCAGTCTCCACCCTCAGGCTACTCTCTCAGAGAACATCAGCACTGGGGCATACTTCCTGTACCCAGCAGAGCAGTGGACCAGCATGTGGTTTTGGAACAGTCATGTTTATCCTTCCAACCCCTACCAGTACTCAGTGACCTGTATGTGGATATCCGGCCCATATTTGACCCGAGGGACCCGTTCCCTCTGAAAAAGGATACCTAATGTAACGGTGCACAAACACACTTTGCTTTTGCAACAGGCATGGGGTCCACAAGCAGCCCCACAGTCAACCAATGGCTTTCATGAGAGTCTCAGCTTGGGCCAATACAATAGCAATCCTATGTGTTTATGTTGTTAGCATGTGGGTGTCTTTGGCTACCAGTGCCTGGGATATCAATTAAAAATCCACAGTTCCTCTTTCTCCCTAAGCCCCAACCTTCAGCCCAGTGTCAGGGCGTCTCTCCCTTCTCTGTGTCACTGGAGGTCCCTGGGAGAGTAAACAGTGATGGTGAAGGAAAACACAGCTGGTCTGCAAAGATTGTACGGAGATGTGTCATATCTGCCATATTCTATAACGGCCTGCCTTGTGAGCTCAGTCTAAGGGGAGATCTCAGTAACTCAGCAATGAATCTGTTGGGAAACGCCTCAGAACAACTCAGGACATAAATGCAGCCAGACCAATGACAGAAATACTATGACACGCCAACATCAACCTTGCAGCCAAGCTACATGGTTGTTGCTTGTTTTTCTTGCCTAAGAAAAAAGCAAATCTGATGCAAAACTGCACATCTGGAAGAGCAAAACATATGACAACAAAAACTATATATATAATGCACACCATCCTATTATTGAGGGTAAACGAGGAATATACACATGAGCCAAGCTTGGCTTCTATAATCATTTTCACTGAAGTATAACAGGTACAAGTCAACTCAGTGTTTTGTAGCAAAATGCAGACAGGCAGAGAAGAATGCAATGCTTTGTCAACTTCATGTCATTATTAATATTATTGTTCTGCAGATGCTTTTGATGAATACATACCTCAGTTTTTGTAGTAGTAGGCAATGAGGAGGGTCCATTTTCAGCCCCCAAGGCACTGGAGGCCCCTATGGGAGAGCTGGGGCCAGACCCAGGGGCACTGTTAGTTGGCGTAGAGTCTGTGAAAAATCAAGAGGTTAGATAGAGTTTGCACGCTCAAACTTTCTAAACATTACACACATACAAAGGCTTTGCATAACAGCTCTAGAGTCACAACAGATTAATCTGTACAGCCATAGTTCCACATTTACACCCTCTTTTTTTACTTGTTATATAAACAGTGCATACATAATGTATCAGTGAATCCTAAAATGAGCCCAATAGCCTAGCCAAGCCAACTTTATTTATAAAGCACTTTAAAAACAGCAACCACTGACCAACGTGCTGAACATAAAATATACTTGCACATCAAAAAAACACAGATTCAAAAACATACAATAAAAAACACAACAATAGAAATTAAGCATAATAATAACACTGCATATTATAAGGAGGACATTTCAACGGGCAAGTTGCATCTTATAGAATGGCTTACCCATTAGCTCCAGGGCCCTCTTCTTGTAAGGTGTCATGAGGTTTCCTTCTCTTCTTTTCAACATGGGGCTGCTTCTTCTCTCTGCTACCTTCTGCTTCAGTCTGGATCGTACCTTTAAGTTGGGCTCAGACGCTGAATAAAAAAAAGGGACAGAGATTTTTTTGTGTAAATTTTAGCTCAGACACCAAAAAACTTCCCGCCATATGGAGTTAAGCTTTATAACCGCGGGAGTCTTTTTATACACTTAAATTGCACACTCCTATACAGCACAAGAGTGATGAACGTTATCAAAGGACAGAGTAATACCATAAAATAAGAGGAAACATACAGCGAAATAAATAGTAAATCCGTCAAAAAAAAAAAAGCAATGCTGTCATGGTTTGACGTGCTACAATTTCAGTTTCGGAGAAATTTCAAGCAGGTTTTAGATAAATTAAATGAGTCACAATTGGGCCCATTTCCACATCATCTGGATTAAATTAGGTTGAACAACACACATGCTCTAAGTGAAATAGTCTGCTACCTGCCGCCCTGGTGACCACAGTCTGATACAGTAGCAACAGTTAAACTAACACAAAAACATGGCAGATGTTTCAAGCTTTCCTCACACCACCTCCCCCTAATGCAAACCAGAGATACCCAGATACATGGTTGGAGCACAGTGCTCTAAAGTTTCACTCACACAAGTCAGCCTGAAATGATCCAGATTTACAAACGCAGTCCCTCCGTGTTGACCCGCCACAATGCTGATGTAATATGTAATATATTTCACAATAGACATATTGCTTTCAAACTTTCCATCTGGTTTAAATGGTGGCTTTAAAAGACCTTAAGTAAATATTGGCATCTTGTCTCACTTTAGATAATCTAATCACTTTAAAACCTCAGTCAAACTGGGTGAATTCACTCTGTATAAATGATCCTGCCCAAAGCTGCCTTTCCAACACTGTTATACAGAGCAAATGATTGTCACCCCTCAAGTGCAACTATCAAATATAGCCAAATGTGATTAAATTTTATCTTATTCTTTAACAAAACAGGCCGAATGATCAGTGAAGACTTATTTAACCTGTGGCATTTCTTCAACTTGACTGAACGCTAAGGTCAAGAGCTTCAACATCAAGTGATTTTTTTTACTTGCACATTAATTTGATGGAAATAATTTTGGTGTTTAAATCTGACGAGAGGATGAACCAAAACACAAAATCAGTTCTGAATGACCCAACCATCAGTTACATGAATACAGCAGGATGCATTTGTGTCTGACTGGTGAACCATGAGCCCGTCTAGCCACTATGACTCACTTGCCTCATATACAGTACACTTCCCACCAACCCATTACACATGGAATCCCAAAGCTACCTTTACACACTCAAATAAACAAGCACAATAGAAAAGCTGGTCTTATGGGTGAAAGTAGAGCATGACGCCCCACTGAAGTTATATAAACTCTGTTACACAATAACTAACCTGTCTCAATTATTCATTCCTGATCAATAATTAAAAAGATCTGTCACAATGTGTACATCATATAGCTATACATAGGGGGGCGTAGCTATGACGTGGCATCAGTGTGGGGAGGACAGGGAGCAGTGGTGGGGGCACAGTTAGCAGAGTGAGCCAGATGCTGCTATTTCTGGCTTTTGTCAAAACATCAAAACCCTCTTCCCTAATACGTGGCATAGACCTCTAATCCTGTGGGTGTGAGGTAGAATGAAAGAGCGAGGGAGGAAGAAAAGAGGCAAGAGAGATAAATGGAGAGAAAACGCTGTTGGGAATCGTATGAATTTGCTTCACGCCCTGCTGGCTTGATTGCTTTCTATTTTTACACGCTGCTGCCACCAAGCTAGGCATCCCAATTGGTCGCCACAGGAGCGCCAGACAGCGGCGCAGGAACAAACACTTTCTCACATGTCTCCATGGGAAAAGAAAATGCCCTGGTGCACAGTGCAACAGGAGGCAAAGATGGCTGCGTTTGAATATATACACTGAACACCTGGGTCACTTTCTGCTCTGACGTCTCATTGAATGAAAACACACACCAATGACTGTAATATGCTGCAGTCAGACTAATCTCATTACAGGCTACGCCGTCTCTGTAATCAGAATTCTAACTCTGCACTCATCATATGTTTGGACACAAAAACCTCTTTTCTAATCATATACAAACCAATATAAAAACATAATTTAGGATAGAAATAAATTATAAATATAATAAATGTATAAGGACAAAGCGGGTACAGATAATGGATGGATGGATAAATATATAATTTTATAATAAATATAATTAACTGTAACAATTAAGTACACCCTCCTTCAATTTATCTGGCTCTTGCCAGGTCTTACCCTAACCCTAACCCTAAGTACACCTCAGGTGAAGAACAGCACATACTACACGATGTAAATATTCCTTTAACAAGAACTAAGTCAAACTTCAGAAGCAGTGTGTGTGATAAACTTTGCTGTCACTTCCACTCCTGAGACCGACAGCTGTCTTGATTGTTTTCCTCTTGTTTTACTCGAATGTGGAATCATGGACTCAAACTTGCCTGGAAATGGCTCCTCTAAGATGATAGCTGATGTCTTTTCTCTTTGGCACTATGCAAACACATGCCTGAATCCCGCAGAACAGCAACCTGCTAAAAGTTCAGCCTTAACAGAGGTGGCCACGCCAGCTAATGTTTACTAAGCAAGTGCATTTGATTAACAGCACGCAAAGAATTAAGGGGTTGTTGTCAATTTTCTCCAGACATTTGTTTTTTTTTGGGGGGCGGGGGGTTATTCATCTGATTCTAAGATCTAGTAAAGTCAATATTATTATTTATTATTCCCACAAGATCGTATGTGGAAATGTCTTTCCTGCACCTGCTGAATACACACATTTGGTAACTGGGTCAAGACCAGAGTGTTGCAGTTCTTTCTGCTAAGCCATAACTATTCTTGCCACAGACTACCACGTGCCTTTAGTCCAATCTATTCTAGTCCCAGGAACTGAAACAAAGAGAATATATACCAAGCAAACAAGTTAATCACATGAAATTATTCAGATGACTTGGGTGATATATACATATATATGTATATATCTAAATCTACATATCTAAATCTACATATATATATATATATATATATATACACACATAGATAGATATACCTATTCATGCAAAATAGTATTGACAGAACATTACTATCAAGCAACTGCCTGTATCTACTTCAGTAAAGTTCTAATTTCTGGTTGTTGCTTTTTTCTTTTAAAAAGACACTTACTGAACACCATTTTTGAGTTTTTAACACTTAACATATATCAAATAAACCTCAAAGTCAGCCAGGAAAAGACTGTGCTTGGGAGCCTGGCCAATTGAACCAGTAGGGTGTCTGACCTGGAGCATTAAAGTCTCCTCTACTTTGTTTAGAGAGAGCTATCTTTGCTTAAACAAACAGTCTTGTTGAGGTTCATCCTGCCTGTGCCAGTACTAAGTCGACAACACCTGCCAATCAGTTATCAGTGACAGCCCGTGGCTTAGGGAACAAAACTACCTTTGTGCTCGTAACTTGCATGCCGAACTCCCAGGGGGATTTAATGAAGACAGACAGGAAGTGGGGGAGGCAGGCCTGAGCAGGAAATATCCACATATAGATTTAGGAATTTAAAACTAAGAAATTTTGTAAGTTCAAAAGAGGCTCAGAAATGGAGATACCATGAATAAAAGTATGAAAAGGTTCAGTTATAGCAACATGGAGACTGAATCACGATCTTCTGTCATTTTCATTTCAACCTGCTTTGTTGTGTTTACACCAGAAGCTAAACAATGCCACTTTTAACAGTCTCCCTGCTATTTTAGAAAACAGTCTTCATCCTACTACACTCCTTGCATTTTGAATCCAAATGCATTTCCCACATGTGTAAATATCTATTTTAGAAGAGAAATTCCACTGCTCTGAATGTAACAAAGACCAAAGAGATTACAACAAAGAAAAAAAATCTTCTAAAGCTTTCATCTACCTTTCTAATATTTGTTCTTGCCATGCCGTGACTTTACTTTACAAGACATAATTCTTCTGCTTGATCTCTAAATTGTGTATACACACAAAATGACAGGCCTGCAGTTCACTAACTCAACAAGTATAATATTGTTTTCCAACATAATTACAAGAGAAACAGAAGAAAAATAAACATAATGTAATTCGGTGACCTCATTGCAGAATTATGAAGCTTTAACCTTGGCAAGCTTTTATGCTTAAACAAAAAAAGAGCAGGAATTATTCTTATTTACACAGACATTCCCAAAGGGTTCCTCGAACTTTAAATCAACAAACCTGAGCTGCTTTTTGGTGAGAACCTGCGTTTTGTTTTTGAAAACCTTTTTAAAGACCATAACTCAGGAGAAATGAATCTCCCTAAATTCTCCCATCTAACACTAACAATTCCAAAGAGGCCTTGGAATGTTTTATGTTATTATAATATAGGGACAAAGTTTTATCCATTTTCATTAATTATAAGCCCCTTTTCTTCTAATTTGTAAGGAGAAAGAATGTGATGAAAGCATATTCTTCCAATGTTCACCTATAAGGTTTGAGAATAATCAAAATGGGAATGGGGAAAGTTTGCGTGCATGTACCACGGACTAGGAAAGTTTTCCATTGAGCCCTGGAGGAAGGAGAAGGGGGCAGGGGTCAAAATGAGCCTAACTGATGTCATTAGCAGGTCATCAGCAACCCTCAGGAAATACTCCATAGATATAGCCCTTTTTTTTTTTCTTTTGACTGACAAGGGTCAAAAAGACACTCATTGTGTTAATAACCCAATTTAGCAAATCGAAAATCATTACCACACGGCAACACAAATCTTTCAAACTAGCGAGGGAGATTTATGTATGCATTCTCGTGTCTGTGCTGTGCAGAATCACAATGTACAAATGAGCAAACCTGTCTTCCTCAAGGGGAAATCGTCCTTGCCCTCTATGGGTGATGGCAGAGTATACTGGCAGGTGGGGGATGTGCCGCCCAAAGGTGGAGAGCTTTGGTCCAGTGATGTGTGGTGAGAGGACCTTATAATGCAAGAATAAATCAAGTGTCAGAGGGCACCGTGTTGCCATGATGTAGATTATATTCCAAGTGATCTAACCGCTATAACAATGTTTCTTTATCAAACTCTTTCAGGGGTATAATAATGTAAACACTCACGTGCTGTACCAGAGTTTTGGGTGGTGGATGAATGAATGGTTTGCTCCGTTGCTGACTGGATCTTTTGCTGATTTGCTCAGCAGAAACTCTTGGAGTTTCTGCTTCACTTCTGTACTGGCTACTGCACCTGTGAGACCAAAAGGCATAACCAAAAGAATTGGGGTTACCCTACTATGCAAATGTGTGGATCACAAATTCTAGTTTTATGAGCAAAGTCCCAAAAATGTTTCCCCATATCACCTTCAGATAATGCCTGGAATTCAAAACTACACTGAAGAGCCAAATTTAATTATTTTTTCTCTATAATCTTTTGTGATGGAGTGTACTCGTCTTTCATGGGCTTGCAGACTTATGTAAGAAGATCTCCCCCTAGTGGCCAAAGAGCACAATATTAGTGACTACAGAGAGGTTGTTTCTCATTCAGATGTATACAGTTGCAGAGAAAAGTTTCAAATTACCTCATAAATCTTGTCTATTATTAACTATAAGGTAGAAGCAGCAATGAAACATTATACCCTGTGCTATTTTCATCAAGACATTTTCTCCTAAATCCGAAGCTTAAATGTTATCTGCTGACTTGTCGTCATTTGTTCATGGGAAATCTTTTCTCCAGGGCCTGGGACACGAGAAATTAACTTTTTGTCCCTCATATAAACTGCAATAACATGTTTTTCATAGTTAGAAAAATATATGCTGCGGTTCCAAATGTACTTGAAAAAATCCATTAGTCATGCAAGTATGACGAGGATGAGATGGTCTTATTAAAGACTACCTCTTAGAGCAAATATAAACATATGTTTGTGCCTTCTTAAGGAACTTGCAGAAAGCATTGCTTTCATTTGCACAGCTTCTCAGATATCTGTAATTTACATCTACAAAACTGGATTTTACCTGCTCGCTGACGGATATTTCAAACCCAAATTGAATGTATAATATTCAAAACATGTCCTAGATTTGAAATCACAAAAGAGACTAGAAAAACAGGTTTATGACTACTTATCCTGGTTGTTTTGATGTCAGCATTTGGTGCTGACAGGAAAACAACCAGGCTGAAAAAAAAAATTCAACTTATCATTCTAACTGATATAAATTGGAGTAAAGAATCTTAACATTTAATAAAGTAACAGCAAGTATTAGGAGGTTCTGCTGTAATGACTAGATTTAATTATAACTGAAGTATTGCTTAAAAGACAACCCTCACATATGACTTCAAAATTATTATCCTAATGCACAGAGTATATTTTTAGTGAGTGGAACATTCACCTAGATTAAAGCTCTCCTATGAAGTGGTTATATGCTTACGTTACTTAGGCCCACACTGCAACTGTAATGCATTGAAAATGATTAAAAAGGTTTATGATTATGCTCACTTTAAGCCTGAGGCCCTGACAGTAAGGAAATCGTGATAATTCTGTGTCGAGCTCTTACTCTCTCTGCTGCGCTCCTTGCCCCTGAGGCTCAGGCTGGAGATGTGCAGCTCTCGCCGATGCCTCTCCTGCTCTTTCTCCTGCTGGTTCTGTTGTTGCTGCTGCTCCAAACGACGCTCCTTCTCTGCAAGTTCCTGCTGTTGCTTCATGGCCTGCAGCTCCTGCTGAAGCTGAGAAACAGAGCTCACGTCGGTGTGCAAGAGAGGCAAACTGATAGACTTAATTCCGAAATCACTGTGTTTTCTGATGAATCCTGCTGTTTCTCTTTTGCTGCAGAGAACAATTCTGTGATTCAGTGTAAAAACTTAACTCGCGCTGAGCTGGATTGTATTGCTCAACGCTCAGTTTTGCTGAGTTGTTTGTCTTTTGCTGCACTTTTTAATGTTGTCCTGACATATACAGTTTTCTACTGTATCTGCACTATGCCATGCTGTGTTGCATTCTGTTGTTTTGTTCTATGCCACTCTGTACAGAGCTGTGCTGACATCCTGTTCGATATAATGCTAACCTTGAGATGCTCCTGGAGCTGAGCCTGGTGCTGACGGGTCAACTTCTCATGCTGCTTCTGGAACTCGCTGATGAGTAACTGCTTCTGGATTTGCTGCTGTTTTTGAATGATGTGCAGCTCCTGCTGCAGCTGCCTCTCCCACAGTCCCGGGTCCGAGCCAGGCCCCAGCATCTTCAGATCTGTGCGTAGGTCCAAGGGAGATAAGGGCTCCACAGCCAATGGTACGTCTGTCTTGAAGTCCACTGTGATGGAGGAATGTAACATAATATGAGAGATTATTTGTGCTGTGACTCCTGAATTGTATTTACCAGTTCAAACTGTGCAACCAGAGCTAAGTATCAGCTTTATTAATTATATTTCTGAACATAAGGCATAAGAAATACAGTTCGGAAATGAGGAGCGCATCTTTTTCTCCCATAATCCCAGGAAGCCTGCAATTATAATAGCATCTACAAACAAACTGCATCATATCCTTCACTGCTGGGTCTACTGGGAGCTGTTGTATACAGTACAAGACTCAACAGACATGTGGCACGAAATGTTGAAGTGGTCATTTAAAGTATTTACATGAAAGCTCTCCTCCCACTGTTTGATAAATAAATAAAGGGAGTCCCTTTCCAAGTCTGTAGCAGAACATAGTGTAGATATCCCTTCCTCTCATAAAAAATTCAAACCGAAGTAGACTGTGAACTCGCATGTCTTAGGAAATTTCTGTCCCCATGATCTTTCCATCTCTGTCCTTGAGTGCAGATGCTGCTGACTGCCCGTTAGTAAGAACTACTGCTATTATAAATAATTGCCTGATACAAAGTGAGAGGGCATCCCTTTGGTCTTCAAGTTCTAAATCTAGCCTTTTCCGCAGAGAAAATCAATTCCCAGTTGAAAATGTAGGAGACAGGGTTACTTTGGCTCTCTGTTCCATAAAGGATGATTAATAATTGTTCAATATGTCCTAATCCTCCTTATGCTTCTTTTTAACCCAGACTATTTTATTTAGCTGCCTTTATCGGCTTGCTTTGCAATGAATTTGTTTTTTTAAAAAGGCTTGTTAAAACATTTTAAGATATCAAGAATTGTATTTGGTGTATATGTGTGTGTGTATCAAGAAGAAGAAAAAAAATGCACAAATAGAAAGGTTAGTTTGATAACTGCGATACAATACTCAGGGGAGGATACATACTTTCCAGACTGCACAATGTCTCTTCTGTTGTGAGGCTAGACAAATATTCAAACCTGCTTAAAATTCCAGTGGCTGGAGGGAGATTTATTAAGCGCATTCATTGCCTTAATCTTCTCAAAGTTTCACATATGAGAGAACAAACACTGGTAATGTAGCCTTACACCACCTGCTCTTCGATAACAAGTGAGGCAACTGACTCGTAACACTCATTATCATTTTGTGATAGTAGTATTATGCATATAAACTATACTAAAATGACAATAAAACCAGCATCATTCCACAGTAAACATCAACTGAGAGGCAGTTCCCTCCTGTTCACTGATGCTGGAGAGCTCAGTGACGCCCTTCTTCTTTTTTCTTTTTTTTTTTTTATCATGTAGCCTGTTTTTCATTGCCACCATTCCATGGTTATGCGGCGGTGATGAATATAAATAGAAACATAAAAGCAAGTGGCGCAATCCTGGTCTGTGACAACCCCCACACCCTAGTATCCACCACCCTAACTTGCTGCTGCCATGGCAACGCTGGCTACGTAATTATGTCTCCCCATTCTGCAGATATTGAGTCTCACTGCATGTCATCTCCTGCCTACAGTGGCAATGTGACATGTAGACTATTATATCAGCTTTTCAGCTCTTATATAAGAAAGGAGTCTCCGGTAGAGACAGATGGAGAGAAAACGTTACAAAACCTTCTAACACAGAAACACTCGGTCGAGAATCAGTAGTGATAGATTGTCTTAAGCATGTTCAAAGAGGGAAGAAAACTAGAGGGGACTCCTGCGCTGTAATTTTCCTCGCTGTGTTCTAAAAACAGCTTCAGTCAAATGACACAGGAAGGCAACAACTGAAGAGACCCAACAAACAGACACCTGTAGAACACACACTTCTCTCTTGACAGGAAATATTATTCTTAGCTTGCAGGTACTTGAAAAAAGAACCTGTCCTGGGAGTAGCCATGAACCTGTGAACCACTGAGGAGCTCAGAGTCAGACAGCATTAGCGTTATTTTTGTATAATGGACCTAAATATCCCCCCTCCGAAAAAAAAAAAAAAGAAAGAAAGTTCCCAAGTTCCCCACTGGCTGGAAGAATACACCACTGTGAGATCTAATTAATCTCATACTTCACTCTGTATCCTCACTGTGACTGGCATTAAGGATCTCCACTTTGATCAGCATGTCAAGCTGAGCCTGCATTAGAAAATTTCAGACAGGGGTTTGACAGGATGGAAAGGGGAGTGGAGGAAGGAAGAGGAGCGTGAAAGCTTGAGCCACTTTTGATAACCAAGGCCACATGAAGGAACCACAGCAGCTTCACATGCCTCTTTTCTTTTCTTCTCTGTCCACTGTGTCAACAAGAATAACACTAGACTGAATGGCAATGATAAGAGAACATAATATGGCTCTAAAGATGGGAAAATCCCGTTGCAGCAACACTGAAGCAACTTGTAATGAGGATCATTTACAGCTTTGTTCTTCATGATTGACATGACTCACTTCATTGACTGTAATACAGAGGGAAACTCTAAATTTGCTTCTACATGCTTTTTCTCAAAACTATTTTTCTATATGAGTATAAAAGTTGTTTCACTCTGAATCTATCAAGATTGAAACGTGGTGACCAAACACTCTGAGTAGAAGAGAACACAGAAGCAGCAGTAACTAGGGCTAAATATAAATGCTTTTCTGAGTAGCATCTTAATATAGACAATGTGCGAAAGACTGTCAGAGTTGTGAGGCCGCCTGCTCAATTTAACACAGGCAAAAATAAAAGCAAAGTGTCACATTTATGTAACTTTCAGTTCTTTTTTTCTTTTCTTTTTTTTAAATTGTCACTCAAAAGAAGAGCCTGCCACTTCTGGATTGGTGGTCCTGCAGTGCAGTTGATGACTGTGACCCCCTGATGGGACTGTTTCATTTCAGGTAAAAGTGAGGTGCCTCTCGATGCATCAAAAGTGCACAGAAGCATCTGTAGGCACTGGTAAACAAGAGATTTATGAATGACAGGTCCCAAATTTGTTTTTAGCACAAGGGAGCAACAAGCACCCTGCCCCTTGCCCAAATTCCTCCCTGTGGAGGGCCCGCCAAGGGGGGATAGGGTGACTCATTGCTTGTGACCACGCGCTCAATGCAGCGTTGCACCGCCAGTGTCCCCAAAGTGTTTATTTCTATGACCGATGTGTCTCTCATTAGCAGCGGTGGTGGTAAGAGTGACAATCACAGTCTTAATTTGAGATGTTGGATGGCTGTCTTTTTTGCCTCAAGCCACATTAGCAGGCTTCCCATCTCAGCCTGAGACACAGATCACTGATGACATTATCCAACTACTGCACATGAGAAGTCCAGAATACACATGGAATTTTTATCAACATCACATAGTTTTGTCCAAGAAAATATGGTATCGCCACTTCTCGAAAAAACAGAAGAAAAACTTCACAATTACTGTGACTTTTGATTCAGTATAAACCGACAACTACAGTGAGAAGAGTTACTGATATGTAAACATTACTCTCTGAATATAAATGGTGCAGCTATTCTTACACCTTAGCAAGTTTGTTTGCACCTGGAGGTAACATGATTCAAGCTCCTGAGTGCCTGCTTCTCACCAGTTTTCATTACATATTGGATTTAACAAAGATAAAACTAGTATGTTATACAATTCCCAAAACGCAGTTTTAAATAATTATCACATGTATAACCGTGAGACCATACTCGGTGACGGTTGATTATGTTCTTTAGTGCATATTTAAGCACTGAGTTTCCAATTTTGGTGATAAAAATACAAGAAAACATTTTGTTACACTTTAAACATGTAAATTGTGAGCATTTAGATGAACTAGAGACGGTTACAGATTTTAAATTCCCAGTCTGCCTGTATAAATAGAAACAGAGATACAGAAGATGTTTGAGGGCAAAAAATAAGCTGATGCTTGAGACTGCAATGTGGTGCTGGATCTCTCATTAAGTGCCTTGTTATTTTGAGCAGCTGGTATGTCTAAAGCAGGAAACAGGTCTTTATTTTTAAGACTCAGGCTCGTCTTTGCAGCTGAGCCAGAGCTGCGGTTTGCAGGCTATCTACTAACAAAGAGAGCCAAGTTGAGCCACCACGGGCCCTTCGCTGAAGAGAGCCAAGGGACCCGTTGTCTCCATTCCTGCCATCAACTCAAACTGTTTTCCAAAACAATAACACCAAAATAACATTTACTAAACCGAAAGAAAACTGAGAATGTTGGAAAATTGTAAGTGATGTTTGGGAAGCCCTTCTTCCAAACCTACTGGGACCCTTCCAATCTCTACAGGATGCACAATGTTTGCATGGCATATACAGTCAATAAAAACTTCTAATAAATCTATCACCAAGACTCAACTGCCAAAATCACTGGAGCCACAACAAACCCTCCAACCAGAGGAAAATAGTTCTTTAGAAATCACAGATAAAAACACAAGCTTTTATGTTTTTTTTCTTCTTTTCTGCTCATACACACTGACAAAAATTATATGACATAAGCAAAAGGTCCTCTTTTTTATTTTTGGTTTGCCCCTTTTGTTAATTATCTTTAATAAGTCTTCTTAGTCCTATACTGAGTAGTTTTAAGGCAACGCTGACCATGAATCCTATAGTCTTCGCCATGTTCTGTAGCCTCTCTAGAGCACCAGGTACTTCAAATACAGACGGGACTCAAACAGGTGGACTTCAAAGGTGCAGTATTGTCCTTATCAGAAAAGCTCCCTTTTGATATTTGCATGATATTTTGTCGCTCCCTGTTGAAGACCATTTGAGAATCACTGATTTCAGAGCTTTGATGGTACCGACTCTTATCACAATAAAAGTGGGATTATGTTCTCTATTTTGCTTCCTGTAGAGAAGTACTGTCCAAATCAAATCTTCAGAACCGCACCTCAGTCAACAAAATCATGCCTGGCTTCAGCAACCACATCGATTACTTAGAATTCATATCCTGAAACATGAGAAATAAAATAGGAATAAAGAGCAAACAATCAAATCATCCGCATTTCTGTTTTGAAGGGAAAATATTTTCAGCACCAACAGCGCTTACATGTCAGCCAGTAAACTCATAGAAATGTAAAACGGTGTTAACATGTTCATACAGATGTTAGTCACAGTCAGGATATTTATTCTAAAGTGGAAAGAACAAATTAAACAGGCAAATGACAGAATTCTCTATAAATATCTGTTCCAAGCCGCTGTTATATTAGGAGCACGCTGAGATGGAATGATAACGCACAGACGCCTAATCTTAGCAGGCTAATGCCATAAGCTGAAAATAACTCACCTAAGAATAGCTGACCCACAGAATAAGCAAGGAGCCCAAATTCAGGCACTTGCTTTATCTCTTGTTTGGCTCACAAGCCGCAAGAGGAAAAGAAGAAGAAAACACTGCTCCCTTAGCCTGATAACCTGTCAAATAACCTGTTTGTTGGCAGACATGAACTCTGTCTTCCCTCTTTCCTCCCCTCCTTCTTTTTTTTTAATATCCTCATGTTTATCCTACTGCCTCTGGATGTTTTGTTTCACTAGACTGTTTTTAATCATACAAGTTAAGACAAAAAAAAAAAACACTGAGGAATGAGTGACTATCTGACATTATTCAACATTTATTACCTCTATTAATACACTAGGTTGTGGGGCAATAGTGGTGACAACTTAAAGGTCAGGATATATTTTCTTAGTAAATTAAGTAATTGAATGAGGCTTCCTAGCAACCCACATGACAATGTTTAACAAAGAACAATGTTTCAACTCTGTACTCATTTGTAATTTTCCAGTTTTGACAATAGGCACACTCAGTAAGAGAGGGGGGGATGCAAAAATGAAAGTGACTCATCTGCAGTCAATACAGCAAACAGACATTACTCATTCTGATGTCAGCCATGTACTCTTCAATTTATTCTCAGGTTAATAATAGAACAAGCAGTGTCTGTGGTAAATGTCCAGAGAAGCCTTTCAAATGTCACTTCAATACTTCTGTCACAGTTCTTCCTGTTCCCTGAAAAGTACAGGCTGACATGGAAGCTCGCAAAACACAACATCCCTGCCATGTTCCTAGTGACTCATTTCAGGGAACTACAGCAGGGGAACAGTGCTCACACATTTTCTTATCTCAATCAATAAGGATAAAGAGATCTTTTTTTTTTTTTTTTTACTCCAAACGTCCTCTGCATCTTCATAGATTTTTTTTTAATGCGCACAACTGACCACCCAGCTGAGAAACACAATTCACAAAGCGCTGTATGTCATTTTGCAGGAGTAAATACCTTGATTGAGGGAGAGGTGCAGTCCTACCACATTACTGAGCTGAGGAGCTTTTGACTTCTGTTTTCACACAGAAGGAGCGCAAAGAGTTGAGTGGAAGTGAAAGTGAGGGAGAGACGCAGCGTTAATGTGCACGACAGCAGAAAGAACAGAAGTGTGAACAGATTCACATGGACGAGAGACAGGTTGAAATGAAAAGATCAGAGGAAAAGATGACCCCCCTCCCCCCAAAAAAATTAAAAAAAAAAAAAAAAAAAAAAAAAAACAAACAAAAAAAGGTTCCCTGAGAGGAGTAGAAGGGATCACCTGAGTTGTTCACGTTGTGCATCTTGCTCTGGTTGGAGAGCTGCTGGTGTCCGACGCGCCCCTCTGTTGTGGAGAAACTTGACTCGCCCTCGTAAATCGTCTGCAGCATACTCCACTCAGCGCTCAGGTCTCATCGCAAGCCTTGTGTTTCCTGTCACCAAGAGCCACCCCTTCAGCCACTCAGGGGAGAAACCACGACAACAGGCAATTCTCTCCCTTCCTCTGCCTCCCCCTCTGAGAAACTACTCTGACTATGAAGCAATAACACAGGCTGCACACCCTCTCTCTCTCTCTCTCTCTCTGTCTCTCTGCAGGGCTGCTACTCTCCCAGGTGTCCTGCTTCAATCTGGTCCAAACACCAAAGACGGCAAGTCCAATTTCCTTTTCTTTCCCCGGTCTATATTGTTTGGTTGTTTTTTTTTCTTTTCCTCCCCGGCAAACTGTCTGAGTAGAGAAAGACTGAGGAAAAAATGTAAAGCTGAGTTGCTTGGAAAGCTGTGCACTCTGTACTGAGCACCTCTCTGAGGCAGTAATGCAAGCCAGGGAGAGAGAAAGCTTCATTTGCATGTGAATCAACAACTGCGTGGCCCACAGGTGACAGAAATAGAACAATGGCCAGCCCTGGCTAAAAATAGGTCAGGCGAGGCGCAGGGATTGGAGCAGCATTGATGCGTTTAAAAATACCACACCAAACACAGCTGTCTTCTTCAGCTACAGCCAGAAGGCATGTCTCCTGACTCCCTCTCTGCAGATGGAGGCTTGATGTTTCTCTCTATCTCTGTTTTCTGATTTGTTCGACCTGTATCTCCAACTGGCTCTATCTTTGTCTTCTTTTTGTTCTCTCCCAGGTACATGGATGAAACCATCTTCTCAAAAGAGCCACATAAACTTTATATCTGCATGTTATCCCACTTGTATTTTTGTCTTTTATATGTTTCTCAAAAGCACTAATCTCTAAAGAAAAGCGTGGTAATATTCACGGTGATATGGGCAAACATGGCTGAACGCTGAGCCAACAGCTTTCAAGCAAATACAGCATGTGTGACAAAAACCCAACAGGATGTGTCAAGACAAGCGAGATGCAAAATGAACAGAGTGTTCATTTAAGATGCAGAGTGTAACCTCGCTGCATTACCTCAGTATATGTGAGAGGTTCAGTGTGTATGCAGGGCAGGACTGCTACTCAGGAAGCATGCTTTCAGCTCACCAAGTAAGTCAAATCTAAGGTGGCATTACAGCATGATCATGTAATTACATAAACCCCTCCAACTGTGTCAAGCACACCTCTTTAGGTCAAGAAAGCTTATTTCCTTAAAATAGCCATGATCCTCTAATGGTGAATTTAAGAATTTACAAAGCCTTAAAGTTCACATACAGAGAATTTCAGTTCAGATCTGGCTTTCTTGTGTTGGTCCATCAGTGCCCTCTAAAATGATATCACAAGACAAAGAGTTAATACAGTCTGACTCCATCCAATAAAAGCCAAGTCAAATGTTCTGTCTGACCACTGATGCAGGGCTGCATTTGTGGCCAGGCAGCCTGTGCCTTTAAATTTTTCATCTTCCTTCATAATTTGACCTGTCCCCCAGCCAGGGGCGTGGAGCCAGCATGGCTATTTTTAGGTTGTGAGCTCTGATGACTGGGATACAGAGACACAGAGAAGGAGTTTTACTGTGTTGTTTCAGCTGGACAAACATTTAACCCCTCAATCCTTTCATCGCAACACAACCAAGAAGCCGAGAAGGAAATGCACAGCTTACGGGCTCTCCCTAGACACAAAACAACTCAGAGGCTAATGTTTATGTTATGGATATGCTGTGTAATTGTTGCGATTACAAAAAATAGAGACTTTCAATACAGCTATGTTAGTCCCTGAAATTCTGTTGATTATTTAAAACTCAGAAAATTCAGACTAATAATTCATATTTTGTCTTAGTTTACCCACAAAACAGGAATAGAGCACTGCTTATAAAGCATTGTGGAAAAACCATGAGCAAATACAAAGTACATTGTTATGACTGTAAATACATTAGCAACACACCGCAGTTCAACAGATTAGACAAACTCCTGACCGTCATGAATAACTTTTGGCTTTCATGTTGGATAGGATGGTGTGTGCAATAAGGAGCCCTGAAGTCAACAGTAATGAAGGCTAAAGACCAGAGCTCCATCTGTCAGACCAGGCAAGCTCTGACCCTGCAGTCTGGCCTCATCATAGGCTGAGGCATAAGTTCCTGAAACAAGAAGTACGACTGTCACATGAACGGCAATTAGCATGCCAAAGGAATCTCTATTTCTAACGGCACAGCAATGTTATTTTTGCCTGGATGTCGACCAAATGCTGAAATTAAAATTTTGCAACTTTGCAAAGTCCCTGTGGTTTTCTACTATTGCACAACAAAGTACAATGTGTTGGAAACTTTTTTTAATTTAATTCTGAATTCTTTATCTATTCATACAATGCAGACTTGTGATTATTACACACATGCAGTATAAGAAAAACATGCATTCATTAAAATGTTAGAAGCATTATTCATTTCGCTGAAACTTGACAGGCAACAGAAGCTCATCAGTGGCATCCGCCCAAGCATTTTCTTGAAAACGCTCAGTCGTGCCCTACTAAAGGCTCCTGAAAAACACCACTGAGACATTTATCTTATCGGCGATTAACCTACACTTTTTATTTATAACTAGCTTCCTGAGGCTGATGAGGGATTGTAGGATTGGAAATAGCTCTGCCCAATAAGCAGGGTCCAGTAAACCTGCAATGTGGCAAGCCCATTATAGCTCCTACTGCGTCACTAGCGGCCTTTGTCTACTTTAGTCCTATTAAAGCATTGAACGTCAGCGTCTCTGCTGGAGAGCCACTCTGCTGTGCACTCTGGGACCAGGGCTTCACTGTCTGTCACCTCCCTCATATCAAATATGAACTCTGTTCATCTATGTGCATGTGCATTTCCTTTACAACTAGCACACCAACATGGAGAATGAGAATGTTAGTGATGTTAAAGATAGAAGCAATATATAAAAGAGACGAGTGAGCACAATAACTATTATAGCATGATATAAGGACCGAGATAAAATGTTTTTGTGCAAAGACATCATCATTATGCTGTTGCTGGTTTAAACCCACACCAGAAATTTAACAAAGGGATACTTCCCATCATATTGCTTCTATACAAGTCCCCCCACCCACCCCCCTTTTTTAAGTCTATTTCAAGAAACTATAGTCATAACCTGGAGAATTGTTTTTTCCGAACAAATGAGCCTACTCACATGACCACAATTACTGTGCCAGTTCTAAATCAACTCCCAAAGTTCACTGGCTTCATCACCATAGCACTGCTGTCTTGTGACACATTGTGCATGATGAAACCCAGCAGGGAGGCAGACTGCAGGAGGGAACCAAAATTTAAGTGTTGCAACAGATAGGCGAGGTGGACAAACGCCACACCTTCAGTCTAATTGTATTTGGCTTGAAAATGTCTTGTTCCTCTTTAAAGTGCATGACCTATGTGTGAGAGTGGATGAGTCAGCCGCGGTTTGTGGTCTCTGAACTTCAATGCTGCACGTCGCCCTGGTTGCTATGTTGCGGATTTCATCATGCCACCTTGGGAGGTCTGTGACGGAAGTGATCTTTGTCAGGTGCTGATTTCTCCATTTATTCCCAAGGGAAGAAGAGCATACGAAGAGCATACGAAGAGCAACTTCTCGCACGTTTCCATGGACCTCAACCACACCATCCTGTCTCCAGAGCTTTGTCTCTCTAGTGGCCACCTCACAGCTAGGAGGGCAGCCCTGCTACAGACGCACAAATTACCTCAGCACTTGCCATCTTACTTACATCAGCCCCTGATGACTCACTGTTGTTAACTGTGGTGGAAACCTTAGATCAATTTATAACGCAAAGCTGGACTCTGCAGTCCAGCAGTCTACACTGGAAACCATTCTACCTGCTAAAAGTCACTGCGGACGTTTTGTCACTTCAAACAGCTTTTTTTCCCTCAGCATTGTGGTTAGTACTCATAAAAGCACAAAGGCCCTACCTCTGTTGATTTGATGGTAAAATGCAATTAGACTGTACATCTGGGTGAGTTATGTGAGCATGTTTCCTCACTAATGATTTAGGTGCTCTTGCTTTTATTGGGTTATTCTGTCTGGCATGCTGTGGAATTTCCTGGTGGACCTTCAGGGTAATATATGTTGCACTTAACAGGCTGGATCAAATAACACGAAAAGCATTCAAATGGAGTCATGTTAAGAATTTAATCTTGAATCTGTTTTGCAATCCAGCTTGTGTCGCAGACACAAACCATGCAACTTTGACAGCACCACGTGGCTGGACTATTCAAACAAATAGTAACATAAATCATACAAAGCCCTCTCTGAAAAATGTAAATATTTTATGTGAATGTGAGAAAAAGACAGAACGCTTAACTGCCATGGCGTAAGCACAGTTTATAAGCATCCACTTACTGTGAACTGACCTTGAGGTCGGTTTACTTTCTAACTTTGAATAGGTCCTTGATGACATGCCTTCATCTACTGCCATAGGCTTTCTAAAAATAAATGTGTAGCACAAAGGCACACTGGAAACAGAGGGCAGCTCTCAGTATTTCTACGGATCAATGTTCTCATCTCTGCTGGAAACCATTGATCTACTGTTTCTATCAAATTGACCATGTTGCTGTTGTACAACTTCCACCCTAGATTTACTCATGACAAGCCCTCTTTATGTTCCACTTTGTTCTTGTTGTCTAACATATCCTCTCAAAGCAACACAAATCACAGATGCTCTGACCATATTCCTCCTCTAAAAGGCTTCGCATTGATCAGCATATTTAAGTTTTTTTTCATTGTGTTTGTTTGTTTGTTTGTTTGTTTTTGACATCAACTGACATTTTAGCCAGAGCTTTAGCCAGTGGGGATTAAGCAGAACTTTTCTCCTGAAACCACAACAAGCAGAGGCGCTTAGGACTACATCACTGAAAATCCTGAAAAAATGTAAATGAAGCATCTGTATAATAGAGAAACAGGGCCCTGGTAGACACATGTGACGTTGATGGAATCCAGCCAAGCTTATCTGACCTTGGAAAATCCCCCAGGGATTAAAAAAATAAACAAAGGTTGCTTGTTCAGAGGCATCCCTTCAATCCATCCTACTCATCAAACCCATTTATGAGTGGATAATCATAGCATCATCCTGCCCGGCAGCTATCGTCTTAAAATGATAACAAATTATATGTTTTGTTTTCAGCACAGCTTTTCAGAAATCCCATTTTATCAGGCTTGTTGGCCCTGTGTCAAAATATCTGCATTGTTATTTCAGTCATGGAAAAAGTACAAGCAGTTTTCATCCCGTTCCAGATTTTCTTTTAAAGTGACACATACCTTGTAAGCCAATAGAATGTGTTATGCACTCTCTTTAAAGCATAACAGCGTAACACAATGAAAACTGTAGCTGTTCAAAACAGGTTATACTTCCTGCTTGAGTGGATTTGTCAATGACATTTAAAGGTGCAAACAAAATTTCATTCATATACTTTAAAGGTCTATTGAAAAAAAAGTGTCACAGGAAATCCAGTTTACTATAGGAAGGGTGGACTGACACTTATTGTCCAAGCCACTTCCACCAACGTAATCACTTCTTTACTTGACCACAGAACAGTAACAGTGTTCTCCTCCTGTGGTGCCTCAAAGGTCTCTGACACAACAATACCTCTGAAAAATAGCTCTTCCTCTGATTATATAGTGTTCTGCTTGCTGGGAAATGTCCCCCCGTGCACCCGCCACCTCTGTTACAAAGCTAATGTCTGGACTGCTCCATATGCATAAAAGCTGGAGGGACTCCAGGTGTATTTTTAAACTCTTTGAGGAGGTGACCTTGACTTTCTGTATTTTATTACAGCATCATACTCATCTGCACTGCTCCCCCAATGCAAAGAGACAAATCCAATACTTGCTGTAATTTTTTTTTAATACACTTGAACATAAAGGCTTGTGATACACAATCACATAGTTGCACAGTAAAGGTATTACTCTATTTCTAGCAACATCACACAGGGTCTTGTTTCTTGTCTGGATATGATTTATGTTTCACTTTACTTCTTTAATAGGAACAAAATTGTTGTGCTGTGATTGCTTCAGGAATGTCATAGTCTCTTTTCAGTTTTAAATCTTACATCTCACTGACTAGCTCAATGACATAACTGTGTTTTATTGTGATTTGTCGTACTGAATGTTGATCAAAATATTACAAATAGCCAGAACCATGAGTTATACTACTTGCAGGTTTCACCAGCACTGTTACCGCAAGAAAATATAGCAGCATCAAAGGCAGTAGGACTTGTGATCATGGTACATTGTGCAAGTAAAAACCCTTTTTGGATCCTTCACCAACAGTGCACTCAGGTTGATTGACAGGTATAAAAAATGCCAAAACTGAAATCAGTCAGAGGTGGTGCAGTAGATATATTATATAAACTTCTATAATGCAAGGTAGAAAGCCAAATGTTATAACACACAGGGAACTTTAAACTTAAGAAGAGAAAATGACACAACTGAGACCCACATAAATCTGTACACATGCAACTATGGCATCAAGATGAAATGACATCATATGGGGAGTGACAAAGGAATTTCTGACCTCTGCTTTTAATCTTAAATCCAGTAACCAAATGATTCTTAAACCCACCTATTCAAGTATCACAAGGCCCCAAAATATGAGTCTGTTTCCTTTAAAAAGCATGTAAAGTACCAGCACAAAAACACAAACTGTTACGACTACATGACAACTATGGAACCGTGTGAAACAAGTTGTTATAATGTGAGAATTATGGAGGAAAAACTAAGCATTTGTACCATCTTCATTCTTTCATAATCAGAAGCATGAAATTGGAGACACCAGCGATCACTATCAAATGAGTGAAGGAGACAGTGTCAAATCCTATTTGCTCTACAGGCTTGCAATGCATTCCAAAAAAGTCCAATTAGCGAAAGTACTTGGCAGTTTAATTCTAGTAAAGAGGTTAAGAAAAAATGTAATGTTGAGTTGATACAATAACATCCATGAAAGGCTGAGTTTTTGAGGACCAATGGCAAGCGGAGAATCTCCACTTTTATGTCTCTGAGGTAGAAGACATCTGTGTGGATGATCAGAGTGGGAATGTATATCATAGACAAAGTTTTGATTTCTTTTTTTTCCCAAGGAACAAGTCTCTTAAGCATTAGCATTGATGGCATTAGCATTTTTCAAGCAGAAAGGGAGAGTAAAGAGTATGCTCTGGCCCTCACCTCAAAGCAGGGAAAATTTTCTGACTTAGAAGCGGATGTGCTGGTAACCCTTGCACACCTATCTGGCCACTGAGATCTCAGTACGGGCTTTGCTTAGATATACGGCCAGTGTGTCCAATCTCTGTGTAATTCCTGGATCCGTTTGTTCTGCACATTTCACACTGACTGGGGAGGGGCTGTGGCCATGAACTCCTGCAGCTCCATAACTCACAGGGTAAGTTGAGAGAAAAGGCAAGTACCGTCACATGAAAGGCAACAACAAAGAGTTTAGCATGATGGCCTCTGAAGAATGATGAGATGGCAAGGAGTGACAACTAATGGGCTTGTGAAGTCTGAAGTCTTCTGTTTCTGCCATCAAACCTCTGACAGTTAAGTGGCAGTCTGTCCGTCAAGTTAGGCCAACCTAGAGTTCTAAAAGCACATGTCATCCATCCTTTTCACTGATTTCAGGTTTGACAAACCTGGACTGGGATTGAGGAAGGTGCACCCTCCTTAGATCAAAACAAGACAACAAACTCAAAGCAAAAATAAAAGCAGGCTGCAAGGAAAATATAAATACAAAAAATATATAAATCTATGTTAAGTGTACTAAGCAGAAGCCCTAAATTTCCCATATTTTTCATTCAGATGAGAGGCCTCTCAAAGACATGAATGATTCATCTCTTCAACTTCACTTGGACAGAGAGTGAAAACAAATGGAGGCAGGATCCCAGAGAGTTCAGGGGTCTACAACAGAGTTGGATGAACAACAGTGAGAACACCAGGCTAAACCCGCCAAGCCCTGCATTTTAGTCACAACTGCAGCCAGATTCTTCCCACCCCCAGGCTACTACTCTCCTCCAAGTATCTATAGAATCACAAAAATATTCTTCACACATCAACTTATCAAATTTTTCACCAGCATCCCAGGGCTCAGCTTTTTCTTCACAGCGCTTGAGAGCTGGATGTTTTGCTTTATCAAACACGAGTTAGACTTACAATCCAGCGTATTGGATGAATCTCCATGTTTGTATGAAGTGCTCATATTGACTGATTAGCGTGTTTTCTGTGGGCGTAGTGCATCTGCACTGAATACTTCTTCTGAATACTTCTGATTGACAAATGCAAAATTAAACACATAATTAAAAAAAGAAACAAACAACACTTAAGTACAACTGAGAAAAGGCTTAATAAAGTCTGAATGGATTTGTAGAAGGTGGTTCATATTCACTGTGCCCGATCAAATGTACAGAAACACTTTTACTCTTGCCAGAGCAGCAGCCAAGAGCTGCAAAAGAAATAAGTGTGAACAAGAAACTCCATTTCATTTTCATGATAAAACACTGACAGAGTGTCCAGGATTGCTCTCTACATGTTTCAGTTTAAACTGAAAACAAATGCAGAACAATCAAAAGCAGAATTTTGGAGCAATGCAATGTAAATATGGTGTCATGATTGTTATTACTGACATGGTCAAGACAAAAAAGCTTCACCAAGCGAGTCTGCTGAAGTGGAGTGCGGAGTTTTTGGGGTTTTTTTTAAAAAGATTTTTTTGGCTCTAGCGGCCTTCATTAAGAGTCAGGAGACAGGAAGGTGGGGCAGAGAGAAAACGGGAGCGACATGCAGCAAAGGGCGAGGTGGGAGCCGAACTTGCAACCGCTGCAGGAGGTTTGAGCCTCTGTACATGGGCCGCCCACTTTAACCACTATATGCAGCGGCCCGAGTACAGAGATTTTAACATGGTGAAGATGTGTCTTTTTCTCATGGGAGACTAACATGAGTTATAACAACATCAATCTTTTAGGGAAAAAAAAAGTCCTTGCCACCTTTTCTGCAAGACGGTGCTCTGAAAAACAATGAACCACTGCAGAACTGAGTCTGGCACCGTCCTCTGGGCATCAACAACACCTCTCCTCCCACAAAAACTCACTGACCCAAACCTATATTCTCCAGTCTAGGAGAAATGTCATGTCCAGACCTAGAAGTCATCTCTTTGAAGAGAACATAGCAGCCAAATATAGCCTTGTAGCCACTACGCCTCCTGACATACATCAAGCTCTACAGGCTCCACTAACAGTGGTTAAATTTGGAAGGCTGCCATCTAGTCACTTACTATTAAACATCATAAGGAGAAAAAATTATAAGCAAGCAGTGGAGTGTACATTGTTGCCTGGTAACCTAATGCCATGTTGTGCATTTGTCTTGTTATGGAACAGAAAACACTTAAAGCCCAAGCCAATAATAGATTGAGGGCCACGTGAAAAATTGTTAAGGGGGGGTTCAACAAGCACAGGCAACATGAAACTGAGAAACACTGAGAAACTGAGAGATGTATGCTTAAGAAAGAAATCTCTCTTCATAGTTTGTGTTTTTTTTCTGAGATATATGTGTCTAAAACTGAAAACCCAAGCTAATGTATGTAAGTATTTCCCATTCGTTGATAAATGCAGCATGATGACTCAAAACATAGACAATATCACCTTGTTAGAATCAATCATGATTTCTCTCATAAAGGTTGGGGGGAAAAATAACATAAAATGAATCTTCTTCAAAAGGCAAAAAATAATATAAGTAATGAATGTAATATGTTCTCCAGCATCTAGAAACACCAAAATCACTTAATTGTGTGTTGCATTGTTGAATGTGTAATTACGGCTGTGTGATATAAAGGCTGCCTTCAGCAGTTTCCTGAACCAAAAACAGGAAATAAATCCACAA
>JBAMYA010000008.1:8442978-8482968 GCA_037176975.1 Arrhamphus sclerolepis
ATTGATTAATTCTTTGCTTTTTTTCTTTCTTAAATAAAAAACCATGGAGAAAATAAATGACATGTATGTACTGTTGTGAGGCTGAAAATTGTGAGGACTACTTTAGTGGTACTAAGATCTGAAATGATTTTCTCAGATTTGAGCTATTGTGCTAGAATCACACAATAAAATAAGTTTACTTATTAATTCGTTAGTCTTGCAAAAAGTCTATGCAAGTTGGAGCAGTGCCAGTTTTAGATGGTGGTACATGTCAGCCAAGGAAGTATTGAACTTATGTTTATTTTTATTCTTCTTCTGTTACAGCCTGCTTTGCTGAAAGCTATTTTCAGTGTCGAACCAGATGAAGTACGCTCACTCATCTTCAAAAAAGAGGATGTGAATGCACAGGTAATCTCTACTGTCTACATCTGCTTCCTCAAATTGTTTCCATAGTTTAATAAACTCTCCAATGTATTATTGTCCTTGAATGGCTTCATTTTCAGTTAAAAGTTTCTTGCAAAGCAGCACATGGTCTGTTTTTAAAGTTCTTCACTGCATGATCTGGATCTGCTTATTATATTGCATTCCTCACTGTTCCCATTGTGGTCTAGGTTGTTTCAAAAAAAATCTGGCTGGTTTGTACTTGTTGGTGTTTTGTTGGAATGCTTTTCTGAATTTGTGTTTAAGCCAATGTGTTTTGTTATTTTAATCACAACTGGATTTTCAATTTCTTATTACAGGACAATGAAAAGCGAACCCCACTGCATGCTGCTGCCTACCTTGGAGATGCAGAAATTATAGAGCTGCTGATTCTTTCAGGTGTGTTTTTAAATTAGCATTCATATATGAAACATTTCTTCTGCAAGCAGTAGTTAAAGTCCATGAAGTTAGAAACACAGCTTCAGTCATACATTATACATTTTAGTCATTGTAGGACATATCATTTTGGAGGGAAATGTTTGCTTTTTATTTTGTGCTGTCACATAAGATCACAAAACTCGCCCTTACAATTAAGACCTGATAAAATGTGCAATGTTAAAAATACAGCAGAGATTATATCATCCCAATGCAGCATGTATAATACTTGTTAAGGTTTTCATCCCCTTAAATCTTAGAAAGTCACCAAATTAGATCACATTTCATCATTATAGTTTTCATAGAGGCTCTGGCATTTTAGTTTCTTTCTTCTTCTTCTTTTTTTTTAAAGACTAAAAGTAGCAGCCAGTGCCAAATGCTAACATGCCTAAAAGTGTAATGACACCTTTAAAAATGTGTGGTACTCACACACTTGATGGATCTGTATTAAGTATAATAAAACTCTTCATTACACTCTACTTCATGTTTGTTAAACCTTCAATTCATTATTTTCATGATGTTGCACAATATGTCATCAAACTGTAGACATTCAATAGTCTGACAGTCAATATCCTTTGCTTTTAGGGGCAAGAGTAAATGCCAAAGATAACAAGTGGCTGACTCCCCTGCACCGGGCTGTGGCCTCCTGCAGTGAGGTATGTGAAAGTTTTTTCTAGTGCTATGCCATACACATTACTGTGTACCGTTTTTTATATCCAAGTAATGCAGAACATAATTATCTTAAGTTTTGTTTTATTGCAGGAGGCTGTCCAGGTGTTGCTGAAACACTCAGCAGATGTAAATGCCAGAGACAAGAACTGGCAGACACCACTTCACATTGCAGCAGCTAATAAGGCTGTCCGCTGTGCTGAAGCTCTCGTCCCTCTACTTACCAATGTGAATGTATCAGACAGAGCAGGTCGGACTGCACTTCACCATGCAGCCTTCAGCGGTCACCTGGAGGTAATGTTAAGCTTAAATAATTGTTGATACATCTAAGCTGTGCTCAAGAGAGTGCTTTAATGCCCTTAGTATTGATTTTGTTGCTTTTGGTTATAGATGGTACAGCATTAAGAAGCACAACAGTGATTAATCTTGGAGGACTGATGATTTATTGTGGCTACACAGTCAGCCAGGGTTTTGTTTTAAGTATAATCACTGAGGTCCTTCTCATATTGTTGCATACAACGGGGGTCCTTGGCATACCAGCTAGAGACCTGGACTGGCAACCGGAGGGTTGCTGGCTCAATCCCCAGCTGATACCAATGATGAGGGCGGGGGAAGTGCCTGATCAAGCGCTTCCCACATCCACATCCATGTATGAGGTGCCCCTGAGCAAGGCACCTGAAACCCTCGTCTGCTCCCTGGCAGCCTACCGCTCTGGGTCTATTAGCCCAGATGGGTTAAATGCGGAGAAGGAATTGCCCCACGGGGATCAATACTCGTATATCCAAAAAAAAAAAGAGTGTTGTCGTCCTCTCTGTCAGCATGTACCAGCTGCAGTTTTTAATTGTAGGTTTGATGTCATGCGTGTGTGTACATGTACGCATTGTATAACTTCCTGATCTCCTTTAGCTCAGAGTTTCTGTATCCCTGATACATGTGAAAACACAATGGGCATTGTACAATACCATACAATTCAATAAAACAATACTATAAAAACACAGCACAATAGCTGTATTTTTTCCCATTTAAAAAACTTAAGGTGGAATGAACAGCATCATCAAATAGCACTGATGTCTATTTATCGTTTGTGGCTGTACCTCGCTAGCCACAGCTTACTTGTAAAACTTCCATCAAATCATACATTGTTCTATAATGTGGCTTACACAGAACCCTTCCTTGATTGTAGACTGACACTCGGGACTGTGATAGTTATAGGGTGTATAAAGATGACCTGTGGACACCCACTTCTTTCCAGTCATGTGCTTGCAACCAAATGATTAACTGTAATATTTGCTTAAAAAGTTAATTATATTAAAACTAGTAATGTCTTGTCAAGTGATAATGCACGTCAGTTGTATAAGAGCTGTTCAGGTAGTGGTTTTGATAAAGCATTATTCTTAAAAAAAACAAAAAAAACAATATAGATGTGATGAAATTCTGTTGTAGCCTTGGTTAAAGAACCCACCTCAAAAACAAGATGGTGTTCTCCGGGTTAATCAAAGTCATGATCTAGGATAAAACTGAAGTTCTCTATCCTAGGTCATGATCTGAGATCATATCCTAGATCATCCAAACTAAGCCATGATCTAGCATAAAACCAAAGTGACTTCATGTGGTATCAACATGTTGAATAATCTGTTAGCCTTTTTATTAAGGCATTAAATACACTACTTATGTAACCACTGCATAAGTAATCACTCATGCTTTGAATAAGAGTTTCAGGTTTCTGCATCCTATGAATATCTTGACTGTTCTTTTTTTTTTTTTTTTTTGTCTGCTGTCAGATGGTGAGGCTTTTGCTCTCCAGAGGAGCTAACATAAATGCTTTTGACAAAAAAGACCGCCGTGCAATCCACTGGGCAGCTTATATGGGTAAAAAAAAAATTAAATGGATCTTTTTTTTTTCTTTAATTTTTTTTATTCAGAGCTGTAGGAATACCATTCTCAGTATTGTCACTGTGTATGTAAAGACTTTTTCATATATATATATTTTTTTTATTATACTTGATTCTCACATTCTGATATTTGCATATTAAAAAAGTCTTTATAGTGTGCTTATCTAAACAAGTCCTCTTGTCTGCAGGGCACATAGAAGTAGTGAAGCTCCTGGCATCACATGGAGCAGAGGTGACCTGCAAAGATAAGAAATCTTACACCCCCCTACATGCAGCAGCCTCTAGTGGAATGATTAGCGTTGTCAAATACCTCCTGGACTTGGGGGTGGATGTAAGTTCCACCCACGAGCTTCGACACTGGTTCATATTCTTATGTAATGATTTTAATGGGTGCTCTAAGAGTAATATTCTTGTATTTGTATGATTTTGTTTCGATGGAAAAAGCTGTTTCATAATGGCAATATTCTGCTTGTGTCAATGTTTAGATCAATGAGCCAAATGCATATGGGAATACCCCCCTTCACGTGGCCTGCTACAATGGTCAGGATGTGGTTGTGAACGAGCTGATAGAATGTGGTGCCAACGTCAACCAGGTGAACGAGAAGGGTTTTGCGCCTCTCCATTTCACTGCCGCATCACGGCATGGTGCGCTCTGTCTGGAGCTCCTGGTGTGTAATGGTGCTGATGTCAACATAAAGGCAAGTAGATCCAGAATATTATATATTATTATATATTAAGTTAATTTTGTTGCAATTTTTTTCTATGTAGCACCAGATCACAACTGTAGTCATTCAAGATCATTTTTTCCATATGATAGGTATATACCTCGTTCTTTTATTATACAAAGTAAATTGCCTTACATTATTATCCTATTTACATATGGCATGTCATTTCTGTTTCTATATGGTCGCCCATTTACAATTTGCTTTTCTCTGCTCTGTATCACATGCAGCGAAGAGCACACATCAGAAAATATTGTCAATCAACCAAAAAGCAAACGACAATATCTGCATTTAAGCTATCACAATTTAAGCTACTTGGTCGCACTTCTAAAGCCTAAAGTCCCACAGATGTGATTCAGTTTAACAGTTTGTCCTCAGTGCAACTTCAAGTCCCGCAGACACTGATGCTGTGGGTTCGCGAGAGATTATGAGCTTTACCCCAAAGGTTTTAAATATATTGTATAATATAGACTGCTGCTCCTGTCATTAAGCCTGTCTTGTCATTATCCAGGACGGGTTCAGGACACATTAAGATTTGATTGTTCAAATGGTTTGAAGTTGTCTGTGCCACATACAGCGTCTTCCTTTGAGCACTTTGAAAAAGGAATGTGCTGTGGACTACATTAAGTAACAAGCTGCTGAACAGGAGTGCCTACCTCACAAAGGAGAGTTTGGTTAGCACAGACTGTGATGCATTTTAATTCCTGGTGTAAATTTGCATTCTTAAGGTATGATAACACCTGTAGCTTGGTTTCTTCATCCAAATCAAACTAGACTTTGATTTGGATCTCTTGATTTGCTTTGCTGCATTTTTGTGTTGGACCAACAGATGGTTGATAAGACGCATAAATAAGATTATAATCTGATTTGACAGCTTCCAGTTCATTTTGTTGCTGAAACTTAATGCAGTGCTCATTAAAGTTAAGTAGGCCCTATATGTTGGTCATTTACCCAGTAGAGATTAGTACTTTAATGCTTAAAATCAATGAAAGAGCTGTTCATTTATGTGCATTTCTATTTATAACAGCCACAAATTCTGTTTTTATTGAACTAAAGCTATGAAGTGTAACAAACCCACTGGGCTGTAAGCCTCTGGTTACCCAGTGTACCATTTATTCCATGTACAAATGGGGCTTTAGTAGCAGCACAATGGCATAATTCCTATGTATTGTTTCACTTCAGAGTAAAGATGGCAAGACTCCTCTCCACATGACAGCAATCCATGGGAGGTTTTCTAGATCTCAAGCAATCATTGAGAATGGTGAGCTCTTGGACAAGATCAACCTCATAGACTTTATTCATTATGCTGTGCTGTAAAACTAAAACCCGCCTCATTTGTTGCTTTGTTTTCATTTTCCTTCTTCTAAAGGTGCTGAGATTGACTGTGAAGATAAGAACGGAAATACACCTCTACACATTGCAGCTCGATATGGACATGAGCTCCTCATTAACACTCTCATCACCAGCAGAGCTGACACAGCTAAGTAAGTGAGCTTTTCTGCTCTTTTTTTTTCTACATGTGGTCTAATTTGAGAATAGAACATGTTTTGGTATCATTAGTACACAAGTGCTGCACCATGTGGGAGAGCTGCATGTTTAAAAAATTTCAAAGCTTTGTTGTTATATAACTGACACAAATGGTTGCAATGCATCTCAAATGGACAATTTCATTTTCCATAGTGTGTTAGTACAAGTCTGTCTAATGCTTGGATAGTTCTCTAGATTCATGTTTGAAAATACCTTACATTGCAAGTTAGATTGATATAATTGTCTTTTCAGACGAGGAATTCACGGGATGTTCCCACTGCATTTGGCTGCTCTTAGTGGATTTTCAAACTGCTGCCGAAAGCTCCTGTCTTCAGGTAAACCTTTTTTAATTTATTTTATTTAGTATTATTATTATTATAATAACGATCCACATAATCTACACGAACCTAATGTTTAAACACAAGATCAGTCAGTGGCTTTTCAGGCTAGCTGCAGTAAGGACTTGTACAGGATGTCGTTCCTGGACACAACTAGAACTTTA
Organism: Arrhamphus sclerolepis; assembly: GCA_037176975.1. Lineage (NCBI taxonomy): Eukaryota > Metazoa > Chordata > Actinopteri > Beloniformes > Hemiramphidae > Arrhamphus > Arrhamphus sclerolepis. The sequence goes on from JBAMYA010000008.1 coordinate 8,449,125, forward strand.
ATAATGACTCATTATAGAGTGACATAATGTAACTCATTATTATTATCTTTGTATTATTATTTATACTACAGAAATATTATTTCTATTTTGGGGATTGATAAAGTACTATTCAGTTGAATGATCCTTTGATCTTTACAGGCTTCGATATTGATACTCCCGATGACTTTGGAAGGACCTGTTTACATGCAGCAGCTGCTGGAGGGTAGGTTTAACAAAATATCATCTGCTGAGATGTTACAGAGGTTTTACAAACTTGAGTGTTTTGGGGGTTTTTTTTGTCCTTTTTCATTAATCTTTGTCTTACCACAATAAACTTTTCTGGCCTCTTAGAAACCTGGAATGTCTCAATCTTCTTCTAAACACTGGGGCAGACTTCAACAGGAAGGACAGCTTTGGCAGGTTTGTCCTTTTTTATGTAAAGGTGGAAATTGGATCAACAGTCCAATTTGAACAAGGAGCTAAGTTGTTTGTTTTTCCAGGACCCCTCTGCATTACGCTGCCGCCAATTGTAACTACCAATGCCTGTTTGCTCTGGTGGGCTCTGGAGCCAGCGTCAATGACCTAGATGAGCGGGGCTGCACTCCTCTCCACTACGCCGCTGCCTCTGACACAGATGGAAAGTTAGTAATACTTGGATTTTTTTTGGTATTTTTAGCAGGTTTTTAGTGCATCAGAGATGGATGATGTTTGTGTTCAGGGCCTGAAGCCGTAATGTTTTTTTCACTTGATTAGATCATCTTTGTTTTGGCTGCAGGTGCCTGGAATATTTACTGAGAAATGATGCAAATCCGGGGATACGGGACAATCAGGGCTACAATGCTGTGCACTATGCCTCAGCGTATGGACATCGCCTTTGTCTGGAGCTGGTGAGGAAAACTTACCTGTTAACAATCACTGTTTCCAGCAAACACCATCTGCTTTCTTTTAAATTGCCTTTTTTCTTTCATTCTTCTACAGATTGCAAGTGAAACCCCCTTAGATGTGGTGAGTTGATTTGCTTGTTTGACATTTATATGTATATCATATAAACCACAATGCAATGGATCCTTTTAGCACTAAGATTTAAGAACAAGTAAAGGATTATATCTGAAAATTATATCTTTAGATTTTAACTTGTGTATTTGACGTGTTCAGTTAATGGAAACCTCAGGGACGGACATCCTGAATGACTCTGATGTCAGAGCTCCAGTCAGCCCCCTGCACCTGGCTGTGAGTAAAGTATAATTATTTAATGCCTTTTCTGGATTTCAACCAATAGAGAACATGGTTTGGGTTCATTAGTATATAATACTGTTCAGGAATCCTCTTTCCAATCAACCAATACTGAAACTGACTAATTTTGACTGTTTGTCAGTTCCAAACTTGATGCATTGAAGCACTGTGGTCCTGTTCTTAATTTGACCCTGATTGAGAACTAATATACTGGACTCAATCCTAACCTCGTTTTGGTTGAGATGCCTTGAGTTTTAATAGTAAATGGGAACCAAACTAATTCTCGATCGAAAAGCCACTCTGGTGATGATTAAATGTCATTTATTGTCAGTTTCAACTTGGATTCATCTTTCAGGCCTACCATGGTCACCATCAAGCTTTGGAGGTTCTGGTGCAGTCTCTGCTGGATTTGGATGTTAGAAACAGCCATGGGCACACCCCCTTAGACTTGGCTGCCTTCAAAGGCCACGTAGAGTGTGTGGATGTCCTAATCAATCAAGGAGCCTCTATCTTGGTCAAAGATTTTACCTTAAAGCGAACCCCCATACATGCTGCAGGTACAAACTTGGGGTTGGAAACGAAAACGATTTATTGTACAATTTTAGGCGTGTGCAATATGAGGAATGACAATAGCCTATCTTTTCCTGCAGCTACTAATGGTCATTCAGAATGTTTGCGTTTGCTGATTGGAAATGCTGATCTTCAAAGTGCGGTGGACATTCAAGATGGGAATGGACAGTAAGTAAGAATTACTTTCAACCCATACTTTAATGTTCTCTAACATGTGTTGACACTGTTATCTGTTATTACTTAGAACTCCTCTGATGCTGTCGGTCCTGAGTGGACACACAGATTGTGTGTATTCTCTGCTTAACAAGGGAGCTAATGTAGAAGCCAAAGACAAGTGGGGCAGGACAGCCTTGCACAGAGGAGTAAGTATATGTCACGATTATTGCATAACATGTACTTTATTCTAAGTAAAATGGATTTAAATGAGACCTACAGAGGAAGAACTTTAAAGAGCTGTGCTAAAGTTTGATCATTTCCAAGAGCTTAAATGGAAGAATTAGAAAAGAGACTTTGTCAAAAAAAAGATCAGCTAAAGAAACTCCTAAAGAACAACTAGATTCAGCAGTTATAAATTGATTATTTTTTCTGTTCCCAATAAACAAGAGTCTGTTTAGCTGTAGTGTAGTGACAAGACAACCATTTTACATGATGATGGAGAAAAATTCTGGTTTCAGACCATGTGGCACAAAAACTTTGTGTAAAAAATAATAGGTCCCACCAAATATATCCCAAATTTCTATGAAAATGTCTGTTTTTTTTGGAAAAGTGAAAAGTTAGTCTTTTACATCATAAAAATGAGTCCAAGCAGATCTTAAGATACAGTTGTGCAAAAGCTACACAGGAAAGAAAACGTATGTGGGCTATACTAAGTACACCTTACTGCTTCTGAAGGACTGAGGAGGGTAGGTTTCCCCCACACTTGAAACTGCACCCTCTCTACCTCCTCTGTTGATGCAGAGGGCAGAGATCTCAGTGTGTGTGGAGGGGTGGTAATTTATGGTTGTTATGCAACCATATAACCATGGCACTATGTAAACACTGACTCAACCATGAACCAGAGTATTCTAGAGGTAAATGTGAAGGAATCAGTGTGTGACAGCCAAAACCTGGTTGAAACAGAAGAGTGCAACAGGGCAGTGATTGAAAGCACACCCGAAAATCTACAGCAGAAATGGCTAGAAAACAAACATTATGAAACAGATCGGGACAAATTTCCTCCAAATGTGAGAGACTCAAAGTAACACGGGTAACAATTACTTATTGCTGCTAAATGTAGATGGAGGTTGAAAAACGGTGACAGTAAGTTGCTGAAATATTTTGATATAGATATATATTATAAAGTAACAACACATTGAAGAAAGTCTTGTTGTTTATCTGAGAGTGTGTGTTTTATTTCAAAATCACGTGAAGCTCACACTTATGTTTACAGCAGTAACTCATTCTTAAAGAACAGCCGTCAGTAAAATAATCTTTTCTCTTCATAGGCAGTGACTGGTCATGAGGAATGTGTGGAGGCCTTGCTTCAACACAGCGCCAACTTCCTGGTGCGAGATTGTCGAGGGCGCACGCCAATCCACCTGGCAGCAGCGTGTGGGCACATCGGGGTACTGGGAGGCCTTCTACATGCCGCCCAATCAGTTGAAACACTCCCTGCCTTAACAGACAACCAAGGCTATACCCCACTGCACTGGGCCTGCTACAATGGTACAGACAAGGGGTTTAAGGCAAACTATATATATGTGTGTGTGTGTGTGTGTTCTATATCAGATGCTCAATAAGGTATACTCTTAAAAACAAGCATGCTGGTTATATGAGTGTGATGGAGTTTAGAAATGATGGTGTTGTTCTGAGCACTTCACCATGAAGGCTGGCTTAGAAAATGTTTTCTTTCCTGCAGGTCACGATACGTGTGTGGAGGTTTTGCTGGAACAAGAGGTTTTTCACAAGGCTGAAGGCAATCCTTTTAGCCCCCTCCATTGTGCTGTGTAAGATCCTGGCCTGTCTTCTGCTTCAGTCAATGTTCCAGAGAGCCCAATTTGCAACAGATTAATCAGTTAGGCTTTTTCTCACTCTCTCGCTCTGTCTCTCTCTGTCTCTGTAGAATCCGAGACAATGAAGGTGCTGCTGAAATGTTGATAGACACTCTTGGCCCTGCCATTGTCAATGCCAAAGATGGCAAAAATAGGTATGAGTTTTATAACCCGTGTAATTCTGGGAACACTTGACTTGGCTGATTACAAATGTTCACTGGCTTGATGTTATTTGTGCAGGACTCCCCTGCATGCCGCAGCCTTCACTGATCATGTGGAGTGTCTCCAGCTGCTTCTGAGCCACAATGCTCAGGTCAACAGCATTGATGCTGCAGGGAAGAGCCCACTCATGATGGCTGCTGAGAACGGCCAGACCAATGCTGTTGGTACGAATGCCTTAGAACATTTAACCACCAGTGTTGCATTATAATTAAAAAGACATTACATTAATGAATAGAGCAATATTGAACTAACTTAAGTTTTGTTTTCAATGACCTCACTTAGAGCTGCTGGTGAGCAGTGCAAAAGCAGATCTCACTTTACAGGATGCTATGAAGAACACTGCACTTCATTTGGCATGCAGTAAGGTATGTATTTCTATGTGGTGGCACTGTTTGTTCATTCTGCAACAACAGTTGTGTTCCTGAAAGTATGTGTTGATCATTTACTGCATGCTCTTAAACTCTTCTTGACACTTTTTGTGTTTTATACAGGGACATGAAACCAGTGCCTTGTTGATATTGGAGAAGATTACTGATAGAAACCTCATAAATGCTACAAATGCCGCCTTACAGACGTATGAGTGACTCTTATCAGACCTTTTTTTATAATTAAATTAGCAATGGTGGTTTGTTTTTGTGCAGAACACAGCCAATTTGTCTTTCTTTTCAAGGCCTTTACACGTGGCTGCAAGAAATGGACTGACTGTGGTGGTGCAAGAGCTGCTTGCGAAGGGAGCCAGTGTCCTTGCAGTTGATGAAAATGGTAAATACACTGTAGCTGTGCTGTTTCTTTTTGTGTGCAAGTACTGGAAACTTTCATTATATTGGCAAGTGACACTAAAACATGGATCTGATGTAAACATCATGATTAGAAGTTAAAATTTCTATCTATTTTATTTCAGTTAATTGGAATGTATTGATAGACATTAAGTATTTAAATGGAGGCATCAGGACAATATATAAAAAAAAAAAAAAAAAGAAGAAACAAAAAAACAGCAGAACAGTTGTGACAAGACAGCTGGCCACATAGTCCACCAGCATTTTGATAGCAAGTGCCCAGAAGGACCATACGGTGTTTCCTGAGTAGCTTAGGTCCTTCGGTGTTTACGCCACAAACGTTAGAGGGTATTAAACCTCTTTCTGTGGGGTGCAACTTTATCTTCAGCTGTCTCCTAGGGCTGCAGTATGGGAGCCAGTGTCTCAAAGAAACAGGACCAGACAAAGAAAGCTGGCACTATAATGGGAACTGCTGTCGAACTGATGCAGCTAATTTTAGAAAGACGAAGGGGGGTTCCGTGGCGTACCGGCTGGTACCAATGATGTGTCCGGGGGGAGTGCCTGAACAAGTGGTTCCCCACATCCATGAAGGTGCCCCTGAGCAAGGCACCTGAAACCCCCACCTGCTCCCCGGGCGCCGCACCGCGGCAGCCCACTGCTCTGGGTCCAACAGCCCAGATGGGTCAAATGCGGAGAATGAATTTCCCCACGGGGATAAAAAATAGTTTATCAAAAAATGTTGCATTAGCTGCAAAATATAATTTAGAACACACTGTTTTCAATTAGAAGCTTCTTCAAGCCTGGTTATAACGCGTGGTTACTATCTTTTCGTTACCAACAACTTTTACTCATGTGACACTGTTGTACAGATAACCCCGCCTGCTTCGTGTAGCAATATTAGTTCTTTCTTTTTTTCATTGATTTCATTGACATCAGGTGATGTAGTATGTGTGGCCTGCAATCAATCACAATGCCCTCAATAGATAGTATCCACATGATGTTACAAATCTTCCACCATTTTATAGGTCAAGTGATGAATTCATAAACACTGTAAACATGCAGTGTGTAGTGAGTGTTACTTACACTCTGCACTAAACTGAGCTTTTTGAGACTGAAATCATCATTGAAGTCACTAAAACGCCACATACACGTGTTGCTTACGGCTACTACAAACCCACCCTGTTACAAATAGAATTTTTAGGCCCTAGAATAGCCATCTTAATACAGTATTTATTTCATTCAGTAAATACTCAGAAATGATTAGAGATGTTTTTTAAAAAAAAAAAAAAATGCAGTGACCAACATTTGACAGTAAAAGGATCTCATTTCGAAACCTGAAGTTGGAGATTGGTAAGATTGCATGAGTACCATAGATGGACACCAGTAATTTCTCTTTAGACGATGGTGACTAGACTCAGAACATTATGGAGGACTAGGCTGAATGTATTGATCAAACATGTTTGAGGGAAATTATAACTCATATGCATTCTCAAATTGTGAAATGAGTTTCAACAACCCTCGCCTGCAACTGTGATGTGTTCTGTTGATTAAATGTAGCCTACTGTGCTCTCAATCAATTACTGCATTTCCATGCACTTTTTTTTTCTTTTGCCCTCTTGTGCTGTTTGGGTGTCATTCTCTGATATACGTCCATTTCTGACAACCACTTCTAACTGGTGAACGCACAGCTGCACGAGAATGAATGAATGAATGAATAACCAGTGCTGTACTGTGAAGCTTTACCTACAAAACGACAACGCTGGGTCCAGGTACCTGGATGTTTGATGTCAGTGAAGACTATAACAAGGCAGCAAGTGATGTGTAGTCTGAACAGGACAGCAGTTGGCCTTCTCTGCATCACAGATGAGATGCTGCAGTGCAGATAGTATGAGGCTAAAACTAACGTGGAGATGTGGACAGATGAAGAATTGCGGTATCAGGACGTCATGGCAACCACACGTGATGATAACCCGCTCTGTTTTATTTTTCTTTGGAAATATTTAATACATCATTTCAAGTTGCATTTTAATTGACTAGTAAGTAGACTAATTCATAAGATTTCTGACAGTCAGAAGTTTATACCAGACAGTTGTCAAATCGCTCACATTGTATGATGTAGGACAACTGATTTTGACAGAAGCCCTAAATCATGCAGTGTATTGGAGTCCTGAGGCTGTACATAACTTGACTGTTATTTTTTTACTATTGTACAGTTGATTAAGTTGAGTTTTAGTGCTCACCATGGGTCACAAACTTGCAGATCTGGAGTTAGAAATACCTGTGTAAATATTAAGTTTAAAAATGAGTCCAAAAAAAGAAAAGGAAAAAAAAGAGTCCAAGTCTGTGGCATGCAAAAGTGGCATAAAAAATTTTGTGGATTGAGAGGAGAAGGCTTCAGTGCATCATGAGACCTGCCCTAACAGTTTATTTGTTTTCATCAGATAAACTATATATTACAAGTGTCTTGATTAATTTTATTTTGCTTGCTTTTCTCCCCTTCAGGTTATACACCTGCCTTGGCTTGTGCCCCTAACAAAGATGTGGCAGACTGCCTAGCCCTCATCCTGGCCACCATGATGCCTGTGTCCCCCTGCACCCCAGCAACCACCCTCCCTTTCAGTGCCATTAACCACTACACCACCAGCCCCTCCAAAAGCATCACTTTTGACAGCCTGCCAGTGCTGCGCGGCGAGCACAGTTCCTACTGCAGCTTCAACAATATCAGTCATCACGACGGCTTCTACAAAGATGAGGAGCTCAATGACTCTGATTCAGAGACGTACTGAGGGACGGACAGAAGCGACAAATGCATCAACAGAAACACTGTGTCTTAGAAAGTCACCCGCCACAAGCTTCGGAGGTCAGAAAAAGTTGCAAGCCCCCCAGGAGCCTTAAGAGTTCACCACCAGAGAGCAAGGAGGGAGGAGGTACAGCAGGCTGGCCCACATTCATCCCGACCTCATCCAGCACAAGGTGTTCTCCAGCAGATACTGGGCTTCAGTAATCACTGCTTTATAAACACTGACTTACTGAGTGTGGAAAAACTGAACTTGTTGGAAAATAGCAACTGTTTAATGGCAATAACAAGCTGAAGAGGTGTAATTGCACTCCACAGAGTTAAGCCAACAGGGACCAAAAGATATGGATGCATTTTAACCCAGTTTTAACTGTAAACAACTGGAGCTGAGTGTTTTTTTTTGTTTGTTTTTTTTTTAGGGTTTTTTTTTTGAGTTTATTGTGAAGATAAGGGGTGAAGCTTTCATTGATTCATATCTGCACACTACATTCATCGGAATGCACTTGTGTTTCAAGTTTGTAAGTCATACAGGGGGGTAAAAAAAATCATTTATTTTTTTGAGATCAAAATTTTAATATACCCATTTTAATGTCTTAAACTCCTTGTCCTCTGGAAATCTGATTCAGTGTCCTGAGGGATGTCAAAATATTTGATACATGCACCAGTTGATCAACCTTACCTTTGTATACTGACTTGTTCATTACGGTTTAGTCTTTAAAGAATAAATTATTTGTGTACTTTTGGTTCTTTTTCATGTGTTAATTTTGTGCCTTCATTAGTTACCAAGAAGACCTGAGTTTGTAGAGGCAGCTGTATAATTACAGTAAAAGTGCGCATTAGATAACTATTAAAGCACTGATTCAATTCTGAGGCATCTATGTTCAGCTTTCTGAAGAGAAACACTGTAAACCAAGGATAGGGCAGCATTTGATTTTCATTTGCGTGATATTTTTGCTCTTGTATTCATTCATTTTGCTTGCTTTAACTTAAAAAAACAAAACAAAAAAGGAACCACTCAATCATACTGGATTTAAAAACTCCCAGTTTTATCTGTTGCAAAATAATTTTAACTGGAAATATGTACATTTTCTAGCTTCAATAGAATGGAAAGGGTTATTCTTTTCCTTGCTTTTTTTCTTGAAGAGGAATGAACCTAGCATGTATATAGAAATTGACTGTGAATTCAAAAATCCAATTAATTCTTTCAGTACTGAGATTGCTGTATATTTTATGAGTAATAAATGAGTTATTTAATAATGAGCATTTGTCTTTTTATTGTCTCTTCCTTTTGGCTCTTCCCCTCAGGGGTGACCGCAGGGAATCATCAACCTACATCTAACCCTATCTTCTACAGCCTCGTTTCTCACACCAACTAACTTCATGTCTTTCTTTTCCAACATCAATAAATCTCCTCTGGTCTTCCTCTAGGTCTCCTGGGAGTTCCAATCTCACCATCCTTTTACCAATATATTCACTATTCCTTCTCTATATATGTCCAAACTACCTGCAACTCTGCCTCCTCTCTTTCCCACAGTGCCACAGTCTTTCAACCTTACCACTGTAAAGGTCTCAACACATCACACCTGACACTTTTCTCCATCCGTTCCAACCTCCTTGGACACATTTCTTCATCACTTTGCCGCACTCTGTTGTTCTGGATTGTTGACCCTAAGTGTGGGCCCTCCACCTTCTTTATCTCTTCTCCTTGTGCTCTCACTGTCCCACTTGGGTTCCTCTCATTCACACGTGTTCTGTCTTGGCGCAGAACCTTCATTCCTGTCATTTCCAGTGCATACTCCCACCTCTCTAGATGTTCCTCCACCTGCTTCCTGCTCTCACTACAAATCACAATTTCATCTTCAATCATCATAGTCCATGGAGATTCCTGTCCATCTCCATAGCAAACATGAGGGAGCTCAGAGCTGATCCTTGATGCAGTCCCACCTCCACCTTGATCACCTCTGTCACACCCACAGCCCACCTCACCACTCTTACAGCACTCATATATGTCCTGCACCACTCTAATATACTTCTCTGCTACTCCAGATTTCTTCATATAGTATCACAGCTCCTGTCTTAGTACCTTGTCATATGCTTTTTCAAGGTCTACAAAGACACAATGTAGCTCCCTCTGACCTCCTTATCCATCAACATCTTCAAATTAAAAATCACATCTCTAGTACTCTTTTCAAATGCTCTCTTCTAGCCTTAGTCAAGCTTCCACCTTCCCACAACTTTATTATATGGCTCATCAACTTTATTCCTCCACTCCTGTGCCACTGCACATCTCCTTATTTTTTTAATGAAAGTCCACAGCCTGTTTGATCTGTCTACTGTGTAAATGCATGATACAGTGGACATGTTTACACACCAATTTTGTGGGAAAACAAAGCTAAGATAAACTTTTTATATTTTAGTATATTGTAATTTAATTTCCAAGTTACTGGAAAAGTGGATACTTCATGGTACACTGCCATTACATTATATTTTGAAAATGACATCATAGAGCTTTTCTGATGGCCAAAGCTTTTTTTAACGTTTAGAAAATACATGTTATTGATTGTAAAAGAAGTAAAAATAATAATAAAAAAAACTCGATTTATAATAGTTAAAATCATCAACGGCGTGGCAACATGTATTCAGCTATCTGGCCCTTTAAGACGCCTTTGCAACGTCATTGTGACTCCAGTGATTGGCTCGTTACTCGAAAGATGAGCGAAGGGGGGCGTGGCCATGGTCGTGTACAGGAGAGGGACAAAGCGTAGTTCGTTCGTAATTCTAATGTCATCCAGCCCCAATAACGGGCAGTGTCAATAGTATTGGATAGCTTGGTGTAAAGTTTGAAGCTAGACATCCCTGCAGAGTAGCGATGGACGAAGTTACAGGCGCGGAACTGATTGCTGAGTCTCTGAAGACTCAGGTAAGATCGTTTGGAGACATGCAACACTACAACAACTTTATTTGCTCCAAAATCTATGTCAAAGTTCAAATCTTGCGCCGTCGAACTCATGCGCAACAAAACCTGCCAACGTCAGTGTCACTATGCGTGAGACAAATGTCTGTATTTGCAGAAAGTGGAGTACATGTTTGGAATAGTTGGTGTTCCTGTCATTGAAGTGGCCATGGCTGCTCAAGCTGCTGGCATCAAATATGTGGGAATGCGCAACGAACAGGCGGTAAAACATTGTAATTCTGTTACTTACCAAGGCTCTGTCTGTGGCCAGAGCAGTAAAGTGTGATCTTGATATCTGTCACCTAACAGGCGTGCTATGCAGCATCAGCCATTGGATACATTACAGGGAGGTAAGTTGACCTACTGAAGAGAATAACTAGAGAATGTTTTTGTGCTGCTTTGCATCTCAGATACTAGTTTCCTGTGCTTATCTGAACACAGACCAGGTGCCTGCTTGGTGGTGTCTGGACCTGGTCTCATTCACGCTCTGGGTGGGATGGCCAATGCCAATGTGAACTGCTGGTATAAGTTCACAAACAAACTTTCACACCACCTAAACACCATAGTTCAGTCAGCTCTCCAGAGCTCTGCTATTGTTTACTAAGTTAATGTTTTGTGCAGGCCTGTGATCGTTATTGGAGGGTCCTCAGATCGAAATCAGGAAACAGCAGGAGCTTTTCAGGAGTTCCCTCAGGTAATGCATATGCTCCCTTATGTAGAATTTTATTTATTTCTCCTGACATCCCTTCAATGTGCTTACATCAGTTTTATTTGTAATTAGGTGGAGGCATGCCGCCTGTACAGCAAATTCTCTGCAAGACCCAGTAGTCTAGAAGCCATCCCCTCAGTCATAGAGAAGGTCCTTACATCTTTTTAATCTGTGCGAGAAGCTTACTTTAGATATTTTGTATTGGTAGGTGACTCTAACATAGAAGTAACTGAAGTTTTGTGGTATTTGAATGCTTACAGGCGGTCCGTACAAGCATATATGGACGGCCAGGTGCTTGTTATGTGGATATTGCAGGAGACATGGTCAATGCTAAGGTGGAAAGGAGCAAAGTCAGGTTTGTTTTTTAATGCATTTTTAATGAGCTTCTTCATGCATTATATCATTCCAGGTGTAATAGACTTTCTTTTCTGCAGACAAGCATCATGCTGTCCACCTCCACCAGTCAGTTTGGCTGAGCACAGTGCAGTCACAGATGCCATCTCTGTCTTCAAAGCAGCTAAGACACCCTTAGTCATCATTGGTAAAGGTAATGTAAAGAAAATACTTGCCATATGATCTGGAAATATCAGACTGATCAAGCAAATTTTCTATAGTAGCTGGTGATAGTCACCAATGATGATGGAAAGTTTGATTATTTTAAAGTAATAGATGAATCAAGATGAAGGTAATGATGCTTTGTCCAACAGGAGCAGCTTATGGCAGAGCAGAGACTGTGCTGAGGCAATTTGTGGAGATGAGCGGCCTGCCGTTCCTCCCCACGCCAATGGGGAAAGGAGTCCTACCTGATGATCACCCCAACTGTGTGGCTGCTGCCCGCTCGAGGTCAGCCACACTCGCTAAACTGCACAAGTCACACAGAACCAGACATTTGGAAGTTAGCATTGAAGTAACTCTAAAGTTATAAGCAAAGCTGTTTTGTACTTTTATACCTGAGATATGGACTCGAACCAGAGTTGAGTCGTTAATAAAATTGACTTTTGACTTGACTTGACAAAATGTAAAAAAGACTTGCAAACTTGACTTGGACAGCACTGCCAATCAAAGTACACCAGAGTGAGATGCCTTTTTTTTTTCAAGCAAAAACAGTACTTTGCAAATGCGTTCCCAAGATTAATTTCATTTGAATATAAGAACTGCAAAGTAGGTAACAAAAACCAAATTATTCAAAAAGATGCAGGTCCAGCATCACAGAGGTGGAACAAGTTCCAGCTTTGTTCAACATTTGAAGTTGCACAAAGAACGGTATGAGGTTCTCTTCTGCTCCACTGTCTATTGCTAACATCCATCCATCCATCCATTTTCTATACCCGCTATTTCCTGTTCAGGGTCACGGGGTATTGCTAACATTAAACATATAATTAGACTATAGTTAAAAGGACTTGGAAAGACTTGAAATTTGAAGCTTCTGACTTGGCACTTGACTTGAGACTTGAGCCAAGATTAGAGGACAAAGACTTGAGACTTGCAAAACAATGACTTTGTCCCACCTCTGCTATATACGTTACTATTTTAGGACTTTATATTCCTAACATAAAATGTAAAGATCATCAATTTAATTGTTCTGTGACATCAGTGGATGACTGGAACTTTTGTGTGTTTGTGATTTTTATAATTCATTAATTGTATTGTTTGTTATCCTGTTTTGTACCATTCCAACAAAAATCTGTACGTATTTATAAGTGGCCATAACAAAACGTTATTTTATTAGTGTTTTTGTGGGCAACAAGTAGTTTAGCAGTCAAGGCCTTCTTTCATTATTAATGTCTCTGAAAAAGAGTTAAACTATAAACCAAGAATTACACTGTATCTTACTATCTTATGCAACCAAGGATCTTTGTCCCAGGAAGTCCCTTTGGCAGAACAGAAAGATCCCAAAAGTCTCAGAGTTGGTTCAAACTTACTTCCAATGCTGAAAAAGATTTTGCCTTTTTGTTTTTTCCTGAGATCTTTGCCTCGACAAAATCTTGTCTGATCTTTAAAGAGTTTTGTCAGTCAAAACCTAATAAGGGCAGGTGTGTGATCACATACAGAATAAAGAGAACAATAGTTCTTATGTTTTATCACCTGCCGTCTGTTTTCCCTCCTTTCCCGTTTCCTCCCTTTTTTTAAATTTTATTTATTTTTTTCTTTTAACAAGAGCCCTTCTCGAGGCTGATGTTGTCCTCCTGCTCGGAGCCAGACTGAACTGGATGTTGCATTTTGGTCTGCCACCTAGATTTAACCCCAATGTGAAGATCATCCAGGTATGTGAAAGTCTCCCAGGTGCTTGTGATTTGTGGCAAATCAGAGCTGCTTTCACATCCAAAAAAAGGTTATAATGTCTGATCTAAAGCCAGTAGGCAGATGCATGACAATGAAGTTTCAGGACTAAAACTGTGTCTCTTCAATAAACTTCAGTTTGAATAATTTAAAAGTTCTTGAGCCTGATTTCTGCTTGCACAGGTTGACCTTTGTGCCGAGGAGATGGGTAACAACGTGAGGCCGGCTGTTGCTCTTCTGGGAGACATCAGCGCAATTGTCAATCAGGTCTGATGATAATGACTTTTTATTTATTTATTTATTGAGTGTTCACTACATATATATAGCTGGTGTTTGTGCCTTGGTTCAATGGATTCTTTAAAACTATGTTTTTCTTTTTTCCTTTAGCTCCTGACGAGTATCAGCAAAGACGGCTGGAAGTATCCGTCTAACACAGAGTGGTGGGGCACGCTGAGGAATAAGATGGCTGCTAATGCAAAGATATCAAAAGTGGGTTTGACTCATTTACTGTATCAGAGGTATCTTAAACCATATCTTACACAATTTAACAAGATTCCTTCTTGTATTTGTTTTACAGTCCCTTGCCCTTCAGACAAGTTTGCCCATGAACTACTACATGGTGTTTCATCACATTTCCCAACTGTTGCCACATGACTGCATCATTGTTAGCGAGGGCGCAAACACGATGGACATCGGACGCACGATGCTGAATAACTACCTGCCTCGACACAGGTAAGACGGGATCTTTCAAAGCAGGGTTAAGGGCTCACTTTTTTTGTTCAGGATATTGATTTATAGTATAGAGTTATAAAACAAGTGCAAGAAGGCTTTTGGATGCAAGGTTCAGTCTCCAAATTCACTTCTGCAAATGGTTTGATCCAGGCTTATTGTAGATTCATTTATCTCTGAACTTTCAAATTATGCTCTGTGCGGCTTTGTGTACTTTGATCACACTAGTAAAAAAAATAGAGGGAGAAACACTGAAATAAATACATTAAATACAAACCATTATATGCATTACATGCAAAACAACACCTGAATCAATTTAATTGTACCTACTTTACCAAAATAAATAATTCCATAGGAAAGAGCAGCAGAATTATATTTAAAATGAGAATGTGGTTTAGGCCAATGCAGTTGCCTGAACTGGGTATAAATAGAAAAGGAAAAAAAAACTCTTGAAATCTAGCAGTTTATCTTTTAGCTAGGTTTCTTTCATAACAAAAATGAGAACAAATGTGTATAGAACTTTTTTTAATTTCTTTGTTATCAAAGGCGCCTTCTCACTACGAGTTGTTTAGTCAGAGCGATTTTCAGAGTTTTCTTCCTTTTTTTTTTAACATAAACAACTTCTTTTTTTTTCTCAGAAAGTCTTTTTCTGTGTTTTTGGAGTTTATTCTTGACTAAAGCTGATGATGTGCAGGTTGGATGCAGGCACCTTTGGAACGATGGGAGTGGGCCTCGGGTTTGCTATAGCAGCAGCTGCTGTGGAGAAGAACCAGGATAGAGGGCGGAGGGTTGTCTGCGTGGAAGGAGACAGTGCCTTTGGATTTTCTGGCATGGAAGTTGAGACCATGTGCAGGTAGCTTTCAGTCCATCTATTCAATATACACAGTACAACCTCCATGTGCGACTTGAATTCACAGTCTTATTTCTCTCAGGTATAATCTACCTGTGGTCATTATTGTGGTCAATAATAATGGGATATACAGCGGAATGGGTCCAGAAACATGGAAAGAAATGGCAAAAATGGGAGATCTGACGACTATGTGAGTGTTGCATTTGAAAGTAAATGTTCATAATGTTGTATTTTCACTATGGTTGCATCTGTGTATATAATGAGCTGTACATTGCATTTCAGAGTTCCTCCTACATGCCTCCAACCTGAGGCTCGTTACGATGAGCTCATGACAGCGTTCGGAGGCAAAGGGTTTCTGGTGAGGACAGTGGAGGAGCTTCGCAGTGCCTTACAGCTCAGCTTGAGCGACTGTGAAAGACCAAGTCTCCTCAACATCCTCATCGATCCTTCATCTGATAGAAAACAGCAGGTAGCTACAGCTACAAGGATGCAGTCATGTCAGAGGTTGCCATCTTCATCCAAAATAACAGGAAGGAAATCTTAAATGTCCTCATATCAGGATCCCTGGGGTTTGAATATTTTACTGCTTAATTCTTTCCTTGTTTACTCAGGAGCAGAGCAGCTTCGCTGGATGAAATAGTAATGGTGCTTTTCACAAAAATGTTCACTTCATATAATTTGTGTCGATAAACCGAGTGAACACATTTTGCATTCTTTGTTCTTAGTCAGATCACTTAGGTTGGCTTTTGGCATCTTGAATAGTGTTAACATTCAACACTTTCAGTATCTTTATATGCACATGAGTTTACAGGCAACTGGAGAAAACACTCCACCGTGTGGCCAGTGGCTTGAACTGCTGCGTAACCTTTACAATGGCTAGAATAGCACCCGTGGCTGAATCCAGTTTCAGTTCAGTTTAGCAATACTTTATTTATTTACTTATTTAATTTTGCTCCCTCTTAGAATGGGGCTGTGGCAGATCAAACCAGGCGTGTCCCATTGATGCTAAATCAAACTGTGATTGAGTGAGTTTCATGACTCGGGTGTACACGTTGTCACCCAAGTTTAGAAATCGAGATCTGTACCCTTTTCATATATGGAAGACAAAGTGAGAGGCACTGGCAGTCACAGCTGACAGGATGGCCTTGATTAAAAGCAGCAGCACTTCAGTTTAGGATTTGTATCAAGTGGAGCATCAAGTGACGCGACTCTCATCTTGTCCTCACAGCGCGATGTGTAGGACATGCAATACTAAGAATTAATCCGTACCCTCCAGGTGCACTGCAGAACTGTTGTATTCCACTCACAATCCCTCCACCTCACACCAGCCCGACCTTTCTATTTCAGGGGTCCCATAATTAGAAAGCATAGCCCTCTTTGTTTATGTTGAATGTATCCACGCAACCTTGTGCAGACATGGCTGAAGGCTGTATTGAGGTCCGTATCCATGGTGCTGACCTCCATAGCTGCACACTCTGTGGCCAAAAGACGGACTCTTTTGAGATGCGCTGTCCTCATAGTGTCCTTTTTTTGCTTAACTCAAAGATAAAAACGAAACTGCTGTCTGCTTCCAAACAACAGTTAATTGGGTTTTTTTTTTCTGTCCAGTCATCCAAGCAGATGCGACGTAATGCTGCGTTCTCTGTTTTTGCAGGAGTTTCCTTGGCTCACACGCTCCAACCTCTAGACCAAAGGCTTGAAGTCCTAACAGCAATGACGATTTTCTTCAGGAAATGGAAATTATGAGAATGTTTTTGATTGTTTTTAAACTAATTGTTTCTGTGAAATAACTAAATATTCAGTGATTTTTTTTTTAAATACATGGTTCTTCTATGCAACCACATAATGACACATTTTTTACAATTATAGAATGAATGGTTTAAAAAGAATACATATATTTTTTTTGATAATTGTTTTTCTCTATAAAGAGATGTAACAAAGAGTTGTTCATATGATTATCAATAAAATGTACAAAAAATGAAAATTGCATTCATTTTTTTTATTTTGAAGGACATTCTTACAGTGCCGTTTATCTCACACTAAAGATAAAATGAAAAGCTGAGTGGCTACAGCAGGCAGATCAAGTACAAGGCCATGGATCACGAGTTTGACTCTCAGCTCATCGACCTTACCCTAACCCTTCTCTGCCCAAGCGTCCTGTCTTTTAACTTCCAACAAAATCTTTAAAAAACTAAATACATTCTCTTTAAAAGGGGAAAATAATATTTAACAAAAAAACAAAAGTGGTACCATAGACTTTTACTCACTTTATCCACAATTCAACTATCATCAGTTCCACTTCAGCATGATAGAAGTGATAACATGATTATTCTAAAGCTGCAGTCATGTAGAAAGAAATTACAGCATTTCAGTTCAATTTAGTTTTTGTTGTTTAAATAATTACACGGTGTAATATCTGTTTGTTCTTTTTTTTAAAGACCTGGGATGGGCCAGATTATTTTTCTGTTTATTATGTTCTGATAATTTAATTTAATAAGTTTTTTGTCTTATTTTGGAATTTATTTGTGATATCAGCACACACGTCAGGATCTTGACTTGCAGACATGAGTGATACATCTTTATAACATTTGTCTCTTTAATCTGTTCAAACATTAGAAAGAAGAGAGCTCAAGGATCCCTGTATTTCCTGGTCTGATTTTACAGCTCTCAACCTCCCAGAGGAGATTCCTTGCAATGTACTCGCTTGATTTTGTGAGACATAGTGGGCAGCAGAACGAGTACAGGCTGAACTAACCTGGTATACCAAGGACAATACAGAAAACAAGCCATGATTAATATAGAAGACTGACCCTTGGCACAGAATGCACAGATGTGCTTTAATACCTTCATGCAGAGTCCTATTTGTAGTGAATTCTTCTTCCAATTTCTCCATTGAGTCTCCCAAGAGGAGTGGAAACAACAATAACACCCCCTACAGTAGTAAAGATCTAATATTGGCACCGGAGGCAGCTGGCAGGCTCTCTCCTGTAATTTTAGCACACACTGATGGGGAGGAAAGATTTAATGGGCATTGGTCAGCGTACCCTCTTGTGAGGGTGTAAGGGAGACCAACAGAGCGAACAGAGAGGGAGGGGGGACAGAGGGAAAGGACGGGGAGGAGGGAAGGAGAGGAAAAAGGCAATGTGTAAAGGCTGCTGTGGCTGAGACATAAAGTCAGGCGTCTCTCTGAAGCAGCATGACTCTTTTAACACTTGGACTGTATCTGCCTCTGTGGTTTTCTTATGGTCTGGCTCAATCCTCATTTCTCGACAGTTTCATTTCATTCCCAGCAGGTAGGAATATTTCAGCTCTGAGCTTGCATGTATGTGTACTTGTGCTAGTGTTCTCTTGTGAGTGTATGGCTGCACAGGTGTTTAGGGACAGTGGAAGCATAGATTTTCAGTGTCTTGTTTTGAGTTTCATGTTGAGCTCATCTTATCACAGTACACTTGTTTTCATTTTCTTGCTTCATAGAGAGAGGTAGACTGGAAATGCCTCTATAAATAGCAAGAGCAGCTTCAGCCCTTCAGTGAGGGGCACTTCATGTCTTTGTCAAGCCCCGGGAATTCTGCTGGATGGGTTTCATGATCTGATCGTTTGCACCTGTTTCCTTGTGGCTTATGCTTCACGTGCATCTTTTGACCTCCTTGATTTGTGATGTTTACAATATATTCATGATTTGTCTGCTGCAGATGCATGCTTCCGTGTCAAGAGCTAAACATTTCTTTACTAATATTCTTGATGAAGTTGCACCAATGCAGAACTTAAAGTAACATCTAAAATGACTTCTTCTGACTGTGCTCTTACAACTTTTGACCGGTGGTGTCATTTGTGATTATCTGCATACCGTGCAGCTCTTAGATCCCAGGAGCAACAGAAGAGATTCAACCCATGCTGTTTACTGAGTCCTCCTCCACCCCCACTGTTTCCTCCACCCCCTTCACTTTGGCACCGCCACACACTTGTGAGTCAATGTCATGTGACTTTCTATTGTGGAAAATCTGGCTGCTGATGTGTCCTTCAGTTATAACCGGAGTGAGACACCTGAGTGAGGTTGCAGGTTAAAACAGTCTGATGTTGAAAATGCTTGCAGGGAGAAATGACATGGCAACTTCTTTACTGAGTTGGAATTTGTAAAGTAAGAAACAGAATGAATTTTGTGTGTAAACGTCTTTGGAAAATGTTGGTTAACACAATACCACCATTCCTCTGACTTTCATCCAGTAAAAATTTCTAAAACCTTTGGAAACTGCAATCCTGTAGTTGTGTTATTATTTATTTATTTTTAAAGAATGAAGACAATTCACATCATGGCAGTGAGCCTGAGTTGGACCACAAGAATAAAAGTCCTGACTGTGTCCAAGGCCCTCCTGGACCTGCTGGCCCTCCTGGACCACAGGTATTCTCAAATGCTGCATTTATCCCTAAAGTAAAACTTTACTGTACAACTGGGACCTTGTAACTGTCATTAGTATCTTCCAGTGCATCTCCCACAGTTTGATATTACCTATAAATATGTCTTTGATGCAAACGTTTTCATGTTAAATTATAAGGTGTTAGGAATTAGCACTCCGACAATGTGTTACACCCATCTCTTCTCCAACTTGTCAGATCCTGCAGAGCAGGAGATGGGGATTTCTCTGGCCCATGTAGCACAGCAGCCCATTAACACACTACATTTAGCTGTGACACAAATAGCTTTTTTCCGCTGCCAGTGTGCCACACATCTTCTCAGAAACTGTTCCGAGGAGCTGTCTGCTTGGAAAGGTTCACTCTGTCGTGTAGATTCCAGGGATTACCAATGCACACTTGTGTCCATGTGTTTGTGTTTTCCAGTGATGAAATTGAAAATGACATTTCCATTCAGTAGGTGCTTAGAAGCAGGTCTCAGCCGCTGATGACCCAGCATTTCGCAGATGAAAAGCGATTTTATCCAAACGACTGTTTAAATTCCTGCTGTAGCTGCTCATTTTCGGGCTGTTACAGCACCGACAGGGCTGCAGCAGCATTTCAGGATATCAGAACAGACCCACAAGGCACTTTTTAAATCGATAAGGGCCAGTCAGCCTTTAGTTAATTGAAACTGTTGCTGCGCTCTCCCAGAAGCAAACATGACTTTGTGGTGGGATGTTATGGACAATAACATTTATTTAGATAGCTA
The DNA here is from genome assembly GCA_037176975.1 of Arrhamphus sclerolepis. NCBI lineage: Eukaryota > Metazoa > Chordata > Actinopteri > Beloniformes > Hemiramphidae > Arrhamphus > Arrhamphus sclerolepis. Next base: position 8,469,414 of record JBAMYA010000008.1, read on the forward strand.
TCTCTATGATTTGTGAAAAAATAACTTATGTTTTATACGGTCATTAGGGTCCATCTGGATTACCTGGGATAAGAGGGCCTAAAGGAGAGAAGGTAAGCAGTTTATTTAGTCTGGTCACATTTTATTTTATAACTTACTTATTATTTTTATAAACTCAGGTTTGATCAATCTGCTGCGCATGGCTGAGAAAAAGTGTATTAAATGACTGCTGTCATTGTCCCCTCCTCCGCATCCTGTTGTCAGGGTGAAATCGGAAGACCTGGGCAAAAGGTGAGTCTCCATTAATCACTTCATATTCTTTGCCACCGTAAGTGGATTTGCTCAAAAATGAGATACAAAGCCCCCGCCTGCTTGCAGGCTCTAAGTCAAAGTGCTGCCAGTGCCAGGGCGTGTGCATTAAGAAACTGCATGCAAGTACAACCTTGACAGGAGAAAAAACAGACCCACTAGGCAGGATGCAAGGGATGCAGGGCTGCTGAGACAGCCTGTTTTGTTTTTCTTTTTAGGCAGGATGACATGCCATGCTGTTGGTCTCCTTTATCACAGAAGGAGACCATATTGCTGCTATGTCAAGATTCAGCATCAGGCTTGCCCTCTGTCTGTGCTTGAAGATACCCACAGCTTTACTGAAATATCAGGACATAGTTTTTAATGAAGTAGAATCAAAGAGACCTCCTAAATTATCTATTAAAGGCAGTCCTGTATTGTGCAGCTTTGCAGCCCTGCAAAGCAATTTAGCATAGTGCTTCGGCTCGATCATTAATCATTTTATTCCCAACAAGCACAGCCTCATGTTCCATATACAGCCACATCATTTAATTAAAAAGAGCTAAATGACAGGTCTCGTTAAAGGCACTCTCTCCCTACATGTGCAGCAGCGTCTTTAGTGGACTTACTGTTAGCTGATACAGCATTTTGATTTCTTTTATTTTTATTCAGTCTGTAATGCAAACAGCCATTAAAGGCCCTGATTTAACTTTAGGAACTGATGTGTCATCTCAGGGTCGGACAGGACCGCCTGGACTTCCAGGGAAGCAGGGACTGGCTGGATGGTCAGGACCAAATGGGGCTAAAGTGAGTAAGTCAGACTTTGTAATGTAGTGTATATCAAATATGACATAACATGAGAGTAGTAAGTGACAGAACATGAAAGTGTAGGCGATCCTCGTCTTACAAAAATAATTCTGTTAAATCAATTGAAAGGCATTTCAAGGTTCTAAGGTACTGGAATAATTTTGGGGTTTTGATAAATATTCAGATAATGAAACCAGTCCTTGTGTGTGATCTTTTCTTCTATTTCAGGGGGAGAAAGGGGACCCAGGGTTAATGGGTTTGCCTGGAGCCAGAGGACCAATTGGGCCAAGGGTATGATGCTCATATGAAGTACCGCAATCTGTAAAGATCTCAATTTAACTCTCCTTTTGTTTTTTTCTGATTATTTTGTAATAAACATGTTTATTTCTAGGGTTTACCTGGGTATAAAGGGGAAAAGGTAGGTGATTTTACCCATGATTATCATTCAGTCGTGGATAGCATGAATATCTCACTGTAACACTATGTTTTCTGTGTGTTCAGGGTTCTCGTGGAGAACCTGGCGATAGTGGAATGAAAGGAGACAAGGTGGGTAGAGTGTGTCAGCAGTGCTGTACATAAAACACACTGTATGCAATCTGAGTTAATATTAGCTGCTCTCCTCAACCACGCAGGGTGCAATGGGCTTCCCAGGAATGCTTGGACAAAAAGTAAGAGGCTCAAGTGACACACTCAAACAAGCAAGGTTTTTTTTTGTTTTGTTTTTTTTTAAAAAACTTCATTCCTCCGTGTTTTTGTATATAACATTTTATTTTAAATCGTTTGTTATGCAGGGTGAAATGGGTCCAAAGGGAGAACCTGGAATGTCAGGAAACAGAGGACCTACGGGGCGACCAGGGAAGAGAGGCAAGCAGGTGAGGAGCCTGTACATTTGTAATATATTGTGTATTACAGTCTGTATTGACACACAAGATTTCACTGGTTTAATGAAGGGAAGAAAAAAAATTAAGTAGAAAAATCATTGATACGCTTTTTGGTTTCAGTTTTATTAAAGGCTTTACAAAGAGACCATGTGAGTCAAATTGCTGTCAGGAATGGGGTGTGCGTGGGTGACCTTGTACTTTAAAACTTTAGAAACTTTTTTTATTTGTATCTATGACAAAAAAAATGCAATAAAAAAAAAGAGCCATAAATATGTTCCTGAGCTGATGCCAATCATTTCCAGCCTTTCTTGTACATGTCCCACTCTTTTGAATTATATTCGGCACTATAGAAGGGATTATTTGTTTCGTTCCATTTTATATTTCTATTTGAAATTTCCACACCATCTGAACTTCTTTAGAAATAAGGTTTTATTTTTGTATTTATGTGGACTGTAGCAAGCATAAATAATATCCTGTAATGGTTTTCTGTGCTCACTAATGTGCCACCATACCTTCAGAATCAAATTCAGCCTTCTGAAACATAATGTAAGGATGTATTTTCAATCTGTCATCTTGAAATGTTTGATTCATTTCAGGGAGCGAAAGGAGACCAAGGAAGAGCTGGTCCTATGGGACCTGCAGGTCCACAGGGAAATCCAGGTCACCCAGGTCCTCCTGGTTCACCTGCCACAGGTTAAATCTTTAGTAAATTTAAATCTATTGAGGATACTGATTTAAAGTGGACATATTGCTCAGTCGGGGAATAATTTTAAATTCATATGGAGGGATTTAACTCTGGTATTGTTTCTGAGCTGGGAGTGTGAGTGGCTGTTTTTCCAGTGAGAGCAGAGGCAAACACCCAGCCGGCTGAAGGAAACACAGTTAAGAGCAAAGGCACACCAGTAGTCTTATTTAGCACAGAAGAAATCTTATCTCCTGAGCTGAAACAAGATGCAGTCATGATGACATCATGTGGCTAAAGTGGATTCACACATAGCCAGCCTACAGTTTTACAAATATTATGTCACCACATAATGAAAGGTGTCATTTGTCTTGATCAGGTTCCTGTCTTAATGTAGCTGATTGTATTTGCCTCTTGATAGATAAATCAGAGATACAACATTTAATGACATCTGGTATTTAAATGACCTCCTTTGGCCTTTCCTCGCACTATACATGATGCACCAACAGGATTTATTTGCACTCTTTCTAATGATATTATTTAGTTATATAGGTTTGTGTCTTTTCATATGCATATTTCTTTCTCTGTGCATTTGTGCAGGAGTCTACATGGTTGGAACAAAAGGTGCACGTGGTCCACCAGGGCCACCTGGAAAGTGTAGCTGCAGCTCTCTCGGTAGCTCTCCATTTGATGATTATGCGTCCACAGCAAACTATCTGAAAGTACCAGCGGTGAGGAATGAGTAGATTAGTTGAGGTACAACGTAAACCATGAGAATCATCTGATGGATCACTGAAAGCTCGAAGCAACGTGAAAATATCCAGTTCTTTGTTGTTGTTTTTATTTTTAAAAAAAAAGGATGGGAATGTACATCCTTAAACTCTATGATGTTATGCAAGCTTCTTTTTTTTTAATTTCAGAGCTTGAGTAAGTGAGCATCATTTAAATAATTTGTATGAAAGGATAAAATTATGACTTTTGTCCAGACAAAAGTTGTTATTGATTTAAGAAACATGCTGCCAGCATGGATAAAGGCACTTCAATGGGACTAAACTATACTGCAAAATGCACTATATGTTTCAAAACCTTCAATCATATCCTCTCTTTTCATTTAGATTTTTGTGGTGAGCAATGAGGAAGAAATGGAGCGTCTTCACACTGATAATGCTCTTGCATTCCGGAAAGACCAGAGATCTCTCTATTTTAAAGACATTGATGGCTGGCTACCAATCCAGGTGTGACTGCATGTAGAAAATTTAGTTTCTTTCCTGAACGTGGAGTTATGTTCAAAAATACTAGAAGTATGTTTAAAGGAAAGTTAGTAAAGTGAAAAATCCTTTATAATAGCTTTTTACCTCCAAATGCAAATGCATGGGATCACTTCACATTCTATTCCAAATCAAACCATGAAGACTTGTTTTTTTTAATGTGTTAGGGTTTATTTGAAGGAAGGTAAAGGTGAGGAAAAATGAATATGGCAGCATGTAGTTGAACTAATGAGGTCTCTGAAAAAACAGGTGTCAAACACAGACACACATAGAATATATAGATAGATATACAGTATATGTGTGTGAGTGTGTGTGTGTGTGTGTGTGTGTGCATATATATATATAGAAAATGATAGTATGCTCAGCTAAAATGATCTCAAATTGTTTAAAATGGCAACAAAAAACCAGAAAGATGGGCTAGAAAACAAAACTACCATTCGAATGGATGGAGGACCAGCTAAAATCAGTTCTATGGTGATCAAAGAAGATCTAAAGTTGCCTGTGAGTACTAACAATGTACTAACTAAGGTAACAATTAGCCAAGATTAGTGTGTAGCCAAGATTATCAGCAAGAAGTCTCTGCACAGTTCCATTGTTGAAAACAACATGTGCTTAAGAGGTTACTATTTGCAAAAGAATACACTGACTGACCTAAAGAGAAACAGAGAAACATTTTGTAGACTGATAAAAGCAAATTTGTTCTTTCTGACTTTTTGAGGCCACAGACTGGTTGTCAGACGACCCCCAAACACTGAATTCAAGCCACAGTAGAGCAGTGAAACATGGTGGAGGGCCTATTCATCGTATACCAGGGATCACAGATCAGTTAGAACGCATTAAAGCACTTGAAGAGGTCACGTCATCTTATACTCCAGAGGAAATGGGGGTAATGACCCCACACCAGCAAGCAGCAACATCTTGATTCCAGACCAACCAGATTGACATTATGGAGTAGTAAACTTGTGGGGCAACGTCAAAAATGCTGTTTCTGCAGAAAAAACAAGAAATGCAGATGAATGATGGAATGTAGTCCAATCATCCTAGACTAAATTACCTGTTCACAGGTGCAAGACGTTGATGGACTCCATGAAACACTGACGGGAAGCAATTTTCAGAAACTGGTTATACGACTAAATATTAGTTCAGTTATTCACAGGAAAGTTAAATCTTTGAGTTTGGAAAGAAAAGTGCAGGCACTGCTAGTTTTTTTTTTTTGAACAGCCTAACATTCCTTTTTCTTCTTTCTGTAAAATAAACAGTAGGATGTGCAGTATTCCCAGTGCATTTGGATATATTATAAGGATTTTGAGCTTCATCGCTTTTTTTTTTTAAACAGACTGCTATTATTTTGAACAGAAGTGTATGATGACTTTCAAATGGACATTCCTCTTTGCTCAAGTAACTGAAACTCTCCAAAAGACGTTTCCATTTCAGCTGACACCCTTCCAGTCCATGGAAAATGCACCTGATGATGAAGGTTACTGCGGTGATGGGATAGTGCAAATTTCCAGTGGGGAGGAGTGCGATGACAAAAACAGAGTTGTCACTGACAGCTGTGTCAGTAAGTCTGTGTTACATAGTCTTTAGTAATTCCATAGTTGTACTTTGCTGCGCACGTAAAACATGACCCCAACACCCTCCATGTCTCCCCTTACCCTAGAGTGTAAACATGCCTACTGTGGAGATGGATACCGCTATGAAGGGGCTGAGGAGTGTGATGGAAAAGACTTTGGATACCAAACATGTAATTCATATCTTCCTGGGTAAGCAAAGAATACACAAGCAGTGTATGTGCATAAAATGTTGCTGTGTAAAAAAAATTAAATAAATCCCAATATAAATCTGCTCAGGACCCCCCCCCCTTTTTTTTTTTAAATTTCAGGTCATATGGTTTCCTCAAGTGCACACCATACTGTGTTATTGACTCCACAAACTGCAAGTATTTCACTTGACGTGAAGTGAAGTGCAGCAGGACCCTGTGTGTCATTCGTGTCACACATGGACGGAATATTTTCATATATATAAAAAAAAGGGAAAAGAACAGTAATGCTCCAAGTATGAGACTCAGAGTGAAGAGGCCCCAAATCATTCTATAATAAAATATATAATGAAAACATCATGAAAATCCCCCACATCTGGAAGTCTGCAGGACATCTGCACTCTGTCTTAATAAGCAGGATTTCAGCTGACCTTCTGACCATGCCCGACTGGACTGGAACCAACCTCTGAATGCAACAGCTGTGTGACAGCCATGCAGACTTCACCAAGTGCCAGTGGGTGATGTTACCGAGAAGCAGCAGCCGGGACAGCGGTGTATTAATCTCGACCCAGTTCCTGTTGAGAGAGAAAGGCGGTGTAAAAGTAAGAGACATGGCCCCAGGGATCCAGCTGCAGCGTGGATGACAATGCACCGCAACTGCATGTGGCTGGGATGACTAAGACCATGACAGCGGCTTTACTTATTATTTTCACAACTTTTGTACTGTATCTCATCAAGGTGAAAGCAGGCTTGCAATGTTTGAATGAGACTGTTATTGTTGACCAGGAGGCCACACTTTGTAAGATCGCTTGGCTTCATTAGCTCACGGTATAACACACTTCACAGTGATACTCAGTCTGGACAAGATTTCACAAACCAAAAACTTTCTCAGGTATTAACAGGTAATAGCTCATTTAAGCACTTTTTCCACATATGCCTCATTGCGCTTCATGTAAAGGAATGGCTTTGACTGCAGACTGGGGCACACATGTAACTCAAACAAAAGCTTTAATGTGCAGCCCTGAATAATCAAGTTCGTTCCCTGTGCTCCAGTGACAAAATGAAATATGTGAAGGCTTGAAACTGTTAATGATCTTAATTTTCTCACTGCACAGGAATGACTGGACTTGTCTGTAGCTGCTAGGGGGCGGGGGGGAAGGGGAGGAATTTTAATCCCAGCCTGTTCTGTGGTCATTACTGTATTCACTCTAATACCTCTTTATCCAGTCTTTCGGTCTTATACAGCCACAGAGACACAATAGTATTCTTAACAGTGTAGATGTAGTCTGCTGCGTGCTGAAAATGACTGTGCCATCATAAGCTGACATTTTCCATAAGCTACCGTGCCAAGGGAGACCTTTTCTCAGTAACACTTAGATGATGTCAGATGTTACAAAACAGTTCTTCTGTATGAGGAATCAAAAGAGCAAGACTGTTATTATATGCTTGTCAAAAACTGCTAAATAGGTGTGAAATACTTTGTCAAACATTGTTTTGTAAATCATCATTGCATAGTGGGTGTCTTAAGAAATGGTCTGTTCAGAGTGTTGCTTTGTACTGTATGTATGACAAACCTTATAGTGATGACTTGAGCACGGCGCAAAGCTGATATAGTGTTTGGAAACCATGTTGAACGTTGTGCGTGTGGTCTGTGGTGCTCCGCTCTGACGCTGTGTATGCACAACGATGCTGAAACATGCATGTGGTAATGTACTGTACTGTAAGGCTTTTATGATCTGTAGTATGCACTGTGACGGGAATAGTTAATGTTCATGTTGTTTCATTATTCTGATATGATTTTTACATTAGTTGTTGACACTTTAAAGGAAAAAAATATTTAAAATAAACAAGAATTGAAATCTTGTTCTGTATTACACATTTTTGCTGTTCCGATCTGTTGATTAGAAACTGTGCAAGAGCCAACAGAAATCTGTCCGGTGAAAGAAAGATGCTGTTAGCTGCTCCCTGCAAAGTGCTTCATTAGACTAAATGGTAAACAGACCCCCCAGTGAACTCTAGCACAGCAGTGGCTTTTCATCCCGTCTTAATGAGGGCCCACCCTTCAGAGCAATGTTTGTGACTAGAGATGAAGCGATAAAGATTGTGGCTAGGCAGCCAGCCAGCATTACAACCAAGATGTTGGAGGCTGGATGCGGCTGTGTAAGTATATTAGCGTGCCTTTTCTAAATCACATCAGGACAATTTGTCTGCAAAGACGCCTGAATAAAAGCTTACCTTGGTGTGCTTATGCCATCATGCGCATCCCCCCTGACCAGGGCAATCAGATTTGTACCTCAGATGTCTTTCTTCCAACTCTAATAAAAAGATCTGATGTGCCTGCACAAAAATCCTCAAAGTAAATTTTCTGTTAGTTTTGGACACCTCAAACATCTTTCTCAGAACAAATACATTAATTTCATAAACAACTCCAGAAGAGACAGGTCATGATGTTGAGTTCTTGGGAAACGTTAACTCCCACTGGTACTAAGTTGCTAAACTGATATTAAATACTTTTTTTTCTAACAAAAGGAGGTGTTATTCTAGTGCAGATGGGTTGGTGTAATGTTACGGCGGTAGCGCAAAGAGCAATGCAAAGTAAGTCACAGGGTGAGGGAGCGGGCCAGGACAAGGCCAAGTAAAATCTCTGACCTATAGCCAGGAAATATTCACATGCCGGATGCTGTGTTCCTATCAGAGGACACACAGCTGCACATGCAAGTTCTTCTTTAACACAAACAGGAGAGAATGCAATCGTATCTTTAACACTCGATACCAGGGTTGTTTACACAAACTAAAACTCTTTGGCATTACAGCCTGCTTCCAATGGGTTTGTTGGCTTTCAGACAAAATACTGGTTACTTTATTTGGTACAGTTTGCCAGGACCAGGTTGGACCTCATTTTGTCTCAGAATTGCCTTAATTTTTTCTGTCAGATGCAACAAGCTGCTGGAAATCTCAGTCCATTTTGGCACACTACCATCACAATTTTGATACAGATTTGTCAGCTGCAGATAAATGAGGCAAATCTCCCACCACATCCTGAAAGGTCTCTAGTGGATTCAAATCTGGTGACAATGGAGGCCATTTGAGTAAAAGCAACCTCGGTTTCATGTTCTAAACTCGGTATGAGATGATTTGAACTTTGTGACATGTCACGTCATCTTGCTGGAAGTAGTGGTCATGAAGGGATGGACACGATTAGCAACTGTACTCAGGTAGGTGGCATTTTAACAACGCTCAGTAGAGGCTAAGGGGCTTACAGCATGACTAGAAAATATTCCCCACTCCATTAGACCCGTCATCAGCCTAAACCACTGATGTAAGGCAGGACGGATCCACGCTTTCATGTTATTTATGACTCCAACATCCGAATGTCACAGGAGAAATCAAGACTCTTCAGACCAGGCCATGTTTTCTTATTTTTTTCTCCCCAAACCTTTGATTGATTTTCAGTAGCCCGTGCAAACTGCAGCCATAGTTCCCTGACAGCTGACAAAAGTAGCACCTAGTGTGGTTTTCTGTTGCAACCTATCTGCTCCAGTGTTTGATGCTTAGAGATGATCTGCTCATCTTGGTTTTAATAATGGTAATTTAAGTTTTCGATAGGGGTCAGGACCACCATGGCACTCTACCATGAGAGGTTCCACTGTAGTGTTGGTATGTTGCACAGCCACCTTGTATATATGGGGCTATTCATGACTGAGCACATCACAATGCAAAGGTGGGTGGAGTTACTGAGGATGAATTACAATGTAATTATATTTATTAAGTAAAAATCAAATGACATACATTCATAAAAAAAGCATTTATTTGTAGCAATATAACAAGAAAACAGGATAAACTGCAACTTATTTGCACCTGGAAATTAATCTATTGCACATGTGTGATGTAAATACACGGCCCAAAATCCAGAAAACTAGAAGGAGAACAAAAAAAAAAGAATCATAATACAAGATATAGTAAGTTACAATTTGTTCAAAAGTCTCAAATTTCAACCTGGCCCATAAGTGAACTCTTTGTTTTTGTTGCCAGTTATTGAATTTGACTCCTAACTTTTGTATGTAGAGCAGAGAATAGATGAAAATGTGGACAAAAACAAAAGCTGAATTCTGGAAAAACACTTAAGATGGAAGTTACTGATCTTTTTTGAGTAAAGACACAAAACATAAAAACAACACAATTCAACATTCACAACTTAATAATCTTTGTCATTATTCACTTACTTGGTTAAATTCAAATTCAAGCCCTTGGCTTATATTCAGTCTCCTCTGGCACCTATATAGCCTAATATATATAAAACATGCTCCTGATAAATACTCTCTATGTATACAAATCTTTTTACAGTCGCACAAAAGTTGCACTGAAATGATCTGCATGTCAGTTTATAACTTAAAGACACAATAAATAGACAAAAACTATATACTGTGCATAGGTACGTGCAGAGCATGTTCATATAAACAGCAGCTGTCACTACATTTTATTCTGGTGTTACTATAGGCAGCAGAGGTTAAAGCCAATCATGACAACTTTTTTTTTTTCCTTTTGGTCCATTAGAAACACTCAAGAGCAACAGCTCGCACGTTAACCGAAATAATACACTTTCATACTGATTGCATACTTTAGATAACATTTTCAGGGAAAGATTTTATTTCAAATTGATAATTTATACTAACATTTAGTGGCCAGTGCAAGAACAGAAGCTAACATAATGCAAATGCATTAGCCTAGTATGCCACTTCATCACATACTAAAGTACTGTAAAGGCATGTAGTTATAACAATGTGGCAATGCTTATGTCAAGAGTGCTTTGTGCTAGTGTAACCCTGTTTTATGACACCAAAGAAAAGAGAATAATTCATCTTTTCTGCATTCAAATCAGTTCAAAGGAAATCAGGTATATGATTCCACGCTAGTTACTTGAACTGAACACCATGTAAATATGTACCTTAAAACATGGAGAATAAGATACAAAAAAACAAAACAAAAACAGTGTGAATCAGAAACACACCGTAAAGAATTATTCTTTGAGTCTGTATAACAGGGCTTAAAACCCTTTCACTCTCACTGGCCTTTTCATGAAGACCTGGAACTTGCCTTTCTTCAAACCATCACTTCTGAAGTGCTACTTCTACTAGTTTTGCCCCATGTGGGCTCCAAAATGATGACACCTACATGTTCTTTAGGCCTAGACCCGTTGCTGCAGTGGAGTTTAAAAAAAAACCCACTGAAAGGCCTCACTTTGCCACTTTTCTTATGCGTCTGGCACCTTCCATTCAGCAGTTTAGCCACTTCGGACAGGGGTTTTTGTCTTTCCTTGAGCTCTCATCATGTCGTCCTCAAGTTTCACACCACCTCATCAGACTCCAGGTTGTATTCTTCATAAAGCACATCCAGGGTGGTCAGGAGCTTCTCCATGGCAGGGAGGTACATTCCCAGATCTCTGTGCATACTGCTGATGAAGTCGCTCCTCAGTTCATCGCCCTCTCTTGACACTAAGGCAGCTGTGAAACTTTGATAAGACGGCGCAGCTCTAAGTGCCAGCTGAAGGAGAAGAAGAGAAAAAAAATCAATTACCTAACAGTCATTCTTAAAACAGTCGTCTATCTGCAGAAATGTTACTGAGAAATACCTACAGCAAATACACCTCGCACAACCCATCCATGGTACTGCCTAAGAGTCTTTCCATAAGCATTATCTAGGTGAGACAATACAAATAACACAGTTGGACAGCAAACAGTCACTGACAGGCCTGTTGACATTCAACATGTTTTCAAAGTTGCAGCCTTGCGTCAGGGAAAATCAGACTTACTTAGTGCCCCCTGTATATCTTGCTCCCCAGCGTTGACCTCTGACAGAAACTCCTTGAGGAACTTCAAACCTCGTCTGAGCCACAACAGAGCTTCGGTTGCAGAGTTGCGTACCTGGGCAACATCTGTTTGCACTTCGTGCAGCACAATGGACTGTAATGTGGGGAAGCCGTCAGGGTCTGACATCAGCTTCTGGTGAATTTTCTACAGGGAAAGAGAGACAAGAATAGTGCCGTATGAAAAAGATACTTGATCTTTTCTGATGCAAGTTAGGAAAAAAACTGGCAGTGAACCAGATTTACATTTAAGAAAACATTACAATTTAACATTTAAGGTTACTAACAAAAGTTTTATAATTAATAAGAAATATGTCTGGCTGCGAAGAAAAATCAGAAGGAGGGTTTGAGATCGGAACTGTTTTGGCTAATGGCGTTTGCTACTATTTACATACGAGAACAATAACAAAATTAGCTTTTAAATACTCTTAATTCAATCATATCATAATCAGAATTCCAAAGTTGATTTATTACATTCTCCAGTTCTTAAAAAAATCATGTGCACTCACCTTGATATTTCCAACAAAATCCATTTTAACTGGTGCAAAAACTGTGGAGCCCAGTTTGTCTGAGAAAAGAGAATCTTAGATCATTTTGTTGCTGCATCTAAACTCAAGAGTTTCAGTTTTGTACCATTTTTTGATGCATCATGTTTAAGAAAGTTTTTTTTTTTCTTTTTTTTTTTTTACATGACCCATTGTTTAATTTAGCATCAAATAAAAAGACACATAAAGATGTTATAGATATTAAAGTTTGTGTCTATGTCAAATAAGTTAATATAATGAGTAAAGTTGAGACTTATCTCTAATGTAAACTTCAGATAGAAAACATAATTTTCAAAATAAATAATAATTTTTAAAAAAATCCATTACTTCCATACTGAACATCATGTCAACAATAGTATTAAAAAGGTTTATTAATGAGGTTAGTAGGCAAAAAAGGAGAAGCTTAGAAAAAAACATTAGTACGCAGTAATTTAGAGAATATAAAGTCATAGTTTAAATGAATCAAGCATATCTGGCTAAAAAAAAAGAAAAAAAGAAAAAAAAGAAATCAATAAGAAACATGATTAAATGCAAGTGTGTCCTGTTTAAAATGAACAGCTTAATAAGAATCAAACACTAAGTGCATATTCACAAACCTGATATATTAAATATTTTACCCCAATTACAAATAATTAACTATTAATTAATTTGGTTGTTTTAGTTTAAATTTATCTTTTGCAATTATGGGTTATTAACAAGATTCTTGCTTCAATGCACAACTGTTAAAACTGTGATTGTTTGTTTTTTTTAATGAAAGAATACACATCTTAATTATTTTTAAAAGAAACAAAGGGAAACTGTACTTAAGTATTTAAACTCACTTATTGAACATTCCAAACAAATAAAATAATAGACATGGGCAAGATTATACCTATTGTAGGTTCTGAATAACAGTTTTGAATATTATTAGATTAACTGCCCAGCCATAGTCAGGCCTATTCAGAAGTTTAGCTCATCGTTTAAAGCTGGTGCCCACTAAATGTGTCTTAGTTATTACAGCCATTCGAAAAGATGAAATCGTATTTGCATCTTTTTATCTAAAGAAAGAAAATAATTCATTATGCTCTTCAAAGACAAGAGGACGCTGCCTAAAAATCAAGCAGTTAAAATTAAACGTTCTCACCACTAAATTCGTCTTCATTTAAAAAGGTCTGAAAGATACTCTTATCGATAGATGGTGCCATAAAAAAAATGTTGGTACCAACTGCAAGAATTCTGTATATCTGCTTAAAGAACATGGGACGTAAGATCATTGCACGTGGTTCAGTCAGGGATACTCAGATTAATGAACTCATCCACAACACGCTTGCATTAGAAGCTTCTTGGAAACTGTAATCCTGATACAGCTCGTCTTCATGAATATTGGGCCAAGTCTGATGATGCTTAAGTGATGATGGACAATCAAGGATCACCTCTTCAATATTTTTATTTTCTCTTCCTCCTCTGTTTGTGAAACGAGAACAGGAACACTTTGAGCTGTCTT
>JBAMYA010000008.1:8487513-8514988 GCA_037176975.1 Arrhamphus sclerolepis
GATGAATCCCATGAACCCTCACTTGACAAGCATATATGAATGAGCAAGACATAGTTTGTACCATTTCTACAGTTTACATGGAGACAAAGCAATGGAAGGTCAGTATCGAGGAAGAGGGGTGAGGATGAGGGGAGGAAGGGGAAGGGGGCAAAACAGAGGAAACAGGGAAAGAGGGAGAAGAGGCCAAGTATATCAGCTAATACCCAATGAAATTAGAGCAACAATTGTGGAGCATGTAATCAATCATGGCCTTACAGTGGCTGAGGCTGCAACCAAATGTCGGAAGAAGCACTGGAAATTCAAACATTTCGTAGGGAGAACAGATATGTATAGTACAGTACTGTAATACTGGTACATACTGTAATATCTCATGTTTTTTTACACATTACTGTAATTTGACTCTACACCACATATGATTGAAAGACAACCTCGCCGGGGTGGAAGAGGGCACGTTTTTGCCCCTCAGCAAGAGGAAGCCATTTGTGTAATGAATGAAACAATGAAATAAGGTTGAGAGAAATTCAAAGGGCTGTAATAAATGATGACAATCTATTTGGCAATATTGAATCTGTTGCCATTTAAACAATTGACAGAGTGCTAAAAAGAAATGAAATGCACATGAAACAATTGTATAAAATGCCATATAAATGCAACAGTGAAAGAGTGAAGGAGATCCATCACCAGTATGTACAGGTAAAACATGTCTACTTCTTATATACTCTAATGTTCAGCATTGTAAACTGTTTTACAGGACTTTGTAGTTTCATGCAGTACACTGACAAGTCTGTAAATATATTCACAGAACATACTGTAAGTTTTCCAAAATGCACAGGAAAAGTTGTTACAGCTCTCTCTCCCTCCAAAAGTGTGTACTGGAGCTGGAAGCCAGGGAGCCACTGCACACATTCATATATGTTGATGAGGCGGGTTTCAATCTGGCCAAAGGTAGAAGGCATGGAACGAATTGCATTGAACAGAGAGCAACAACTGATGTCCCAGGCCAATGTGGAGGGAATATTACAATGTATGCAGCAATCCCAGACAATGGCGTCCTCACCCATATCCCCCTTCTTGGTCCCTAGAATACACATCTGTTGACTTTTTTTAAGTCACTCTTTACAGGGATATAATCCCTGAGAATCAGAGGGGTGAAAGCCAGCTCAACAAGTATGTTGTTGTGTGGGATAATGTCCGTTTTCACCATTCACAACTGGTCAGACAGTGCATTGAAGCACATGACAGGATGCTGGTTGAATATCTGCCTCCCTACTCCCCATTCCTTAATCCCATAGAAGAATTTTTCTCGGCCTGGAGGTGGAAGGTCTATGACTGGTGTCCACGTGCACAAATGGCCCTGCTATCCACCATGGATGCAGCATGTGATGACATCACAGCAGAGTCATGCAGAGGGTGGATTCGCCACTCCAGGAGATACTTTCCTCGCAGCATTGCAAGGGATGATATCCATTATGATGTAGATGAAAATATGTGGCCAGATATACAGGAACGTCTGGATGTGCCACAATGATTTACATCTACCTATGTTCAGTTACAGTACTGCATGTACTGTTGCAGTATATTGTTCACATTTGTGCACTGCTCTTTCAAGAGTGTTTCTTATGTTTGTTCCACATGTAAATACTGTAGGTGACTGTAGTGTATTTTTCTTTTTGCACAATGCTGTAGTATTGCAAAGAACATATATATGGAGTTAGAACAGTCTCAGCAGGCACGAATGCACAGCACGATGCGCAAATACACAGGACAAGATTCGTAAATGCACAAGATGATTCGTAAATGCGCATGACATGATTTGCAAATGCACAACAAGATTTGCAAATGTGCAAGATGATTTGTAAATGCACAGGACAAGATTCACACGTATTTCTGATGCAAACACAAATATAACTCGATTTACAAACGGCTTCTGGTCTGTGGACATGCTTTTGCAGATTATCCACTAGGTTTTGCAGTTTGCACTGTTTTGAGAAATGCACTAATTGCTATGCAAATGTTAATAGTGTTGTGAGAAATGCATGAAAGCGATTGAGAAAAACTGTAATATGGTTCGACTAACTTTTTCATTATGAGGTTTACTTGATTTTCCATCACACAGTTTCTGGATTTTGGCTTAGATTTTTGTTAAATTATTAACAGCATGATGTAACACAGCATGGTGTGTGCACTGGGTCTGGACAATTAAATCAAAACCAACCTAATCTTGCACTCTTTAATTATCTCAGTCATTTGAAATATTCAACAACTGACCAGTTAATCTTTGTGCCTTTCCCTTCACTTACTTCAAAAATCACAAAGACATGTTCTCTTTCTTAAGAAAACTATCCCAGGTTTAACAGTAGAATATACTGCCCAGCCCTAGCATATGCTTTTCCCCCTGAGGTTGAACTTATGCAATTTTAAAACCCAGTAAGGACCAGATATTTTTTATGTCCTTTTACATAAAAACAGGTCATGACAGCTTAATTGCATAACAGAAAAACAGCAACGTACTTTTCTCCAAGGTTCTGATTTAAATGGTTGACAGGTTTGATCTGCTGGGAAAATAACAGAGGACAATTACACTTAAATATTGAAAACAAGGCAAGACTAGTTACACCAGATTCTTTGTAAAATGACTAGTTAAAGAGTTTGACAGAGAAACATACCTTCTGGGGTTTGATGGCTGCTACTGGAGGAGTTCCTGGTGGGCTCTGCGTTGCCATATCAGTACTGAAAGTACGATTTGCAATCTGCATACATTCTTCTAGAGTTTTAAGAAATGTGGTACATGTGGACTTCACCATGTTCCCAGTATCTATGCCAGTCTGAAAAGACAAATACACACATCAGCAAAAAACTGAAGTTTATCCAAACCTGACATGAGCATCTCCTTTATGTACTTTGATGACAGTATACTAACAAAATCTAATCTAATCATGCAGCCAGGCATCAAAACCTTTATTTATACACATTATAAAGTTTAATCAGTTGCTAACTGGCTACTTTACACTGCCTGCAGCTTCTCTCATTTCATCAGCTCATCCAAATCTTAACCTTACCTCCACTGTTTCCCCTAGCTCATCATTCTCCTTGATCTTGTTAACTTGCTGCAGAAGAAGGTCACAGTACAGTCTGAGTTCCGACATCTTGGTTCTCAATGCTTCTGTGTTCTCCTGAAGCTCTGGTATAATGCACGCAAACAGAAAGTCAGAACTTTTACTAGCTGGAACTTTTCTCATGTTTCTGAAAGTTTCAGACAATACATGTGTTCAGAAATTCCCCAGTTCCTAATAAATTAATTTCCTGTGTGACAATAAAGCCTGGTACATAAGTCTTGATAACATCCTGATAGATTAACTGGGCAGACAAACCCCTTTTGGAGACAATTTATTGTCAAATCCTTGCTACAAACAGGCTGGCAATGACTGCAAGCCAAGAATATTTAAGATATATAGAAATACTATAAACACAGTATCTGATCAGATCCTTTCCTTAGAGCATGTTAAACTCTAGTCTGTATACACACGCACACTATTCATTTATAATAACATCACAAATAGCTGCTGTATTAAGTCAGTCTTCATTATATTGTCTTTAATGGTCACATACCTTTTTCCCTCTTCGTACGGTTGTCTGTAAGGCAGGCTTTGGCTGTTCCCAGTGCCACCAGCCATTTCTGCCTCTCTGCTGCATTGATGGCTCTGAGGTAGAAATACTGCTCTCCTGGTATTGTCAGGTCAACTCGTGTAGAGTCAGAGGAATGAACTAAAACACATCAACAAGCAATGACCCGGGATTGTCAGTATTACATCCAAAAACAAACAACTAAACCCATGCACAGGTTCAAATGGACTATACCTACCTTGGATTTCACATACTGAAATTTTAATGCTGCCCTTGCATCCTTTCCAGGCATCTTCTTGAGAGTCATAGTAAGACAAAGTTCCTCCATCAAGCACAAACCAACGAGGTTGCCAACCTGAACGAAAAAAAAGAGAAAATAAAATCAAGCAACCAAACACTGCAGCAAGGTTGCTTTATTTTATTATTTTTTTCCACAATGCTAAAATTAATGTCAGATTCACAGCTGGTGGTCTGTCAAAGGAGGAGGAAAATGTGGCAATTTCCCGTTTTCACAAATAAAAAAAGAGGGCGTCATAAATTAGAAAACTACTGAACTATATTTTCTATATTCTGTACCATCTAAAATATAATTTAATCCAAGTTTGAGCAGTCTGGGTATTGTATTCTCTGATTAGGACCTGGTCCTGACCGTAAAAGAAAAAAAAAAGAATTAGGAAAATTGATCTATTTTGCATTTTCACGAATCAAAAAAAGAGGTTTCACAAATCAGAAATTATGTTTAACATATATATATATATATATATATATATATATACACACACACACACACTATTTCTAACATAATTTAGTCCACGTTTAAGCAGACTACTTGTTGTGGCTTTTAATTCGGACCTTAAAAAAACGGCCAAATTATTCAAAAATCGGAAGTTAACTTCAGTGTCGCTTGTTTTTCATCTTTCAATACCGAAAACCCATCAGGAAACGTAACGAAGTGTCCCCTCTGTTTACAAAGGCACAGAGTTAGCCCTTATGTACAGTTGAAACCAGACGTTTACACATAATATATAAAAAGGTTATGGGATCTAACACATTGTATGTAAACTTCTGGTTTCAACTGCACGTCGTGTAAACAGCGACTAATCGGTGACAGTTGGAGGAAACCAGCTAACCTGGCTAGCGCCAGTGTTGAGACTATAAGTACGGTTAATTCCTTAAACAGCTCACACAGATGGGCAAAAACAATCATCCTCATTCTCGAGCAGAGAATAACGTCTCTCAAGTAAAAGCTGACAGTTGTAGCAGTAGGTCGCCAGCTTTTGCAACGTCTTCACAAACTCAAATCAAGTGGGCTATGACGCTTGCATGCTAGCTAGCTGCCTTAAAAATCAACACTTGTACCGCAGACACGCAGCTACTGAAGAGTAAACTCACCACTTATGTAATTGGTCCACTTATATAGCATGCCTTCCATTGTTTAAATCCGTGATTTTTCATTAATTACTTGTTTATCATAACAAGATGTGTGGCTCAGTTGACTGCAGCGACTCCATCGGGCCCCGAATGAGATTTGCGGAGTAACCTACCAGCCTTTGCAATTGAACTACGTAGGTAAAAGTGTGTAAACTTTTTCGTGAATTACGTTGGAACCGTGCGTGAGAAAAGCCTTCGACTTGCCCCCTCCTTACGTCAAAGGATTTCGGTATTTTGGGTGTGGATTACAGTGATTGACAAGTTAAACAGCAAATAGAAAAAGAGATCATCAAAAGAGGCTGAAACTATTAATTAAGTGTGTCCAATTGTGGCAGGAGGAGGGGAGGCAGCTGAACAGTTGTTGCAGAAGTTGGGTTGCCACGTAAGAGATTCCTGACATGTTTATAGAGTAGGCTTAAGTCTATTTAAATAGAAAAAAAGTTGAAAAATCTGTATCTATATCTTATTCGGCACTGTCTATCAACATGAAACTTTTTTCTCTTTTTTCGATATTTCCATCAATGTTTGTTTTTGTCACTGGGGGAAAACTGCCCGAACCCGAAGTGAAAATTGAGGTGATACACAAACCTTTAATGTGCCTCCGTAAGTCAAAATATGGAGATATGCTTCTTGTTCATTACGAAGGATTCCTGGAGAGTAATGACACTATGTTCTATTCCAGGTAATGAACTCTAACAACGATGCATGCATTCTGCATGGCTGTAGCTACAATGTGCTTCCTCTCCATGTGTGAAGGAAGTCTCATTAGTTATCTAATGGGATGGACTTAGCTGCTGTTAATAATTCAGCTGTTGTAAATAATTCATATGTTAATATTATAACTTAATATTGAGGTCTGCATGGGTTTCTCATTTGTGGTAGTCAGGGTCATGCACAGACATCTTTGGGGCCATGGTGTTCAAAATCAAGAGAAAACCTACAGTACTTTTTTTTATTTTTTTGTTAAAGGTAGTCATTTATATCTATAACCATAACCATACAATCATACTCATCAATTTGTATTTTCAAATAATCTACCGTAAAATTGCTAATTTTGTTGCATAAATGGGACATTTTGCCACAAAATCGAAAATTTTGCAATTATTGCAACTTTTGTAGCAAAGTATAGACGTTCACAAATTGCATCTTGACATAAAATCATGACCTTATGTCATAAAATTGTAAATGTCGTAAAATTTAAACGTTCTGTCCTAAAATCAAGAATTTCTGATGTAAAATCTCAAATATTGCAGTAATACAACTTTTTGTTTTAAAAAGCAAATTTTCTGTTTTAAGTGTATTTTTGACTGAAATTTGTGACTTTTTTCAAGTTAGTATTACAATTTTCTTTTTTACTTAAAATCAAGAATTTAAGTACCAAAATCACAAATGTTTCTCTTAAAATTACAAAATTGTCAGTGTTTGCAACTCTTTCTTGTAGAAGCAAATTTTTGTAACTTTGTGACTTTTTGATACAACTAGCCTATATCACAAAATTGTAATTTTTTCTAGCTATAACAGCAGCTTTGTCCAGTAGTGACATTTCGTCATAAATTCATACTCACTTTTTAAGTCAATAATACAACTTTTCCATGTGAAATATTGACTTCTGCAAAATTGATACTTTGTGACACAATTATTTTTTCCCTAAAATCACAAATTTTCTTACAAAATAGTGAATTTAGTCATATATTGTCAAAATTTAAGAAAAATCACACCGTTTTTTTTTTAACATCAAATCATAGATTTGAGTTGTAAAATCCTGGAATATACAAAATTGCAATATTTTGACAAATAAAGCCTCAACCTTTTGCCATGAAATTGCAGCTGTTGTTGAATTGCACTCTTTTGTAGAAAGCAACATTTTTGAAGTTTTCTTTAAAAAAAATTTATTAATTTTAAAAAAGCCTTTTGACATAAAATTTTGATTTTATGTTACAGAATTCTGAATTTTGTATAACAGCAGCTTTAAGTACTATCATCGCAACATTAAAATAAAAAATATATATAATGCACAAAATTATAACTTTTTTTTTTTTCCAACATCACAGATTTTTCCTGTAAAGTCGTGAATTTTACAATAGTGCATTTTTGTCATTAAAAGCTACATTTTTTTCAATAAAATTTCAAATTTCACAAAATAATTACTTTTTTGACATCAAATGACAAAAGTTTAATGTAAAATCACAAAATCTGGCAGCACATATCGCAAGTTTCTGGCAAAATTTTTCAACATTTTGTTGTAAAATCACAACTTTTGCCAGATTGCAACTTTTTGATGTAAAACTGCTACTTTTGATCGTGAAATAGCTACTCACAGTTGCTCTGCACACAGAGCGTATGGTAAGTCAGAGCGCCACCTGGAGTCTACCCGTGCATGTGTCTGGTGTAGTTAATTAGTCCATATACTGTAGCCTGTTCGTAATCAGTTTTCAGTTATCTTAATTTTTAGACTGTGATGGATGTTTTTGACCCTTGGCAGCCGCAAACATGGGGATAAAAATCCAGTATGGTTCACTCTTGGGACACGAGAGGTGATCAAGGGTTGGGATAAGGGACTACAGAAGATGTGCACAGGGGAGCGGAGGAGGCTCACCGTTCCTCCATCACTGGCATATGGCAAGGAAGGGAAAGGTACAGACTTTTTGTCAAACATACTGAAGAAAATGTCTGTCATTCATATCTTTTAACATGGATATTGTTTTTAACAGGTAAAATTCCTCCAGCGAGTACTCTAGTCTTTGATATAGAGCTTTTTGAAATCAGAAATGGTCCCAGGTCACATGAGACATTCCGGGATATGGATCTCAACGATGACTGGAAGCTTTCCAGACAGGAGGTGTGTATTTATTATTAACGTTATTCCCAGTATTAAGACTGCAGTATAAATGGATAGAATCCAAACATTGATTTCTGTTCCTGTTTCAGGTGAAAGAATACTTGAAAAAGGAATTTGAGAAACATGGCTACTCACCGAACGACACACATCACGAGGGGATGGTTGATGACATCTTCAAAAATGAGGATGAAGATAAGGATGGTTTTATATCTGCCAGGGAGTTCACATACCAGCACGATGAGCTCTGAAAGACTGATTTTAAGAATTTAATTCAAAACTGCTGTTTTATACAAAACTTTTTCATGAGCTTTTTTTTTTTTTTATGCTACATGTGAACAGTAAATATCATACTTTTAGTTTAACTTGAGAAAAATACAGGTCATTTTTGTATTATTTTATTTAAAATTACATCAATTATGTTTACATGTGCACTGATAGTGTTACTCATGTCACGGATGACGTCAAATTACTGGATTCTTTTAAGTTGATTAAATCAATATTTTGAAAGTAAACATTTTCATGTTAGTTAATGTGATTTATTTCTATCGAGCAAATGAACTTGTGTTGCCTGACAGAAGTGGTGATGCAGGTCTCCTGTGCATGTGTCTCTATCAGTCAGTAGAGGGCAGTCTTGCCTGTGACAATCGCGCTATTCTTTCATCTCTTAAAACCTTCCAAACACCAGCCAAAAACAACCAATGGTACCCCTCAGTATTTGACTGACCTATTTTTCAAAACAAGAATAGTCACATATACGTTCCCTTACCAGATCGTAAAATTTGGCAAATACAGCCTCAAATTAACAGTAGTAGTTGACAAATTGCACTATGTAATTATTATCTTTTGCTAAATGGAGATGCAGTGTGTGAAGCACTGCGTAGAAACATCCGTTGTTGCTGGGAAGGGTTATGAGGCCATTTCCAGTTTAGTCTTTGAGTCAACCCTCAAATCTGAAATTACAATCACTCAAAAGCTACACCTTTGCAGATTTCAACACGTAAATGTTAAAGTTCATGAAAATACAGTTCATAAAAAAATGAAGCATTGTTTGTTTGGAAAGGTTAGCAGTAGAACGTCTCTGCTGCATAAAAATAACATGACGGTATGGGTTCGCCAGGTTGTATCTGCACAAACCAAAAAACCTCAGCAACAATGTCCTTTGAACAGACGAGACAAAAGTGGAGGTGAGACCAAGTGTATCAGGTCAAATAGCTTATAGAAATGATCTAATAGGCTACGGTGGTGAATTGTTCATTATATGAGCTGTACTGCAGGACGTGGGTGTCATGCAGTGATTGAGTGAACCTCTCTGTTTACCAAGGTGGTTTTTTTTTAATAGTCAAACGTGAAACCATCTGTCAGACAGCATAACCTTTTACCAGGCACATAACCGTAGTACCGTCTGACATTCCTATAATGAAAAATTCAAAAACAGTTTGCAAATGTACAATGAAAAGTTTTGTTATATCGCTCAATAATCCCCTAGAATTTTTTTTTTTTCCCCAAATTCCAGGTATTCATTTAAATTCCCTTTAAAGGGTTGGGCTTGGCTGAAACAACATGGTAATGATTCTAATAACTCCAGCACATTAAGGTGTTCCAATGATCCAGTTTAAGTTCAGACCTCAACCTGATTCAAATATTGAGTACGCATAAACAAATACTGTCAAACTCAATGAAATAAATATATATAAATAAAAACATTAAAAAATTGTAAAGAAAAGTGGGCCTCTTTAACAATTTCAAAGACTGGATAATGTAAACATATAATTATTATTTCAAGCATTTTCTGAAAACAGGTTACTCTACAAGCAACGAAATTATGGGGTATACCTGGGATGTACACAGTTATTTTCTCTGCATTTTTGTTATATAGATAATAACATAGTTCAGTCTGCTATGTGGTTTTGTTTATCTGTGGCTGTAATTAGCTAATTTTAATTACTTGTAAGAACATGATGATTAAGTTAAGACCAAAGAGGGTGTGGCTTCATTTGACTCTTGAAGTGCTGAGTAACAAAATAATAATAATAATGTTCATAATATCAAAGTCCTTCAACTACGATGAGGTGCACAAAAATGATGTAATACATAAGTTGTGCATTTAAGATTCTTTAGTGTTTCATTTTTGTCACTATAATAACATTGCTGCCAGAAAGTCTTGCCAAGGTTTCCATTTCCTGAGGAGACTTGAGGAAATTCAGCGTGAACACTGGCATCCTCGTAAATTTCGATGTGTGCACCGTGAAGAGCCTGCTGACGGGCTAAATCAGTGTGGAAAGGGAACTGCTGCAGTCACAGCCAGAACACACTGCAGAAAGTGGTGAAGAAGATCACACCTATCACAGGGAAGTCTTGCATCCATCTCCCATCCACACGGCATCATACGAGTTCATAGTCATGTCAGAATGCAGACCTTTCTTGCTACCGTGCATCATACCTGGTGCTACACAATGTGCAATGTTGCAGCATTTGTTACTTTATCATTCACACTCATAACCCGTGCACAATCCAGTTTTGTTAATTTCATATTTCTTCAATAATTAATCTATTTTATTTTTTATTTCTTCAATTTAATTTTTTTTTTAATGTTTATTATGTAAATACAGGATTACATTCTCTCTCTTTTTTTATTACACTTGTAGTATGTAGAAACCGTTTTTTTTGTTTTTTTTCCTCACTCTCTGACATTAAATCAGATTAAGCTTTTCCTGTTTTTGGTCAGTTACAATTACCAAAATTATTTCTGTTTGCTAAATGCCAGAATAATGAGAGAGATATTTCTTTTCCTTCAAAGTTAAAAGTTTACATACATTAAGATTAATATGCCGTTAAAGAGTTTGGGGAAGCCCAGATGATGATGTCATGGCTTTGGAAGTTTCAGTTAACTGACAACATTTGAGATAATTGGTGGCGCACCTGTGGAAGGAACAAAGACATTGCTTCCTTGTGTGACTTGCAAATCAAAAGAACTGTGGACGTCGACAAGTCTGGTTCATCAAGTCTGGTTCATCCTTGTTTACAATTTTCAGATGCATAATGTTGCCACATCTGTCTGTTCAAACAATTATACACAAATACAATCATGGGAATGTCCAGCCATCATACCGCCCAGGAAGGAGGCGGCTTCTATGTCCCCAAGATTAGCGTGCTTTGGAGTGACGTGCATTTAAAAACCCAGAACAGTAGCAAAACACCTTGTGAAGATGCTGGCAGGAGCTGGTAAGAGTCCTAGACCAACATGGGCTGAGAGGCCACTCAGCACGAAAGAAGCCATTACTCTAAAAGCAACATAAAAAAAGCCAGATTACAGGTTGCAAAATGCACAAAGGGAGAAAGACCTGAATTTTGGAGACATGTGTGATGTAACTATGGCCATAATGATCATTGTTACACCTGGAGTTACATTTGAAGGAACAAAAGAGGAAGTTTGCAAGCCTGAGAACACCAACCTAACTGAAGTATGAGGGTGTTTTGCTATTGAACAATAGAACCAAGTCATACAGTTTAAAGGCAATGCTACCAAACACTAAGGAAGTGTACGTTAACTTTGAAGAAAGTGATAAAAAAAAATAGAAATCTCATTATTCTGGCATTTTGACTAGTACAAATACTTTTAGTAATCCTAACTGATCTAAAATTGGAAAAGTTAGTGAGCAGAAAACCTTTTGTAGTATATGTATAACTCTGGTTTCAACCATATATGTTAGTGTATTTCTACTGAACTTACTAGTTCTTCTTGTCCACAGCATTTCATTGTACCACTGACTGCACATTAATCTGCATTTAACAAATGAAAAGATCTGTCAGTCAAATATGAGAAAATGATAACATCACCGTTATGCAAGTGTCTGATGACAGCTGGCGTGATCGAGCGATATTCTTGGAATCTTTGATTTCACAGGAACTTTTAAGTAGCAAAAGAGGAAACTGTGAGTGTGATGCCTCACTGCTGAAGTTCATCTGGTATCGGGTAAAATTCCAGTTAGCTGACCACACCTACAGGTAGAACTGGGAACTGGATTGGTGGGAGATTAGTATAACAAGATGAAACTTGAATATTAGACACTGCAAAGCATTCCATTATCATCAGCTCTGGAAAAAAGAAAGAAAGAAAAACCCCAACCAAAACTTACATATCACATACCAGTCCATCACAACATGTGCCACAGGTTAGCTCGGGCTCAGTCTTCCCTCTGTCAGAACCACTTCTACAGCGGAGGCAACGATTGAAAATCAGCCGGTTACGCTACATTGAACTCAACCTTTACAGCATTGTACATCTTTTAATAAATCATCATTTCATAAATTACATTTTTAACTGCAACTGTCACAAAAATACATTTTGATAAAATGGATCTGTAGAAAGAATTCAATCATCGCATTAAACCAAGTGAGAAAAGAACATGCTTGGCACAGCACAGCATCTGACATTGGTGTTTGCAACGCAGATAACAACTCCTGCACCTACTGATGTTACTGGCATAAAAAAAGAGAGGGGGAGAGATGGGCAATTATCTTATTTTTCACTTGAACGTAGCCCAGATTACGACATGTACACCAAAAACACTGCTAACCAGCATGCTAAGAAAAGAGTTTTGCACATGTGTGGCCTTCAGTCGAACGTGAATCATTGACAGGAAATGAATCCACTGGTGTGTTCTTCACAGAACAGCGAATAGACTAAATAAAATTAAAGATCCACAAACTGCTGCTCTGCTTTTCTCCCTCAAACTATTGTAAAGTAAATTTGACAAATGTCATTCCTAACAGCATATATTATTGTGACAAAAGAAAAATATAAAGCAAAAACAAAAATAAACATCTTTACAAAATCTTTTTTTTTTTTTTTTTTTTTACACTTGTTGCAAAAAAGTGCTTAATGAGTGCCCAATTGTCTCATTTCTTTTTTTTTTTTTAGTACCCACCATAAGTAAATGATTTGATCTTATCTACAATGAAAGGATCCACATCGTGCCATTACATTTCCAACCAACATTCCTGCATTAAGCACGTCATGTGGAAGCTTTAGGTTGTCTGATCTGTGGGGCTTGTTTACACAGCACCAGGCCTTCACTGATTGTGATCTGCCCACAACAGATTTTAAACAGCAGTGTCCTCACGACTGAGTCTACACCAGGTAGTGACAGTCTTCAAATGACAGACAGGAGGGAACAGCACTGCAAGTATTTAAAAATACAGGACTTTTTCCTACTATTAAAAAAAAAACAAAAAAACAACAACAAAAAATATGATGACCTTGGCTGAGTACTCAAATCCAAAACTTGCAATAACATGACAAAGTCAACACTAGGTCAACATAAACTAAAATAGTCATGTGAAAAGGAAGCCTTTCAAGTTCAGTTGAATTGCAAACTTCTCTGAATCTTCATCATAATCCAGGTGGCTTGAATTTCCTCTTACAGACAGAATAAATAATTGTCCGTCACTTTTCTTGCAAGGCTTGCATCCCTCGGTCCTTAGAATAAGACATCTTCATGCTCTATCATCAGCTGCACCACTAGTTTCTGCTGCCTCATGTCGTTCAGGGTTGTCAAGGCATTCTGCTCCGGTGGCTGCATGAGAGTTGGACCAAAGACAATCCCCAGGTTCTCGGCATTCATTAAATTGTCCTTTTCAAACATCGTAACCCTGAAAGATATAAAATGGCAAGTGTGTCAGCAGATTACAACATGGGAATAAAAATTAAAAAAAAAAAAAAAAAAAAAAGCTGTGAAATGTTTCAGAATTCTCAAATATAGAATTTATTTGCTTTGGGGTTCATATGCCAAATTCCCCTTGAGTTATTAAATTCAAAGGCCCACAGAGAATAATCTCTGTGGCTGAAAAAAAAAAAAGTGTTTTAATAGTTGTCTCCATGAGACTTCTAGTTATCTTTTATGTCACATAGCCTCTATTTCTTAGTCAATCCCTAAGTTTTAAGCCATTCACATGTTTAACTGACCTCTTAAGGTGAGCCATCAGGTAACGTAAAGTCTCATGGTGTGCTGGAGGAAGCTGCAGCAACCCCTCGTGGATGGCTTCCAGTCTGGACTCAGCATTTAAAATTTCTACACACATCACATTAGTGTATACTTTTAAGTGTCAGAGTAGTACAAAGGTACAGTAATAGAGATAATCAGAGAACGCCTCTTACTTGCAGCTTGAATGAATCTGGAGTACAAGTCAAATGTAATAACTGGAATGGGTAGGTCTCTCAAGTAGAGCTTCAAAGCACCAGCAATTATGTTGATGTCTGCATAGGCACTGGCACTGATGTCAGCCTTCTCACCATCTGTTGTCATACAGCAGAAAAAGTATGACTGAGATGAAATGTCACTGTCATAAATTAAGGATGAATGTTCCCATGAAGCCACAATATAACAGACGCTGTACTGCAGCTGAAACAAGCTTCCTGTTTAAAGTTATAACCCCGTGACATAAAACAGAGATCCTGAGGCAACAACATTTGTGATCAACAAACCTCGGTCAAAAGCAAGCCTCACATCCTCGATGTGCTCTGAAAAGCCAGACACTCTGTAGAGGCCTTCAGATTTCATTCCTGCAACAGACAATACCCAGACCTGTCTCACAGCTATCTATAGCATTTCAAAACAAGTGGAAGAACGCATCCTTTAATTGTTGAGGTTTAATTTGTTGACTGATTTAACATTCTCCTACCTCTCAGTTCTATCTCCCGAATGCACATGTCCACCACCATGGGCCGCGTGGTGTTGTGAGCTTTGACAAGTGTGGTGAGGTCACAGCTGAACACTTTCTTTATCCTGCGCAGGTCTGGCTGGCAGTCGCTGGGAACCAGTTTGGAGCACTGTTTGTGTACATTCAGCCCACAATCTAGAAGAGCAAAAGTGAGACAAACAGAGAGAGGGGAAGCATTGGGGGGAGATTAGCCTCAGAGCAACGATAACACAATCATCGCACCTGTCTGAAGACAGCAGTTTGCAAAGCTCTTCCAGAGCTGATGATAAACTGGTCTGTCAGACAGCACAACTGGCTCGGTGTGCTGTACCAGAGGTAGATATGATCAGACCTGATGGTGTGAATGGAGTTCTTGTTGCAGTTTTAGTCATAATGAGTGTGCTGAATAACTGGTAAAAGGGTGTGTGAGATGGGAACCTTTATGTGTGGCAGCAGATTGGGCCAAATGTTTTGCAGGAGGAACATGTGCAGACCCAGGGTGTTTTCTTATTAAGTCATTTGTTACCAAGACATTTTTACTCCCTGAGTCAAGTTCATGCTGGTCTGCTGACATGCGTCCTCACTTGCAGAGGCTGGACAGAGTGGGAGGAAGGAGGAATAGGTTTCTGCTGTTTCCCATAGCACATGAGGTGTCTGATGATACCAGTGTTTGCCTCTGGCTTATCAGCATGAAAAATGTCTCAAACAACAAACACTCTGTTTAAGTAGAGAGCAACTAAACCCACTTGTGTATGCGCCACAGTCAGGATTGTCTCTGCGCAATGAACGAATCTCATGACAGCCTTGAATTACTTACACCCCCCCACAACTTTCATACGCAGCCAATCACTTGGTTCTGCTGCTATAGTCCATCTACAAACGGGTGCTTTACTGTTGTTGCGACGTTTCCATTTTTAAAAAAAGAATCTAAGCTGGGAAGTTGCAGGAGCCCTGCAGGGCTGCTTGTACTCCAGCTCCTAAAACATGAAATTTAATGGCATGGCCTCAAATTGCCATCATTATTAAAGTTACCACAGCCACAGATGATGCTGTTGGTTAATGTTTTGGAATGTTTTCTTTTTTCTAGAAAACCCATTTTTGACATATCCTTAAGAAAACTCTTGACCAGTACAGACTGCAAAACTAACTCAGATTCTAGAAACTCTCTAGAAAAAACATGCATATACATATATATATAGACATTCAGAAACCAATGAAACCTAGAATACAAATTAGTCATTTACATAAATGAATAATAAAAGAAAAACTACAATAAATACATGGAGACACAAGCTTGATTATGGGTCTACTCTAAACTGTGCTTTGGTGCATTCCACTTCAGGCGGTACCACATATGTGAAAATGTTATATGCCGTAATTGACAATGTGGATCTGTGTGATAATTTGGTTTGTATGCAGGGTCACCTCTCATTAAATCTGCTCATGGCTGCTTAAAGTGGACAATGCCTATGACAAAAAAACTAAAATATCTGGACAACTGGCCTTAAAAACATTCATCGGCACAACCTAAAGAGCTGAACTGTTTGTTGTTGTTTATCTGGACACCCACTGATTGGTGTAAAACGTTCCCTCTTTGAAACCCAATTCAGTCTACCATTATATCTTGAAAGAAATATGCAAAACAAATCAATTATTCCATGTTTTGTTCTGAATTCTGTCACAAAGATCTTTTTAAATTAGTCAAGCTTTAAAATCTAAATAGAAAACAAAAACATAGTTTTGCACATGTGATGTGCCTCAATTTGAAACACAATGTGGAGCGAATAATGGCCCCCTAATGGCGCATTCATTGAGCTGTCAAGTTGGGGATGGAAAAGTGCGTGGTTTGGTCCCCCGGTGGCCAACTCCTTGAGAAAACGTAACAAATGAAACATGTGGTGGTGCATTTGTTGACAGTTTACAGTCTGATGTAAATGCCATCAGTACATTACATCACATGCAGCTAAATTGTACTGTAACATTCACAAGAGGACTGCAGAACACTGTGTGAAAACCTCTACTTGTTTTCACATTCTTGCCTTGGCAGAGGGTTTAAAAAAAAAAAAAAAATGTTATGACAAATATGGCTGTGATTACGTAAAAACACCTCACAGGGTCCGGATGTGCTCCCATGAGTCTCTGGTAGGAGGATCTCAACTAGTTTACCACAGATTTAAAAGCAAAATAAATAAATATATAAATATGAAAACCAGAGAGCTATCAACTCAAATGAAAGAGGAAAAAAAAAAAAGGACTGAAACATGCATGACAGGACACTGGTTAGTCACAGTAACACACTACGTCTGTAATCCAGATTTATGTGACAGAAGTCTTCATGTAATCCATGATGTACAGTTCTGATGCTGCAGCGTGTCGTTACCTGAGCAGCGGACACCCTGGGCAATGATGCCCCACATGAAGTTGGCACAATATTCACACCAGTGTGGCCCTCTAAAGGTATGCACCTGTGGAGAAAGACACATCAATAAATGCAAGTCAGTGTCGACTTGAAACTGCAGAACCTAAACTATACTTGATGTAGAATTAACTCCCCCCCCAAAAACACACACACACACACCACCAAATGAGAGCATATGTGTACATACAAGGCAGATTAAAGGATTTACTACAATGTGTCTGACATCTGCTGCTGGGCAATCGGATACATGCAGGCAAGCACGGGGGCAAGCCCAAATGTCAAAATAACAGATGCACACCCACTCTGCACCATAAGATCACAGATAAGATCACAAATAGAGATGGCTAGGTGTACGTGCACACACACACACCTTCAGTGGTACTGTGAATAGGTATCAGTCAAGTGGCAGGTGGTGAGTGGAGGGTTTTTGTTCTGTTTAAAGGGAGGAGCGAACAAAAAGGTGGTGGTCTTTATAGCATGCCTGTTAACTAAAATGCAATGTAAAACTGCAAGAATGCTGGGACACCTAGAGGCAATGTATTCACTTATGCATGTTCAAAAAGCCATAATGAAGTTCTGCTTTTTAGAGGACTTGTACTTCACTCTATATAACACCACTTTTTCACTTGCCCAAAACAAAAAATAAAAATGCTGTAAAAGCTTTAAAATCAATAATAATCAAGGCATTCTGCTGTTAATGCATCGTGGTATAGTGCATCCATTAGTTCCCCTCAGTGCATATGAATGTCAGCTGGATGTGTTCACATCAAGACAGCACACACTGTGGTCTGTGACAGGACAGTCAAATATCCGGCAAACATTTATCTCTGGACGCATCTCTTAAAAAAAAAAGACTGGTCAGGCACTGCAAAGGAAAGTTAAATATTCAGTAGATGCTTTCCTTATGTTAACTAAGGGAAAATTTTACTGTTGCATGGAGATGAATTATGTACTAAATAGCTACTCTAAAACCATGAATCTTTTCTTTTGATTCTTTTTCCGTTCTATGTTGAATAAATAGCTGCTTACCTTGAAGTTATGGATCTTTTCATAGGAACTCTGCTTCTCAGGTGTGTCTTTCAGAGCGCTGTGTCGCACCAGAGGTGAGGAAATCTGTGGACAAGAGGCCAGTAGCTTAATGGGCTTCCAGAGAAAAGTTCCTTTGCTCCCAAGCTTGACTCCCAAAGCCAAAGCAAGCAGCTCTTGGCGCTTCCTATCCGTTTTTTTGGCCTTGTGAGTAATGAGCTCTGCTGCTAAACCTCCTCTGTTGTCTTCAGCCTCCATGCCTGACTGCCCGGTTTCCCAGAGACTCTCCAAGTCTTCTGGGGAAAGGTGCGGAGGGTCCAAGTGGGTGCTGTGCAAGTGGGTGCTGTGCAGCAAACGCTGCCGGCAACAACCCAGCGGAGAAGCAGCAGCAGCAGCTACGTTCCGTTCCCCTCTGACCCAGGAGGGAGACTGGTGACAGCCAGCTCGGGACTGACTCTGCATCTGGTCTGAATGCAGAGGCAGCAGTGAGCAAGAAGAGCAGGGAGAGCAACTCCAGTAGTGGGCGGCCTGAGGGCAGGAGTGTGCCTCAAACAATGGTACTCTTTCACACGCCCAGTAAGGGAAGAGAGAAAGAGAGAGAACAGTACTGGATGGGCAGGGGCCAGAATGTTGCAAGTGAGGTGCTGTCAGGACCACTTCACACAGCTCAACAGCTCTCTAAAGCAGGATCAATAGTGCAGACGCCCTCTTTATAGCACAGAGCACATTCCCATTAGAACACTGCCTTCCGGCCACACTCCACTTCACTTAGCTGAAGATAATACGTTGCTCCCAGTGGTTCTCAGTGCAGTGCATGGCCCTCTAAAGAGGTCACTTGTCTGCTCAAAAACAAAAACCAAGATTCACCGGCCTGACGGAGTGGAGGCTTTGACCTCCAGTGATGCCTCTTCTGGTGGAATTCCCCATACCGCCATCTGAACTAGATCTTTCAGACACTCTGACTGCAAACTACTCCTGTCTGTGACAATCAGTTGTCTCGCAGAATCTGCAGAGCTTGACCATTAGCTGAGACTGGAAAGGATTACTACCATAATCCTTACACAGGGAATAATCCAGTAGTGTCCAAATCCAAGTAAAATCCCAAAGGAAGCTCATTTGCAGGTCTGCAGTCATGTCTTTTTTTTTTTTTTTTGTCAGTGGGGGGCTGTTGCTATGTTCACACTGAATTTGTTCCCATTAGCTCTGCCTGTAAACAGGACACACAAGGCTCGCTGCTCTGAAATGAGGCCCACAAATCCAACAAAAACTACACATCATATGACTTGCCACATAAAAAAAAAAAAAAAAAAAAGTATGAGCGGAATCTTCTGCTTAGTAGTTTCTTTATTTCAGAACAGTAAAAGAAATCTCCCCAAAAATACAGACCAACTGATCAATGAAGTGGGGAGGGAGTTTTGGAGAGCTGCTAAGTATTGGATTTATGATGGAGAAAGGCTGGAGTAAAAGCAGAGTGGTGAAGCGGACAGCTAGAGACCCACAAGGCAGCTGTAAAGCCGAGATAAAAAAATGTAAAGTCTGACAGCTTACAAGCTGATACAGAAGCAAATTGTATTTGAAAAAAAAAAGAGCATTCCCTTTATGTGTACCAGCTATTTTCTTTTTTTTTTTTGTCTTTGAGCCAATAAGTCTGCTCATGTAGTGCAAGAGTGACAGAACAGGTGAAGAAATCTGTCACCGTTGTTGACATTCTTTGACAAAACCTACACATGCCATTCCATACAATTCAGCTCCGCAACCACGTCTGCTGGGACAGAATAAATCACTCTTAGATATTTCAGCCTTGTGAGGAAGTAGGGAGGAGGGGGGGCGACGAGGGCAGTGCTCTTTGTCTGCAGGCAGATGGCTTCTTGTCTCTTAAAGAAGAGCTTAGAAAAAAGAACACAAAAGGTGGTCCACCCAACAATCTCTGCCTTTTTTTTTTTTTTTCACTAGCGTGGCTTTTATTCCAACAAGGCTTTTGTGAGAACACAGCTGAGTAGAATGAGTGGAGAACGGCACAGTAAGACAACAGGGCACAACAGCCCACGACTGCAACAAAGCAGCGCCAACAGCATAAAAAAACAGAAAATGGACACATTGTGACTGTAGCAGTAAAATAGGGAAAAAGGAAGAAATTGACACTTTTGTGCGTGCTGAGAACATGGAGGAAAATTGATTGAGTTTCTGTGCCAAGATGCTGGAAAAAGTTTTGAAAAGTGCACTTAGTGATGCAATTTGTGAGGCATTTTTACATTTTACAATTACAAGATGCACTTCAACTTATTTACTCTATTTTTTATTTATTTTTTTTTACATTTAATAGCTCAAAAATTCAAGAGAGAGAGCAGGTAATTATCCAAACAAACCACTTAACAATTTCTTTAAAAACCTCTCTGAGGGATGCAAGTGGGCCAGTCTGTGGAGAGCTCCGCAGAGATTAAACCAGCGAGGTGAATGTCAGCAGCAATGAGACAGAGCTTTTAGCCACTGCGAAAATTCCTGTACATGCAAAGAAACTCAAGAGGTTGATGCAGTCAAACACGACTTTTCACCTTCTGGGAGCATGCTAATTAAACAAGCATTCACAGTCGTGGTATTATATAGGTATCAACCTGAGCCTGAGTAAACACACGTGAGTTTTCCCTATACAGTAAAGCTACTGTGGCTGTAAGGTCCCGGGGTGTGGCTGTGTAATTGGTAAACATTAAGTTCAAAAAGCCACCACAGATGAGAGCCAAAGAGGCCAGGGCTCTGCTTCCTGCATGCAGCCTCTGAGCTGACAGAAGACAGCGTTTTCTTTTGGAAGTGACAAGCAGGTGGTCTTCAAACGGTGCCTGACAAAGTCTGCCGTCATCTCAGCCTTCACTGCCCGAGATCCTCGAGGGCAAAACTGGCCGGAGGAATATGTCATCAATTTTAAAGAAGCACGATAACTGACAATTTGACATTTAGCTGGAGACATGCTCAAGATTGACTTGCAAAAGGGGGGTGTTTGGAGAAAGCAATTCAGAAAGTTTCAAAGTCAAGCTGCATATTCAACTCAGAGTTACACTGCTCAACTGTGTTCAATGATAAACTGTTTTTTTTTGTTTTTTTTAGCTAAACAGAACTTGGCTTTCAAGTCTTAAACAACTTTTAGAAGCAACTCCCATCTACAGCCACTTCCTTAAGACTGGGAGCAGCATATTCAAACACTGTATGTGAATGAACTACTGACTGGTCAGTAGCTACTAAATCAAAATTGTTCTGTTGGATTAACCTGCGGCTGAAGACTGGCCATTACCCTGCAAATAATGCTCCTGCTGGCAGAAGCTGTGATCTAGACTCAGCTGTTTTCCTTGGCTTTTGACTCAAGGAGTGTATAACAATTATGTAGATTGAGCTGTAATGTTTTAAATTTTATTATTAGATTTATCTGTTTTATTCTTTTCTGAAATATTTAGTCTTTTTACGATTATCACTTTTAAAAGTGAGCAAAAGCTGTGTAAATAAATTTGACTTTGACTTTATCTGTCTCTGACCAACTGTCACCGAGCGACAAACTAAGGGCTGACATTTAAAAAAAAACCAACAACAACAAAAAGCAATAAAATCCCCCAAGCAGTTAGATCAAAGCTGCGAGATACATGCGACATAACTCATAAAAAAAAGGGAAGGCTCAGAAAACATTAACATCTGTTAATAGAAAGAGTTGCCATAAATATCAGCAATCCAAAAAGACAGGAGAAAAGCATAAGAGTGCCACCTAGTGGAGGGTAATATTTTACCATTGATAGGGGGGAAAAAAAAAACTTCCTTGTTTTTGTCTGGCAAATCATTCACAGACTATAATCAGACAATAGCTTAGTGCCAAAAAGAACAATTTGAAATCAGTGTGTCTGATACGGATGGCAGCCAGAGCAAAGTCCCAGTCCCCTTTGGTCATCATTACCTTTCAGTGTATGCAATGAATCGTGGCAACAGTGAACACACCCAGAGGCTGCAGAGATAATGTACAATTCACTGACGGGACTAAGTGTGCTTTCAGAAAAACACTTGCTTCCACTGTCTATGCAGTGGAACAGTTAAGCAGTGCAGGGTATACAGGGTGCAGCAAATTAAATGTGTTGTGAACCATTCTCATAAGAGACATATTACTTTATAACAATTAAACGTGAAATCAATAAATAACTAAATTGTCATAACTGCTTTTCAAAGACTGTGAGTCAGGGGGTACTTGTTGATCAAGGTTATCACTTTCACAAGACTCTCTAGCTGTCTATTCTTGAAATAATGAAGAATAGAACTTTTTTTTGGAAAGTTGATTTAAATTGCTTTACTCAGAGACGAGTACCAGCATATTACTGTGTAAAAGCTACAGACATTAGAGTTTGTGCAAATTTCTCCCAGGTATTTGGCAAGTAAGTGGACTAATGCTGTAACTTCTGACTGACTCCACGATGCTGTTTGAGTCTGCAGCATCTTTCTTTTGAGTCTGGCAGTGGCTTTTCCTTCATGCACTGATGAATAAATCTGAGACCCATCAGTTGCTTCCTGATGGTTTTCCATCACAGATAAAACTGTAAACACTTGAATGTCTGAAGCATATAGCTCCTGGTGACCTGAGCTGCCATTAACTCACCCTTTCCTCTTTCTGGAAGGTCACCCTGCGTGGTTCGGTGCGTCCACGGCTCAGTCTGTGCACCATTTTGTCTTTGAGCAGCGACGTATAACCAAGGTGCTCATAAATGGGGTTGGTGGTCATTTTGGCAATGTACTCTGCTGCCTTTGTCTCGATGTAAAGAGTGATAAGCGCGTCCGTCACCAGGTCGTGGACGGACTCAAACCTCTTCTCCCCCACAAAGTGCTTTCCATCATAAAACAGTCTGTAGTTGAGGGTCTGATGCCCAAACCTGGATTGACATGAAGGGACATGAATACAGCAGAGAAGAGAAAAGATGTGTTGAGACTGAACAGGTTGAGTAAAGTCTGGAAAACATGCTCCTGATAGAGCTGACTCCTCGATGCTTCTGCAAAGGTTTTGGTACCTTAAGGCTAAGGTGTGTGACCCTGGCTGCCTTTGGCTCTCCCTGATGAGGTAAGCACCATCTACTCCTGCCAGCAGCTCGTCTGCATAATCTCGTGAAATCATGCCATGAAATCTAAAAGGGGAAGAAAAAAAAAGGCGTCGCTCTTCCTGCTGTCTCATTTTATCATCAAACACAGAAATATTTACATACTGGACATTGTAAAGAAATGCAAATTTCAGTAAAATTAAATAAATACATCCACCTACCTCAAACATGATTAACAAAAGAATAAACTGCACAGCAATACTTTAAAAAGGCATACAAACAATGTCACTCACTCTCTGCCATAGTATTTGGGTCTGCTCTCCATCTGTAAACCAGAGGAAGAAGTATTAGCTGTGGCAATGTGATATGAAAGCTCAGTCGAATAGCTTTGGAACTTGTTTTTAAAGCCCAAGTGAAAGATAAAGGACTCTACAGCAGAGGCACAGATAATCTCCATCTGTGCCTCTGTGTCTGTTCACAACTAGCAAACCATAAAGCCAAATTACAGAGAGGAAATAAATGAGAGGCAGTGCAGGACAACAGCACATAAAAGATGACCAGCTGTGTGTTAAACCAGGGTGTGATATGTGTCTCGAGTGCAAATCTTATTATAGATATTATCCATCCATCCATATTCCTATTCAGGGTCACGGAGATCTGCTGGTGCCTGTTTCAGCTCTCTTCAGTCAAAAGTGCAGGGCAACACCCTAGACAGGTCGCCAGTTCATCACAGGGGATTATAGGTTTTATCAAACATGGTTTTTATTCTCTGTTCTTTCCTAGAATTGTCAGTGCAAAGGAAACCAATCAAGATGAAAGAAAGCTTATTTAGTAATTAATCTTGTTTTTTGTCACACTGATAGATGATAGCACAAAAGCTCCCATAATTAATTTGTTGAAACGTTGTACTACAATACTGGCCAGCCATTAACATTAACAAAAACGAAAAACAGCCTACAGCTTTTGCTTTGCTCATAAAAGTGTGGCGGGACTCAAATAGGATGCGACATGCATCATCTCCTTTATGTTGTACAATAGAAGATTGACAGGTCTCTCTGTGAGGGCAGTGACATATATAGCAACTTCCCCCACCACTTTATTAACACAGAAAATGAAGGTCTACACTATCTTTTACTCCAAAGTGCCCTTGCTCTGTACATCCAGCCACTACATTCGTTGTACATTTGGTCTTGATGTTTTATTTTGCGTAAAATGTGTGCCAGAACGGCAGAGCTAGAGATTGAAGAATATTGTCAATTTTCTCTCTGACTATTCATCGAAATATATTTCAGAGTAAATTCTAGGTGGAAAACAAACCATGCAGTTAGAGGATCATGCTTAATCTTCAGGTCTGGCATACCACAGAAATTAAACAGTAACTCATGAAGCATTTGAGTTCAAATAAGCAGCGCCACAGGTCTTTACGGATTGGTCTGATTTTCAGCTGCCAGACTCAATGATTTCTCAGTAATTGTTTTCCATGCTCGTACCTGACAATAAAGGCTGTTCTTTTAAATGCTGTTGTAGTTTATGATGCAAAAATAAAAAGGAACAAATAAGACTGGCAGCAGCCTGAATGTGCTTTGTCTCATGTTAGTAGGAGGGACGCTGACGATTGACATCATGATAGATTACAGATTTAATACATCACAACTGGGACTTGTATGGTACATATTTTGGGTTAGCTATCCATATTAACCACTAAGACCAGTGTGTAATACTGTCAGAAATATTCCATTAATTAACTTATTTAATTATCGCGCCTAAAAAAAATACTTAGCTGAACAGTTGACTTGTTTAACGTCCTTGACAAGCGGGAAACTGGATTTGTTTCCTCATTCTCAGATGTGATTTATTAGAGGTTTTTCTTGGACACGGAGACTCAAAACTAATATCTCTTTTCTTTTCTTGCATCTTTACAAACTTAATGATTCATAAAATGTAAACACCTACTTTTCTTTGCTTTTCAGACATACTGACCTCCTGATGACATCTGATCCTCTTTGGCCGTGGGGCTTCCTGCTGTAGTTGGTACACTGTCAGGAATACATGCATGTTAATGAAGTTTTTCTACCCGTCCGTGCTATAAACAGCTTAGTGCCTCTCAGAGCAAGATTTAATTGCATGCATAAGGCAGATGAGCAATCCAAAATAAACATGGTAAACACAGAGTTAAGAGGATGGAGGCAAAATGTGTTTTATGGTATTTATAGAAGGGGCTCTCCTGGACATAAAACAATCTTTCCACTTTATAGACTTCCGCTTCTGAGAGCACTGTTCTGAGTGCAGATGTATCAAGGTGAAACCATTAGTTTATGGATGCAAGGATATGCAGTAAGTGAGTGACTTACATGAGAGAATCCATTTATCTACCAAGTTTATTTGTGAGTTTTTCCATTTACCTAGTTTGAAGTTATAACTTACGCTATGTAACCTAAGCTTTAAAACATGATTTGTAGCAAATAACCAAAGCTTTTATGTATTGCATGCAACAGAAATATATGAATAATTAGTTCTAATTAAGCAAAGCAAAGAAGAATTACATTTAAAATTGTGACATTAACAGAAATGCAGCGGGAGGCCCTATTTATGAAGAACCAGTGCGACAGTTGAGCAAAGAAAATGTTATTTGTGGCTGATCTAAATCCTCACCACGCCAGATTCTCTAGGCAGGGTATGGATGACTCCTGACTGTGAACTTTCATGTTTTGTCAGGATGGCTTAAGCCAACCAGCAAGATCTGGACATTACCCATTCGTATCACACTGGCACGTCTAAAAATACCTCAGCGGACGACCAGAGGATTCAGATGGGAGATTTAGAAAAGGTCCACCATTGAAAAATGACCAAAATGACTTCATAAAGAAAAGTAATTAAGGGACTTCTTTTTTAATAATAAAGAAAAAAAAGGCTCTGATATTTAACTGAATAAAATTTAGGCCAGGCACAGCTAAAAGGATTTGTGCTGAGCTACACATAAATTGTAATGTGAGGATTTGTACCATGTCCTCCCACATGGCAAAAACACTGGATAATGAAGTAGGTGCTCTGAGGACCAGATTTAAGCTGAGCCTCTTTTCAGGTAGAAAATCTTATTTTCCAGATTGCCGGTAACCTCTTTTACCCAAGAAACAGGAATCCCCAGCTTTGCATTTGTGTATGTGAAGGTTTTCTGTGGGCGAGTATGCACCTTTTGCGACTGTGTGTGTACCATTTTGAGCCGACAGTGTGTATCTAATGCACGGCAAGACTAAATTCCTCAAAGTCTAGAAATTGCCTCTGTGTAATTCAGGTACTACAAATACTGTAAATCTGCAGAGTTAAAAGAGAAGCACTCTGAAGGCCAAAAGTAAGGT
Organism: Arrhamphus sclerolepis; assembly: GCA_037176975.1. Lineage (NCBI taxonomy): Eukaryota > Metazoa > Chordata > Actinopteri > Beloniformes > Hemiramphidae > Arrhamphus > Arrhamphus sclerolepis. The sequence continues at coordinate 8,513,962 of JBAMYA010000008.1, forward strand.
TAAAACATTGCTTATTGGGACAAAAAAATGAACTAATTACTCACAGTAGGACTTCCATATAGGTGGCTGATAATCGTCAGGGTCTGTAAAACATGAAAACAAAACAGATTTCTGTCATGAACTCACAGTGGTGGTAAAAAGACTTTTCTTATTAAAAAAAAAAAAAACTCAATCTCATTTGCCCAGTGGGTTAAATATGAGCACTTCCTTACTGTTATGTCGCTGTTGTTTATCTCTGTTATAATTATGCACATGGCTCCACGCTGTGCAGCTCTCTCATGAGATGCACCACTGAAAACATTTATAATCAGTGCTTCAAGGACAATCAATATGAATGTGCGTGTGCCTCATCCTGCTAAACATTATTTTATGTATACCTTATCTAGATTAACCAGTGGCAGAAGAAAACACACCGGACCTTTGCTGAGATGAGCACGTAATCACACCAACTGAGCTTCAGGGAAATAAACACAACAAAGCCCGCCTGAGGAAAATGTGGTGACTGGGTTATGATCATATGAGCAATCACAAAAGATTGCATTGTGAAGTGTGCTTTTGCATTAGCCCAGGATTAAGAAGAGAAGTGTTTGAGTAAATGTGCAAAAGAGAAAGTCCTAGTCTAATGACTTATAATACTCTTATAACATATGTGCCTCAATTAGTCACATTTGCTCCATTATGTTTCCTGGCAGTTACTCAAACTTTTATCAAAACAACATCCAAGTCGATTTTTGTTGAAAGGACATTCTCAGTGTTTTCTCACAGAGCAACTCCATCTGTCGAGCGAGAGATCTGGAACCTTAGTATTATTTATTTATTTTTTTTGCAAAATAAACTGCTCCATGTGTTGAAATTCTCATTCCAAGTTACATTTTCAAAAGGTCGAGAATCCACCTGAAAAAAAAAAATGTTGCTTCTGAGACCAGTAACAAAGTCCTATTCATTAAAAAAAACTTATTAGATATCTATAGATATTAATATTTTATAATTATTACGTACCTTTACATATTACAATGTATATATTTTA
>JBAMYA010000008.1:8523186-8566298 GCA_037176975.1 Arrhamphus sclerolepis
ATATATATATATATATATATATATATCAGTGTATGTTACAGATTACTTTTGTTAAAATGTAAAGGTCAGAGTTAAATAGTTTCTGCCATGTGGTCTCAGAAAAATGAAGAGGCTCTTAACTTGTTAAATAAACCAAGAGGATGTCAAGTTAGTGTCCTGCAAGACAGCGTCGAGGGCTCAGGAATGAAACAAATCACGTGGTTAAGTCGACACGCTCACGTGACCTTCACAGATCTGATCATGTGATCGTGCTTTGACTTCAGCCCATTGCTTCAGCTTTACTCTCGTGGTTTGTTGGCCACTTCACCTGGGTCGCTCTCTGGTTGAGGCTGTATTTAATTCCGTTGCTATAGAAACGTCAGAGAAATGAGGTAAGTGATTATAGTTTCTGAGCCCACAGCCGGATAGACGGTGGTGCTGTTTGGAAATCTGAGCGAGCGGCGGTGTTTGGGGTCAGCATCCACAGACAGCCAGGCCTGTAGTCTGATACAAATGTTGCATTTGTTGGCAGGCTGTCACTGGAAACTTTGGGTTTCCTCTTACTGTGGGCCAGTCTGGACTCTGTGACCTCGCGGAGCTGCTCGTCGTTTTTCTGCCGAAAATCTCCCCGTGTCAGCGGCCTAAACGGAGCCGACCCCGGCGCCCCCCTGTTTCTGACCCCATATCTGGAGAAGGGCGCCATAGAGGAAGGTAAACTGCTACATCACTGCAGCCGACAGTGTTTCACCGCTGTGTCGTTAACGATCTCCACACCTCTGTGTTTCGATAAACATGCTGACATTTGCTCTTCCAGCCAGGAAACTGAGTCTGGTAGGAGATCTGCCTGGAGCAAATGTGAAGAGTTATGCTGGATACCTCACAGTCAACAAAAAATACAACAGCAACCTCTTCTTCTGGTTCTTCCCTGCTCAACTGGTAAGCTTGGCCTTTCCAATCCATATAATCACAGTTAGGCACATGTGTTTGCTTCTAAAAGTCAAATCTAATCAACACATTTAGCTTTCCTTTAGTGTATTTCATCAGCCGCAGTCCAAGAATACCTTCTGTCATGATAAAATATTTTTGTCTTTCAGCAAATGTCTAGAATAAGGAACGAGCCAGTGCTTTCCATGTTATCTTTGGTCACTCACATCCTTTTTTTTCCCTTTTGTTAACTCTGTTAATCATTAAACAAGCAACTTACCCATGACTCTGCTGCAGTGTTGCAGAATCACATCATCTCTTGACACGCAATGAAACGTGAAATTTTTTTTCATTGTGGTCCTTTGCCACTCTTTGATGAGGTTAAGACTGGCTGATTACATCGACCACTGAGGAATGTGCTTCTTTAACTTCAACTCCTGGTTTGCTTTCAGTGGGTTTTACTGATTACGCAGCTGCAGTCGGGTCTAGCGATACGACATCAAATCAGCACCAGAACTGACGGAATATTTCACCTTAGTGGCGATTAATGAACACCCCCTCAGGGATTAATAAAGTGGGTTTTTTTTTTGTTTGTTTGTTTTTTAAGTGTCCTGTCCAGCATTGTGGCACTCAGAATTTTTGAGTGTCAAGGTGAGGTCCAGCAGAGCTTTACAGCTTGGCCATGATGCTTCACTTCATATATAAATGAAACTTTATTAGAATTAGCTTTTGGTTGGTTTCAGATGTAATAGACACAAAGTGTTTTTGAATTGAATTTAAGCTGAATTGGTTCTAAATGTTGGTTTTGTTTCATTTTTGAAAAATTGCCCAGCCTGAACCTGTATCCTCCTGTGAAGTGCAGTCCACTTGTATTCGTGTGATTCTGAGCACACAATATAACTTCTTAGACTTCACAATTCTCGCCACTTCCTCCTGTTGCCTGACATGTTTTTTTTTGTTTGTTTTTTTGTTTTTTTTTTCTCCCCCCACAAAAAGAAAACCATTACTTGACCATTTATGAACAAATTGTGTTCAGAGGTTTGCAAACCACTTACAAAAAGACGCATCCTCTTTAGGTCATTATAGGATTCCCTATATATACAATAACTTTACTCCACAAACTTCTCATAACATCCTACTGGTAGTTTGGTCCATTCCTCCTTGCGTGCACATGCTTTTTCAGTCCCGCCCTTAAATGTTCTCTAGGATTGCGGTCAGATATCTGTAGTAGCCACTCTTGTTATCATCATTTTGTCGTTTTTTTTTTTAGGCCAATTTGTGACTAATTTGGCAGTTACTGTCCACTTCAATGACCCATTCACACCCAAGCTTCAGCTTTGTGACGAATGACCACACAGTCGTTTCTTTCCTTGTGATGTCATCCATTCGGTGAAGTGCACCACCGTACGACACAGCAGACCCACAACACGATGCTGCCACCCTTCATACTTGAAAGTTGGGATGGCGCTACATAAGCTTTTCCCCTTCCCTCCAAACAAAGTAATGATCATTACAACCAAACAGTTCAATTTTCTTCTCATCGTACCACAGGACATCTCCATGTCTCCATGTTCATGGTGAAAATTATAATCTAGCTTTTTCGTGGTACTTTTGCAGCAGTGGCTTCCTGTTGCTTGGTGGCCTTTCAGCTTGTGTCGGTACAGAAAGTGTTTTATTGTGAACAGTGAGTTCTCCTCCTGGCTTTAGTCAGCATATTTGCAAAGACCTTTGCTGTTGTTCTGTCTTTTTGTAAATGGTATGCAGACGTTTGAGCACAGCTTTATATGCCTGTTACTTTAATTTGTTCTGTTGTCACAAATATGAAATATATAGAATAGATATGCAGAGAAGGTTTACTAAGCACATTACCACCATGTTTAGGTACCAAAGATCTTAGGAGATCTAAAACTTCATCTTTTGAAAAATGAGTTCCACAAAGCAACACAAAGATTCATTATTCAGCAGCAAGATGACAGAGCTGATGTCTCTGCGTCTAAAAGTTTCGTAACAAATTGTCAGTCAAAGAACAGACGCAGTCAGAATGAACTGCAGTCAAACCTGTTTTTATTCATTTATGCTTGAGGCAGATTCACCACTAGGTGGTGCTAAGGTCTTAACTTTATTCCTGCCCTGACCTGACAGGCAAATCCAGAGACAACTCCTGTCCTGCTCTGGCTGCAAGGTGGACCCGGCGGCACCTCCATGTTCGGTCTCTTTGTGGAACATGGACCTTATGTGGTGTACAAGAACATGACGGGTAAGAAGTAGTTTTGTCCAGTAGAAGCAGACCTGAACATTTGACTTAAACTTGTGTTGGGTAATTCAGAGTCTTGTATAATTTGTTTCTTTATCTGTCTCTGCAGTTGGTTTGAGGGATTATGCTTGGACGAGCAGATATTCAGTTCTCTACATTGACAATCCGGTATGTGTCTTATTTTTTTATTTTATTTTTGTATTTATTTCAAGTATATTTAAAAACAAACATACAAAAACAATACAATGGCAAAAAAGGAAAGAGAAAAAAACGTACTCGAAAAGGAGCAGGATAAAGTTTAACTTATCTATATTCCCGCCCCCTCCTCAATCATGTATACCTCACGTAACTTGGCAAATTTCAAATAAACAAATGTGCTCTATTTCAATAAACAAGAAATAAAATGACTGTCCCATAACAAGGATAAAATAATAATAGAAAAACAGCCTTTGTCCATATAGTATCTCACATCAGAGCTGGACACACTCCAAATTCATACATTCTATACAGTGCATCCTATCTTGTACATCTTTAATGTATCATTTTTAAAAAGTCTTTTAAATTTGCAAATTGTTCCACATGATATCATTTCATCACTAAGATTATTCCATAAATTAACTCCTTTTGTTGTAATACAATGATACTGTGAGCTGCTCTTAACATGCATGTACCCCATAAAGAATATGTGCTTTCCCTCAAATGAAACAACCCCTGAATACTTTGTGGTACCTTTTGATTGATTATTTTATACATAAATTGTGCTATTTTAAAGTCAACTAGATCTCTGAGTTTGAGTGCTTTTAATTTGATGAAGAGTTGGTTGGTTGGTTGTCTATATTCAGCTTTACATACAATTCTTATTGCTCTTTTCTGGATGATGTTTCTCGGTTCTGTGTTTGTTTTATGTGTTCCTCCATACTTCCACACAGTAGGTCAGGTATGGTAATATAAAAGAACAGTACAAGATATGTAATGAAGCTACACTGATGAGATTTTTGGCTCTGAGTAATATTGCAATAGATTTGGATATCTTTCCCTTGACATAACTGATATGCTGTTTCCAATTTAATTTGCTGTCAATTATTGTGCCTAAGAATTTAATAGTAGTTACTCGTTCAATTTCTGTTTTGTTTATCCTCAGTTTCTTATTTGAGTCGATTTGCCAATTTCCAAAGATTATATCTTTTGTTTTGCTTTGATTTAGTGTCAGTTTATTCTCATCAAACCATCTCTTCAACATGGAAAGTTCTCTTTCCACCGTATCCAGGAGTTTTTGCAGATTCTCCCCACAACAACAAAATTTGCATCATCTGCAAACAGTATAACTTTAGTTTGTTTGTTTTTTTTACATAATTCACACATGTCATTTATGTACAAAATAAACAAAAAAGTTTTTGTTTTTTTTGACTGCTAACAAAAAAAATAGGAATAAATAAATGACGGCTACTTTTCAGTCAGTTTTTGCCAAAATTAAGGAAGTTCGGTTTTACTTTTTCCAGGTTGGAACGGGTTTCAGCTTCACTGATGATGACGGAGGTTTTGTTCAGAGCCAGGATGATGTTGGTAGAGATCTGTACAGGTCTGCAATCTGACTCGTTTAAAACCACTTCTCTTGGATTACTGTTACAGTGTTTCTGTTTTTTTTTTTATACTAACTCCTTAACTTTTACTCTCTGTTTTTGATAGTGCCTTAACGCAGTTCTTCCAGATCTTTCCTGATTATCAGTCCAATGAGTTCTATGCCACCGGAGAGGTAAATCTGACCTCATAATCTTTGCACATCAGCAAGGCTGTATAGCTCAACAGAAGTATATGATGTGGTTTTCAGATTTGTGCTAAGCTCCAAGTAAGAATGTAGTTTTTGACGCTGGAGTCCTCACTGCGTCGTACTTTCTGTCTGTGTGCAGTCGTATGCTGGGAAATATGTACCTGCCATTTCGTACTACATCCACAAGAACAACCCCAGTGCCAAAGTGAAGATCAACTTTAAGGGGATGGCCATCGGTGATGGGCTCTGCGATCCAGAACTGGTGTGTTTTCAGCAAAGTTTCCACATTGGACCCTCTTTAAGCTACAGTACATTTACGTATGAATGTCACCAGGCAATATGTGTTGTTCTGTAGAAGAAAACCTTTTATTATCATTAATTATTATGGTTATTTATGTGTTGATGTGAATGAATTTTACAGTGATTTCACTTGTCTTCCGCGTCAGATGCTGGGTGGTTATGGTGAGTTCCTGTATCAAACAGGAATGATAGATGAATTCCAAAAACAGTATGTGGACAAGCAGACAGACCTAGGTGTTAAACTCATCCAGCAGGAGATGTGGGTGGAGGCTTTTCAGGTAAGACTTGGCATTTCTAAACACAGGTTTGCGTCATTTATCATCTGTTATGTTGTTTTTCTGATGGATAGATGGTAAATGGTTTGTAAATTGTTTCTAATCAGTCAAGGACTATACGTCATAAGTATAGTTTTGATACAGTTGTACGATGCTTTTCTGAAGCAAACGTTCCTGTTCTCTTTTTCTGACATCAGGTTTTTGACAGTTTGTTAAATGGTGACATGAGCCCATATCCATCCTTCTTTCAAAATGCTACAGGCTGCACCAACTACTTCAACTACATGACATGTCAGGTACTCAGACGTCAGAGACCTCAGAGCAGAGAGTTGCTATCCAACAATCAGAATCAACTCCTCTTTTATTGGCATCATTCACAGGAACCTGAAGACCAGGAGTACTTCTCCCAGTTCGTGACCTTGCCGGCGGTGAGACGCGCCATCCACGTGGGCAACCTAACATTCCACGATGGCTCGGAGGTGGAGAAGCACCTCTTACAAGATGTCATGAAGAGCATCAAACCATGGCTGGGGGAGCTGATGGACAACTACAGGGTGAGGGGTGCAGGCTTGAAGTACATAGTATTGCATCATATGCATGTGACACATTAAAGTATGTCTTAGCTCTTGCATCACCAATAACTGATACAACTTGAACATTACATGCAGGTCTTAATCTACAGCGGTCAGCTGGATGTAATTGTGGCTGCTCCTTTGACTGAGAGGTTCCTGCCTACTGTTAACTGGACCCTGGCTGCAGAGTTCAAGACAGCCCCTCGCTTCCACTGGAAGGTTCAGCCCACTGACACAGAGGTGGCAGGTTACGTCAAACAAGTTGGAGAGTTTTACCAGGTCAGTAGATATTAAGGAATGTTGCTAAAATGTGCTTGTTTTAGTAGACAAAGATATTGAAGTCTTTTATTTGCCCTGATGTCACACAGGTCATAATACGGGGAGGAGGACACATTCTGCCTTATGACCAGCCAGCAAGGTCCTTCGATATGATTGACAGATTCTTGTCAACGCAGGGTTGGATGTGAAAGAAGTCTTTGCCTCATAGAATGTATTGATCAGTGACTGTTGATCTGAAAGACTGTTGATTGTCACCACTGCAATAAATCAACAGGAATCTTGTAAATATTTGCGGCAAAGCATTTGCTTATTTTTTTGTTAGCAGGGGATGCATCTGATTTGGGTCTTTTATCTGTTTTCCTAAACAACATAAATGATTTACTTGAAGTTCATACAGTTTGAATGCAGACTTTTTTTTAATTTTTATTTTTTTTAATGTTCAGGGATCAGCATGAAGATAATGTTATTAATCGGTCCACACTTTAATGGGAAATGCAGAGATGCACAAATGTTAAGCTTTTACTGGTGAAATGATCTAAAATAAATATGTTTTTCTTTATAAGATTGTTTTGAATTTCTTTTAAATTATTGTTGTTGGGTTTTTTGTGATCTGACATCACCTATGATGGTACAGAAAAGTGAACCAGGGATCATTGTATTCCAAAGAGATTTAAGTGACTCCATTCAGTTATTGAGCTCAATTAGTTATTGAATTCTTTTGAGAAGTGTTATCGTTTGAATTAAGGATCTGAAAATGCATTTGACTCTTTCGTCTTTGACTAAAGTAGAGGATCATCTGTATATTTAAACAGTTGCTCCTACAATCGGATATCTAATTTCTTTGTGTATAACACTGACTAGCCTAATGGTAAGCAATGTAAATTGTTTATATAACACACACATGAGTGTGAAAACATTTTGTCAAGTAAAGATAACATACCTCCCCACCCCCATTGTTAAACCAAGACAAATCTCAACATGTGATATTGTTAAATACATTGAGTATACCAGTGACCACAGAATCTATTTTACTTTTTAAACCTCTCAGTGTTCTGTCCAAATGTCGACCAGTCTACCATCTGTACTTCCATTTATTTTATTTTTTTTTCCCATTTTTTCCAAGTTGTTTTTTTTTTCTCCTTTGCATAAACTGTTCATTTTAAAAACGCATATAACATTTCAATGCCATTCACTTCTGGGAATCAAGTCCCCCATTTCTGCTTTTTGGATAACTTCGCTGGTGTGTGCAGGATGTTATTTTTTTATTTTATTTTATTTTTTAAACTGAATCATCCACTGAGTACAACTCTGTACGATGTCAGCCCTCAGCTAGATGGCGCTGTGCTATCCCTAAGCAGTGTTTGGTACGATGTGGTAGTCTTTGCTTTATCAGTGACTCCAGATCATTCTCTGTCTGAGAAGTAACTCCGAGCTATAATATTTCCATCACATCGATTAACAGATTATTTAAAGTTCTCCTGAAAAGTTATTGATCTTAACCAAACGTGCTTGCTGTTATTGTTACCAACAACTCTTTCTTGATCTTTCCAGAGTGCATTATTATAAAAGGTCTTTTTGTTTCTTTTTGTATTAATACTATTTTCAGCAAAGAAACATAAATGTGAATATGCACTCTTAAGTAATTCTATGTCAAATTTGTTGAAAAATCCAAAGTTTCCATCGGAGCACAAGCACATTTTCATTGACCTGATATGTTATTTTATCAGGCATCTATCAAACTGTCTAGACGGTTCAATAAATAATGAGTATTGTAAAACTTTAAAGCAGCTAACTATTTCATGAGCAGTTATATCTCAAGGGCAAACATGAGAACAGAAATGCTGAAAATAAAAACCACAAAACTGTTGTATGTTACAGAACAAGTGCTTTATTTCCATACCATAATGTAGCTGCAATGATACTTTAACATCTGTACAAATGTAAAATAAAATGCAGACAATGTAATTACAGACACAGACATTTTAAAAAAAAAAATGTACAAAGTTATGCAGGCAAGAGTGGATTCATCAGTTCATTACATATCAACAATGTATTTAAGCGCCAGAATGAGCCTCGACATACCATAAAAAGGCAACAAGTGCAGTGAAAACATTATTTACAAACGTACCACACATTTATACTCCCTTCAAAAAGAAAGGTGGTTGCATTACATGTACAGGGTTATAGAAATTAATGATATTATGTACAATATTTATAGTTTTAGATTTAAAATAATACAATTTCAACATCCATAATGAGCAGGAATCATTCTCCACTGTTCACATCCAGGTCCACACAGACACACACGCTGCACTTCCATCTGACCTTTTTGTTTTGCCTAGACGGTAACAAATGTTTCTGGGTTGTTTTTTTTTCCCCCCTAAACTGCATCCACTGTCAACAAATAGATTTTTTTTTTTTTTTACATAACTTTTAAGACTCCCAATAATTCCAGTTGAATGTATTTTGAGGTCATTAGCGTAATGGTTTCATCTAAAAAGGGTTTTGACAGCTAAAATTAAGGCAAGTTTTACTTCAGAAGGTTGGTACAACAAAGCCCTTTTCTAGAGAATTTCTCTGACTCATCATCATACATACTGAACTACGAGTGCAGGCTCCAATGTTAAGAAGTCATTTAAAAAAATAGAAAATGCACCCAAAAAAGTGGGATGAATGAAAATAGAAACTTTCATTGTCATTATCTTTGACAAGAAACCCTTTCCAAAATAACGAAGTGCACAAATTAAATGGTGCTGGGTCCTTAAGAACTGGAGCCTTGCAATACAAGCTCTATGTTCCCATGTGATGTAAGCCAGGCACAGGCTCTCCATAAAGCCAACACAGTTAGGTTTCTCGCTGGTGTGTGAAGATGGGGATCACTGAGAATTACTCTGACCTTAATATGGCTATTCTACCCTCTGGGATGACAGAGGACAAAGTGCATAGACAGCTCTGCGATCGCTCCACCTGTCAGTGGAATGTATTTCACTCATCCTACTGTAAAACACAGTGCATCATGGTCTTCATACTAATAAATTGACATTCCTGGTCACTGGGAAGAGGGAAGAAAGAGGAATTGTGGTCCATATGAGAAGGTATTAAGTTTGAAGGCTAAGTTTTAAGATCAGGCATATATCCATCTCGGACAGAGTTTTTGGCTTTACATGCAACAGACATCTATGAGAGAACTAACAGATAGTTGTTGTTGTTTTTTTTGTTTTTTAAAAAAAAATTTGGTTAAAACAAGTTGCTCTCCATTATGAGCCAACAAATATTTGAGTAAAGATTCAGGCACGTTGTGACATCTCAGAAAGCATGCCAAGGATTGGTTGATTCAAGGAAGCCAGTTTGTGAGAGAAGAGAAAAAAAAAAGGTTACAAATCATTTCACTTTTTCCCAAACTTTTTTTTTCTTTTTCTGTCTGGAGGGGAAATATAGAAAAACACAAATATACAATATTCACATGCAAAACTAGGCCAAACACAAGAAAAGACATGTTGGAGCTTGAATCCAAAAATGTGCATCCCAATGCACAACACACAGAAAAAGAGACGTCCATGATTAAAGCTTAAGTTGGTCCTGCAGAGCGGAAGAGTTGGTCTCAAACCCTGAGCTGCCTCACTGGTATCACAGTGTACATCTCTGTCACTGAAACACCATCATTTATCCTTGGCCATTCTGGTCATATTGTGGGCATACAGTAGAGAAGAAGATCAATACTGTGATGTATTGCTTCCATTTGATTATATATTATCACTGCTATGCTGTATATCAGAAAGCTCTTTAAGAATACTGCTGACAGTGAGAATGTTAACAATCACGTTTCTGGGAAATAAATTGGTCACTATACCTGCTTGCATATTACTGTCTTTTCAGCGTCATGGTGACAGTGTGACTCGGTTTCTGTCTGTAACATGTGCTGAAGATGCTCACCACACTATCCTCATGAAACACGCAGATTATGATTTGACTTGGTATTCAGTCCGTCAGGCATAAAGAGATGTAAAATCTGTTTGCGCTGTAGAGACGACAGTCTGATGCTTATGTCTCTCTCCTCTGGTTCCATGACCATTGCGGCCAGTTTTGTACCATAATGCAACAGAAGAAGTCCTTGAAATGGTGCATGAGATTAGCAAAATCCTCTTTCTGCCAAGCACAAAAAGAAGCAGACAGGAAAACAAGAGCAAACAAATCATAGAACATTTATGCGTTAATAGGGTTGTTCTATAAAAATATACTGTAACTACTGTATAAAGAACAGCCTCAGAGGCCTTTGAGGTTTTTTTCTTGATGGAGAGGGGGCAGCATGTGCAGCTGGTAACCCTCAAAAAGCATGGGGGTGGGTGGTGGGAGGTGTAGGAGGGGTCATGGCTGCAGCTGACTCTTGTCCCTAGTGGATGGGGTTTATGTCTGTGCGGTGGTTAGCCTGCCCGTGCACACTGCTGCCCCCTATGGGCGTGGTGGAGGTTGTGATGGTGTTGTGCTGGATGACCTGCTGCTGGGAGCACGCTGGCGCTGGACTTCCCGCTGGACTGCTCTCTGGACCTGAGGAGGCAGCAGAGGCATCACTCAGGATGGACTGGACATGTGTGGAGATTTTCAAAGTATAACGAGAATAAATCAATATTCTAAATGCAAACCAAACATTATTAATGTAGAAAAAGTTATTCATTAGAAGAGAAGAGAGAATTTCATATCAAACCAATTCAAAGCTGGATGTATCATTCAATGACAAAGCTAAATGGGTAGGGTAACATGGAAAAGTGATTCACTCCATTCTGTAAACATGCCTGATGAATTTTGGACACATTGAAGGTGACATCTGTACACAAGCTAGATTTATTGATGAAAACCAATCCAGCAGCCTGGGAGTAGGCTCTCTGCTGCAGAAAAGGGCCATTCAGAGGATGTGAGCCTTATTTTCCTGTGCTTGAGCCACAAAGGGAGGTGCCTTATCCTAATTATGGAAATGGATTATATGGAAATGACAGATCCATATCAAAGAAAGGGGCACTGATGTCATGAGAAGCTGAACTGGAGCATCATCCAAAATAAGTGAGATCGTAGGCATTCAGAAGAGTTTGCCAATGTGGAGATTGTGATGCCTTTCTCATGTAGAGTCCCAGCTGCATTTGTGCACAGAGGTGCCGTGAGATGGAAAAATTAGTTTCTTAGACAACCAACTCCCAGCCCGGGCTTGGTACCAGGGTGTACAACACCCATATGTGAAAAGAGAAGTCCTGCAGCAAGCGTGGGAGCAGGATACCAGCACAGACTGAGGAGTCTTGGCACTCACTGTTTATCCATCAGACTTATGTCTGCGGGGCTAAGGCACACAGATGAAAGTGTGTTTCTGGTCCCGAGTGTGTGTGTCTGTGTCTGTGTTTATATTTGAGCTACTCACTGAGGTAACCTTGAGACTCTTTCTGCATAGTGGTGATGGGGCAGTCCTTATGTGTGAGCAGAAGCTGCTTGAGTTGGGTCACCTCATTCTTAAGCATGGTCACTTCATTCTGAAATAAAGAAAATAACGATTTTTTTAGAACTGGAGTGAATCAACAATCAAAGACGTACATTGATTCCTAATCATTACATCTTAATTATTGAATTTGAACAGTTAATTGTGACTACTAAATCACATTTCCATGACAAGTGCTACATGTTAAAAATAATATAAAATACTAATTTAAACTTTGAAACTATCAACATCTGTAATGTGGGACCTAATTAGAATCAATGTAATTATGTTTTTTTTTGCCAAATGACACAATATGAGCGCGTCAGAAGCACATGTTGACAATAGTGAGTCAAACAGCAAATTGTAGATAGATCTACATGTTGTGAGGGATGCTATTTATACCTGCAGCTGCATGTTGGTCTGAGTGAGCTCTTCAGCTTTCTTTTCTAAGGACATCACCCACACTTTTCTCTTCTGTCTGCATCTGGTTGCAGCCGCTCTGTTTCGCTCCAGAAATTTCCGTCGCCGTTCGTCCGGATCCTCATCCACTACTCGCCTACGCCGCCCACCACTGGGCGGTGGAGACTGTAGTGTCTGCGTGGGCTGCATCTGCTGGGTTGCAGGTGACATCTGAAACACGTGGCGCAAAGGACCAGCATTAGTGGGATCATAAATGAGACAGTGTCTGTCTGCCACCATCCAACAACATATGCAACCATTCCGGCAGCTGGAAAACATCCCGTCATCTGTCTGCTGTCAACACTCAACTGCCCTCAAAGCCTCTTGCTTGTAAATAAGCATCTATACATTATCTGCTCCAGCTATTTAATGCCTGGCAACATCCCCAAAAAACAACATCTGTTTGTACCACGTGCCTGGGCCGTTGGGCGGTGTGCGTCAGGAATGAATGAGTGAGTGAGTGACTGGGTTGATTCACGAAGCTGCCCACCTTGTTAAAGAGGTGTCAGGAGGCAGTTTTCCAACGCCCACTTCCACTTATACTAACACCACCAGACACAGTCAAAAGACCTGTTTCTAAAACCGTACATGCACTGACAGATCGTGACATAAACTTGGCAATGTCAAGTGTTTTCAGTCTTCAGATCATTACCATTTTTTATGAGAACCATGGAAAATACAAGCTGCTTTAATGGATGCTGTGCATACAGAAAGTGTTGTTTTAATGTCTTAATGGTACATCTGGAACATACAGTGAATTGCATCTCTTCAAGGCAGACTGTCCCTCATCCAAAATGATTGGCATTGAATGGAGCGTTAGACAATGCAAGAACAAAGTGCCTCACATTGTGAAGCTGTGAAAAATACTTTAAATTATAATTAAACCAAATACATTCACCCCTAAGATGTTCCGTGACTGCCAGCCAAGGCTGTCCGTTAATACATCAGAGCAGCATTTATGAAACATGTGCACCTGGAGCACACTGTGGGTACATAATTGCAGCTTGGTCATGAAGGGTCAAGGAAAGAAAAGTTTCCAAAAGACAGTGCTGAGCATCTTTTATAACTGCCACTTTATGACCTATTCCCGACCCTGTCTCTTCACGACAAGCATAAAACTCTGACCTGTGGTTAACCAACCTCAAGAGAGAGAGAGAGAGAAAAAAAAAACGTCTTTGAGAAGCATGCCAGGAAACTACTTGGTATTATGACTGCAGTCGGGGAAAATGAGTTTGTCTGACTTTGAATTTTAAGCATTATTTCAGCTATGCTTGAACACTAAACCACTAATAGCTTACTTCAGAACTTCTCAAAGGTCTTCTGAGGCACTGCCTTGTTTTAGTCATGGCACATGCACAGGGGCTTCTCGCTGTATAAGACATTTTAATGTGCATCGTAGTTAATGTGTTATTGAACGTGTGGTTTTGTCTTAGGCCAGTTTAAAAGCTTCAACTCTTCTGGGAGCGTGCTTAGCTTACCTGGGAAGCAGAGTGCATTGGAGGGTGCGGTGAGGTCTGGTGTGGGTGCCCGGGATGGAGGTGGGGGTTGTGAGAGTTGTGATGGGGATTGTGTCCCTGCGGATGGTGGTGTGCACCCTGGCTGTGGGCTTGGCTGTGGTGGTGGTGTCCGTGGTGCTGGTATGCATGGGGAGGGGCTTGCAGGTGCTGGTGCGGATGCGAGTGCATGTGATGATGGCCGCCTTGCTCCTGCCGCGACGACATCATTTCCATCATGTGGCCCATTGAGTTCATGTTGCCGTTAGCGATGGCACTGTGGTGATGTGAAAGTGCAGCTTTCAGCCTCTGTGCAGACAAAAAGACAAAAAAAATGCAGCAATTAATTGCATTCTGCCATGAGTGTCTTCTTCTTTATGTTTGTACATGTCAGCCTCTTTCGGTGGGCTGATTAAGAGTTGGAGAGCAGGTTCATGTGCAGACAAGACAAATGGCTTCATAAACCCATATGTCAGGAGAACAAATCAAAGCCACTTAGCCTGTCCTCTGTCTGTCCTTCAGTCCTGTCATTCTTGGTCTTCACCTTACATGATTGCCATCACACTAGTCCCCCTCTTCATATTACTAAAAGCCTATTTTCCCTCATATGCGTGTGTGTGTGTGTGTGTGTGTGTGTGTGTATTCGTGTGGGTATGTGAGAGCTTGAATGTTGGTGAAATGAGGTTGCTGGTCAGGTGTGAACTCCCTCACTGTTGACCAAGCTAGCAGTAGGTTAATTGCTTCGGCTGTGTGGTCTTCTAGGCCCTGACAGGGATGATGTGTCTGTGGCCTGTGAGAGAGGCCAGAGAGAAACTCACTAAAGGCAGACTTGAGTTCCTCATGTTTACCAAATGCGTCTCTCCTCTCCTCAAGCCTGTTTTTCTGGGCATCACACAGAGACAAGCTCAAGCACACAACCCTGGCCCAAACCTAGACATAATAATAACTTCACACATTTACATTTAAATTATTTCTGTCAGGTTCTCAGACACTGGTAAACCTAGTTCAATGCAAGTAGTAAACTTCTATATTATATAATGTTTTATCTTCTAGTCACTTGCAGCAAAAAAAAAAGAGAAATATGACAAAATATAATTCGACAACAAATGCAACCAAAGATATTCAGTCCAGAGCTACTGTTATGAATTCCACAAAGTTTTCTATTCTCTTTCCCAGTGCTCCAGTTTCTCTCCCTGCTCCCTTCTCTCTTAACACAGCTGCTCTCAGTAAGTCCACACTCATTCCAAGGCTTTGTATCTTTTAACAGCCTTCACATTCATGATTCCCATCGGGAATGGTCTCCAGCTGGTCCTGCTCAAAATGTCAGGACATGACCAGAGCACAACATCAGTCCTCCATTCCTTGCTCGGACTTTCTGTGAGCGTTAGAGCTTTTTTACAGCTGAGGAAGCGGCACCATCAAATAAATAACTTTGGTAGACAAAAGACAAACAGCAGCTCAACTGTTGAGTTACCTGATATTTACATGAATGTTGTGTATTTGTAAAAACATTTACAAGTTGTCTTTACCTGATTTTCCATGCAGAGAGTGAGATGCAGAGAACAGCACATGAAACCAGCCCAGTGAAATTATGACCTTGCCGAGCCTGTTTCAGTTAAGTGCAGTTTCTGTTTGTCATACCAAGAGACTCCACGCAGTGCAACATTTCTTTAGCTTTATCTTTTCCTCCTCGCGATTAGTACTTTTTAATTTGCTCAGTTGTAAATTAAATAAATAAATAGTTATTTCTTTAATAAAAAGAAAGGCTCCTTGAGCACAACTATCGCAGCCCCTTTCCCATTGCTACCAATGAGAAATGGATTGAAATACCGCAACGTCTACACTTACACAGCGGGTGTCCTCAAGCCTGCAGCTGTCCGCGGTATTAGTCATATAGACTCAGTGAAGGTAATAAGCCTCCCAGAGGTCTCTATCCTGTTACCATCAACTGTTCAGTCTATATGTTTTTGCAGTGAACACAGATCAGGAGACAGAATAAAGAATGCAGAAGAGCCTGAATGCCATACAACTAAAATAGATAACAGACCAAAAGCTTAGAGATCAGTCACAGTCACCACTGTTGAAAAGAACATCGTCTGTATGTCACAGGATGAATTCGGAGCCTGTCAGCCCTCAATGAACACATTCCCTTCAGCTTTCCTCTTGTCAGTAGTCACCAGAGAGGTGAGACCCACCCCTCATGTGAAAGAGAAAACCAATCAAGGTTTGACAAGCTCCTGCCACTCACAGAGCAGACAATCACCTAAATGTACAGAAGTCAGAGGCTGCCTTTCCTCCTCCATACTTAGCTTTTGTAGCCCTGGCAAGGTTGTCTGCATGATGCTCATTTGGTGCAACTGGAGCTCCCTACCAACTGGGCGCCAAGGGAGAAGGACAGAGGGGGAGGAGAGAGGTGAAAGGGAGCAATGAAAGAGAAAGAAACCAGAGGTGGGGAGAGATTAGATGGATTCCGGTGTCTCTTCCTCACACACAATCAGCTCAAGACAGCAATTGCTCATTTATCAGTGTCTCAGGGAACGTTCCAGCTGGCAGTGCAGCACTATCTGCTTATTAATTGAATTAGTCTGCATCCAAAGAGACCAGAGTGTCAAAGCATAGAAGCAGGTCAGAGTGCTGAGGGGTGGCTCCAAAAGTCTGAGTGGGGATGGCCATGAACAGGACAGACACAAAGCACAAAAGGAACCAAATGTAACTCAGATACATCAAATCCAGGAAACAAAGACTTTGCAAATACGGACAACATTCAGGTGAGAACATGCTTAAATTAAAACCTTGTTCTCTTGTTCTTTCAAGATTCAAGAACCTCCAAAACAACACAATCATTGGCTATTGGAGTTTAGAGCAGCCAACTCTGCTGAAATCGAAAGAAGAAAAGAAAACTTTTATTACAAGTTACCATGTAACATATCAACTGCTATATACTTTAATAAGTGACGTGTCAAGACAAAACTAAAATTAAAGTTTAAAGAAAAAGGACACAGTTAAAAGCATGTCAGAAGAGAAAACCCTTACCGTGATCTAACTGTATTCCTGAAGTTATCTCTGCAAAAGTGTCTGCTGCATCTGGAGTTGAGACACAGCTCACTTAAACCCTTCTCAGCCAAAACTTAAGTCTTTGTATCCAGAACCACAGTGACGCAACTAAAGGATGTTAGCACAGTGATGATGAGCAGGCTGTGACTTTCAAACACCTTCATCAGCTCCCTAATGACTCTTTAACTCATGGTTGTGTTTCCCCAGACTTTGCTGAGCACAAGAACTTAACCACAATGTTCATTTGACTCTAATAACACACACATACATATACATTTCTCCTGCAGCAACATTGCTGCCACAGAAAACAGTCATTAAATCAGTGCAGGTGTTAGCCTGTGGCAGCACAGAGCACTTACAGATGAGATGGCATACGGCTGATCCCAGCACTGTCTGCCCTGCTGATGTAGGAAAAATGGAAAACAAAGCAAAGACAAAATAGGAAGAGCAAGTCTTTATGACACCATAAAGATAATTTCAGCTCCTGCAACCATAATTCTATCAACCAGCAGCACAAATACATTTGCTTGACACTACATTTCAACCATTCTGAGAGTGTACTGAAAGTAGTGGTCAATATTGATTTTCTACTGTTAAAGCACCATCCCTGTTTCAGCAATCTTTTGCCCAGAGGGAAGCTATCTCTTCTCAGACCTTTGCCCCTTGACCTCGCCACTCCCATCCCTTTTTTTAGGCCCCTTTCATTTATGTGGTTTCAGTGATACAGGTGATCATCCATTAATGATATTTATTAAAGGCTACTTCCTCTCTCTGACACGTCGGGCTTTGAGTGATGTCCCTGTGAGTGCTCTGGGCACATCCTAAGAACATACTCGGGTTTCTCCTCATCAGATGACTTCATATCTATTAACCCTGAGACGAGAAAGCAAGAGCACAGAGCAGGTACAAAGGGAGGAGACTATGCCTGGCTAAGGATGGGTAAATCAAATTCAGTGAGGTCAGGGTGAACACTTTTATTCCCCTTAAAAGTGGAGCAGTGTGCTATCAGGGGACCTGTGGCCCTCCGGCGCCTCCCATCAGGTTAGAAAGATTTAACCAGTCTGCAGAGTCTTAGTTTAACGGCAAAAAGATCAACGTTTTAAATGTACATCTTCCTTTTCCCATAAAAGCAGACCACAGAGAAATATTAAAACCCCTGTCTGTCTTTGTCAGCTTTTTGTTAACACAAGACTTACACAGTGTGTAATCACACAGTATTTCTAATTGCATAATGTATCATAGCTGTAACTTTCCTGGCAGAATTTATGTATGCCTAGGCCCCCCTAACTCCCACTCTAAACCAGACAGGGGTTCACCAGCTGCAGCTGAAACTAAGACTAAGGCAATGGCTCTGTTGCTTTGCCAGACACTCAAAGGATCCTGTTCCATCCTCACCACCACCACCACCATCATTACCTACCAGTGCCTTCCTGCAAAACCCACTCTCTGTCCCTAAAACTCCAAACTCCCATTAGTTAAATTTTATTAGATTTCCCTCTTGCCCAGAAAGGCAGCAACCCCCACTTTCTTCTCCTCTCTCTTGCTCACCCTCTCCTTCTCTCTTTCTCTCTGACACACACACACACACACACGTGCACACCTCTTGCCTATTCCTCCACCCCCTCTACCTCTGCTTGCCAAGAGCTGGGGACTGTTAAACTGATTTCCTCAGGGAATGGTGAGGCAGACAGTCTGATGGGAGAGCTGGGCTGTAACGTTGCCCCCTCTGTCCTCTCCCAGGTTGTGCGCCAAGCTGATCAGGGCAGAGCTGAACAGAGCTTCCCTGTGGTTCCAGACGCAAACAGGGATATGGACATAGACTAGCTGTTCTGCCAGGGCCAGACACTCTGGTGGTGCTTGGAGGAACCGTGGTGGTATGGGCGCAGCAAGACACACACGCCCACTGAGGAGAATGCTCCAAAGCATGCACTCATACTCTTGGCAGCTTCTGCACCCTGTCAAGTTAATGGATGGGCCTCTGACTCCAGTCTGCATATCCCCACTGTTCCCTTCTTGTAAAGCCCTGCTCCAGTGCAGCCTACGTGGTTATCACTACGTTCACTGTCACAATGTTGAACACAGACAATACCAATGACTGGCAGAGGCAGACAAAGCATCAACAGAAATGCTTAACACTAACACATTCTTGATTTATAAGATCTGAAAAATGGGCCAATCACGAGTCATAGGGTTACAAAACTTTTACTTGGAATGGGATGACTTCAGTCAAACAAGTTTCAAGGTGCTCAAAATATCAGGTTTTTAATATTTGGATTTTCCAGAAGACAACTTTTGAAAAAAATGTTTCAATCAATAAACTGCAACACTTGTTGTAATTTATCTATCTTTTTGATCATTTCATCATCATCATTCATTTTAAATTGTTCTATTTTGTTACATGTTTGGTATTTTCATCAATACTTTTTTCTCAGATAGTAAAATCTGTTTTACGAACATATAATTCAGTTTATTTAAATTAACATATGTACAACTGTAAGAAAGTTTTGCTTCAAAAGAAGCATTTTCTTTTTATAGAAGAAAAGGTTGTTCCAACATGTGATTATTAAGTTGCTTGAGAGAATAATAGGTTACCAAAGCCTGACTAAACTTTTTCAGGCTGAAAATCTCTGACCCAACAAACAAAGGTTGTTTTGGAGTCCTGAGTATTTTGTCTGCTGCTCAGGCTCCAGTGAGGCTCATGGTGACTGGAACGGTCCAGTCTGGCCTGTGTGGTGGTGGCAGCTAGTTTACCCAAGCTTGGCTCAAATGGAGTCCCATCCCATTCAAGAGCCCTGAACCATGACGAAATGGCCTTCACATGGACCTCCCATCAGCACCCCTAAAACAACACGCAGCCATCCAAAGACAAACAGATGCGACACTCTGCGCCACAACTGCTTGCCTTATCCTTGTATCCCAAACCACACAAAAGCAGGGAAAACCCTACACAGGCAAATCCATACACACGTGCATCTGCTCAAATATATAGAAAGTGTATAAACAGTCCTTGAAGGATCTAAATGTAGCAGGTTCGTCCCTTTCTTTCCTGCTTGATACAGCAGCATTTAAAAAAAGTAATCTAATCAATTGCACCAAGTTTTTGTATCCATACAGTTTTTGTATCCATACAGGTGCTGCATATTCATACATATATATATAAATATATATATATATACATATATATGTATATACCAACGCCTGAAATTTTTTTTTCATCCAAGACCTCCACTTCAAATGTAAATTGTTGCTTTTGGTTTTTTATCAAAAACCTGCAGGGAGGCCCAGTGCCTCCCTGGGGTCCGCAGGGAGAGAGATGTATGTGGTGAAGACATTTCCTCCTTGGACTTCTACAACTCTGGAGTTGATGTATTCATCTATTATTCTCTCTATATGACCCTCATGGATCTTCTGGCCCACATCTGGCTTGCTTCCGATGCTGTACAGGATCGAAAAACGTCCTACACATACATATATGTGTATATATATATATACACACACACACACATACATACATACATACATACATATATATATATATACACATACATACATACATACATACATACATACATATCTGACAATGACTGTTTTCTTGTGTTACTTTAAAAAATAAAGAAAGAAAGAAGCGTGGATAAAACACATGACTTCATAAAACATGTCATACAGTGGCTGGATAGGACTGACTATAAAGCTGCAGACACTTTGCAGCATGTGAGTTTATTTTTAACACAGAGTTATAACAATATTTTACACAGAGTAAAATATTCATCAAAAATAGACACACTCTTTGGCAATGACAATAGAGGGGCAGCGGCGAGCTGGTTCATGTCCAGCACTGATAAACTGGCAGACATATTGATTCAGCAGTCCCTAAGTTTTTTCACTCCACTCTGCTAAAACTACTCAACTCTATGGCAATAGAAGGAAAGAGTTAAAAAAAAGAAAAAACAACAAAAAACTAACATTTTACTAAGTGTCTGGTATCCTGTTTGACTGCACAACTACATCCATGTACACTAAGCTAACCACAAATATGCACATAACCATTGTGTATCAAAACCATGTGTAAACCCTGACTTAATGGTTTTCTTCAGCTCACTTTGTCCAAAGATGTTTTGACTCCAAGGACAATGAGTACCAGCTAGGGTGTGAGTGCACTGAAAAAAAAAAGCCACTTGCTCACACAGTGAGCATACATACGAGTATATACAGCGCACGTACACATGCTCACTGAAGCAGCCTGCAGATTCAGCTGTGCTCTTAGCTCACCGTCCTAACTCAATGACATCACACCCTGACAATGCCACCATTCATACAGATGTTGCTCGAAAAACCTTGAGTTAGGCTCCAATTGTGTGTGGTGCTCCTCCTCACATCAAGAGGTTTAGCCAGAGGTGCTTCCCTGCTATTGTGGAGGAAAATGGGAGGAAGACATAATGAAGTTTCTATGTAAGCTAATGGTTTAGCTGCTTGGAAATGATATCATGCTGAAGTAACTTCTGAACTGATCATCACGTTACAAGGATCAAAACTGACACATCTATGGCTGCTTTACAAGTTTGAACATTCTTGGCATCTTTGGTACTACCTTCCCATTTAAGGTGTAACCAAATCTCTAATATAAATACCTGCTGCAACTCAGTAACCACAGTTAAACCTTAGAACAGTCAGGTGACAGTAGTGCACAAGAAATACTTGGATTACGGGCTCTCTTGTGTGCCATGAAATATTTCTTTAAGAGAAGCACCATTTTTCCTCTCCTCAAGTAAAAAGGAGCATATTTAGAGCATGCCAGGAATTATGTCATCTACTAATCCAGTGCCAGCTCCACGGCCAAGTGGGCTGCAGCGAAAGAACATATAGTATTGTTTACCACATAAAAATCTCAGCACCTAGCCTGATGCTTAGTGACAAATTTATTGTCCTTAGTAACAATGTAAACAATAGATGATTGGAAGATAATAAAGAACACATTTTCATACACCAGCACCCAAGTGTTTCAAGGCTGCTCTGTCTGAAATTAGAAAGCAAGCAGGATATGCAGCAAGCATGGAGCTCATTCAGAGGAGACAAAAAAAACAAAAAAAAAACAATGCTTATGTTCTCCAGTCAGTGATGTGAGCTGAGTCATGTACCACAGTTGGCATTCACAGATGTTTTTTTTGAAGAAACCTGATAAGGGCTTGTTTGGACTTTTCTCGGTACAGATAAAATGATAGTGAATGCCTTCATCAAACACAACATTCAAAGATAACACATATGAGTGTAAGAAAGGTTTGTAGAGGAGAACACAGCAGGGATTCATGAGTGTTTTTATAGTTTGTGTATCTTCACTGTGATTTCTGCATTTGTCTCATTTGTCCCTTTAAGCACACGACTCTCTCTCTCTCTCTCTCTCTCTCTCTCTCTCTCTCTCTCTCTCAATGTATTTAGTGCATGGCTCTATAAGTGTGTGCGTCAACATGCAAGGACTGCGACACAAAGTTGGAGCAGTGATTGGGTCTGTGTGTGAGTGTTTGCAAGGCCCTGTGGAGAACTGGCTCTGACTGGTGACGTAATGCTTTGGCTGGCGTGCTGTGGAACTTGGCCTTGTCTCTGCTGCGTTTCCTCCACGCTGCAAGGGTCAGTTATCCCACAGCCTCCAGCACACAACACGCACCATTCAATTCCCCAGACCACAACAGAGCAGAACTCAACCACACCCGGCACCATGAGCACCCAGTCCTTCACAAGAAGAAAAAAAAAAACACTTGAACCAAGACTAATAAAACATTCCAATCTCTGCAACACCCCCAGACAACACACTTGAAGCATTAAGGAGGGCATGCATGTCAATTATTCCTCTATCAGGCTGTGTTGGACCACTTAAACGATGGCACTTGAGGGGAAAATCACAAAGAATGGCAGTGATGCAGATACAGTCTTTGTCCCAGAGAGCCCAAACAGAAAGCTCAGAGTGAGATATGAGTCCCCCAGGGGCCACAGCAGTCCTTTGGCTCATTAACTATTTACACCAGAGACAGGCCTCACTACTACTCTGGCCCACCACAAAAATCAATTAGCCTTCATTAGCCCAGGCTCTGGGTATTTTTCTTCTCTGACAGGGGAGCAATAATCCTGCAACTGATGGCTACAAAATATAAAAATCACATACACCTATAAATGTACAGTACATGCTTGCATTTAGAGAAAGACTAAGGAAACTAAGCCCAGTTTTCAATTTCATTCACAAAATTCTTTCATATTTTCATACTCATTCACTGTTTTGTCTTGGAGAATATCAATACAGTCTCTCACCTTTCAACTCCCCTGCTCATTCTGTCCGTCTGTCTATTTCCTTCATGTCTATCATAGTCCCACTCAATCCCCTTTCCTGCTCTCATAATGTAAACGCTGCGCAGAAAGAGTGCATCCAGGTCCGCTCCTCTGAGGTGTGGGGTTACAGTGCGGAGATTTCCCATTGGCGGAAAGTCAACATGGTCAGGGTAATGCAATTAGAGCTAGATTGGGAACGTCGCAAGGGACACATGGGGCTGATCATGGCCCAGTTACCCGATAGCGAGGCCGTATTTATCGACCTGGCCCGTGCAAGGATATTACAGACATTAGAGACCCTGTCTAAGATTATGAAACCCACGCTGGAGATTGCACCCAGATAACACAATTAAGTCTCTCACTTTTGGTTAACAATCATGGAATTCCATCAGTTGCTTTCGGACATTAGGGAGCAGAATTCAAACTGATTCACATTTGGTTGTAGCACCACGCGTCTAAATGGCCAACTAACCAGAAAGTTGCACGGTTAAAGGACCTACAGCCACTTAGTGAGTGCATATGTTTATGGGAAAGCTAACAGAGCATTTACAATTCAATTACACAGATAGGAGGAGGGGAAAAAAAGGGTAAGATGTGTCTGGATGACGGCCAGAGGAGAGATAAGCCTAATACACTAATATTGTGTTACCCTAGTGTGTTGCCATAGGAACAGTTGAGGAGATTCAAAAGACTACAAAGACAATCAATCTTGAGAGAGCAGGAGGAAGAGAGAGAATTAAATGCCCTGGGACTGCTCCCACTCTCCACTATCAGAGCAATAACTCTTCTAATGACCTCTGCTACCTCTTCTTTCTCTACAAGACACATTTCTCCTGAAAACTCTACAAGCCTCTTTGAACACAAAGAGCAGCCAAAGCTTTTCATTATAGTGTTTTTTTTTCCTCAAGTTAAGCTTCTCTGCTTATTCGTTTTGAAAACAAAGGTTACATATTGCTCAGTATCAATATTAATAGTATATTATTAATCCCTATCAACTTGAGTGTAATTGTTCAGGCTTTTTAAATTATTAATCAGAGGAATTATATCAGTCACTGGAATTCGTGCGGCAGCATTACTAGCCTGCAGAGTCATCCTGTATACAAATGTATAACTTTCGAAATCCATCTACTTTCAGCCTTTCTCCTTCCACAACTCATTTTCACTGCTATAACTGTCTGCTTTGTGAAGGATGAGGTCATTTGATTTTTCCCCGCCGTGTTAAACTAGTGCTAACAAGTTGCAGGACCTACAGAACATGCTCTGTACATTAAGATATACATCAGGCAGCCGGTGGGCAGTCGAGCCACAACCACATAAAGAGCCCATTATTCCAGTCAAGAGTCTCCTGCGCTGCACTGGCAGGTTCAGACACAGCTTTGATTACACACCAAATGATGAAATCCACACAGGCCTAAGAGCACAGCTTTGCTGGCACAGCTCAGTGGAAAAGAAAGTTGCAACACATGTGAGTGTGCGCTTGTGTATATGTGTGTGTATGCACCCATGTGAATGCTTGCATATACTTACCAGTTTGGCTTCTGAGTGCATGGAGGGAATGTGAGTGGAGGAGCAGGAGCTGCTGTGGGCAGGGCTTTGCATGCCCATCATATTCGAACCCATGGACATTTGTCTCTCCATCTGCAAATAACAAAAATATGGGATCAGTCATTCTCACATGTCCAGGCATATCATTTTCATACCACAAATGCTCGCATACAGAATCTTGAGCTTCTTATACTGAGGAGATGTCATCACTCCTTCCACATCAGAAACATTAATATTAAATGTGTAACACATATCCCACAGTGTGTGAGATGAGAAAGCAAGAGAACCTGATTTCACATGACAGGCTGCCCTATGCACTGCTCTGTGTGATGATAACTGGAACTGACCCAAAACAGGAAGCCAGAACAGAGGGACTTAACACAGGAAGCCAGTGCAACAGGGCGTACGTGTGCGTTTCTGATAGTAATGTAGTGAGTTTCTGTAATACTGATACATCAAACCTCAGCCATTCTAGCTTCAATATCACTTTATAGGTGAATGAGATCTGAGTCAATTTTACAGGAAAGAAGAGTCAGAAGAGACACAGAAACAGAATTTGAGTCTTCATTAATGTTTGTGTGCATGTGTGTGCATATGGCCTGCCTCTGGCTGACCCTGGCCAGAGTGGTCATGTGTCACAGCTGAGACCTGAATGTGAGGAAATCAGCTGGGTAAGCTGACAGGGGTGAGAGGTCACCTGCGCTGGGTGATAATGTGAGTAGTGTTCGCTATGCAACGCAAGCAGGAAAGAAGAAACCTTTGTTTCAGCGACTGAATGCATATATGTGTGTGTGTGTGTGTTTGAGCGGCTGTGACCTCCCAGCTGCTGAACTCTGGCTGATGTGGTGGTCTCCATGAGGAATAACCCCCCTCCACTCCTCCCCATGTGTCCATAGAGAGTCAGGTCTAAAACCTGACACATAACCCTAATTGCAGTAAGTGTGTTTTGTGTAAAAATATCACCCAAACCTGCACCCCTTTCCTGAACCGTCAATCTTCCCCAAAATCGCTCGGCTCCTAATTTAATAAACATGGGAGGGATTTTTCAATAACATAAACACAGGCTGTCTGGTGTTGCAATAAGAACATATGTTAAATCATTAGAACTCTTATATGAAGAGTTTTCTTTCTGTTATCATTCCCTTTAATGTGACTCTTCTTTATGGGTTGATTAAAAGTTTATTTCCTACACCCAGTGGAGGGATCATTTATTGCTGCAGGAGATAACGGTCTCAGGTCTATGGCGGAGGAAGAGCAGGCCTCCTGTCAGTCAAAGGGTTGCTGCTTCCCTTCTCAACTTCCTAAGCTGACCGACCAAATTGTCATTGAGCAAGATGCTGAACCCCACATCCCCCGCCCTCAATGCGTTTCTCACTTTTAAGTAGCTTTGGATAAAAGTGTCTACTAAAGAAATAAGTGCAGTTAGTCATTTTAATGGTGATAGAAAGCCTCATGACTGCATACCTACATAGTTTGTATGCAGTCAGGGTGTGCGGCAGTCTTTCACGTCATGATAACAGAGTCTTGTCCTGCATGTGTCCAAAAGAGAACGTGATCTGTAGTCTGTAGTTGTACTCACGGGCATCAGTACAGCGGAGGAGCCGGGCATGGTTGGGTCTGGCAGAGTTCCAGGCATGGAGGCAGGCAGAGGCTGTCTCTGTCTGTTTCGTAGGTGCAGTAGTGAGGACAGAGAGCCGGGGACCGGCCTGAAAGGACACACAAACACACATCACAAACTTCAGGTTATACTGCTGATCAGGAGATAAGCTAAAAGAATGGATGACTTCAAAACGCTACAAAAAAGAACCAAAAAAAACAACACATAAAGCTTTATGGTTGTTAAATGATATTTTAAATCCTTGATAATAAAATATCTTTAAAATAACTTAACATCAATGAATGAATGAATTAGATAATTCATACTTTCTCCACTTTTTGTCAGTTTTTAGCTTTACACATTTTGGCAAGAAAATGATGAAAACTGTGCTTCTCATTTTTGTCAATTTTGTTTGTGCAGCCACAAACTCAGAATAGAGAGAACTGTGTATGGTTATGAAACCATGGCACACTTTAAGCTGAAACATCTTGGGGGGGCTTTTGATGCACTTTAAACAACTGCAACTCATGTAGCGCATACAGTGAACAACAATGTTGGTGATGCTGAATGAGTTGTATTTGTCTGGAGAACCACATGAGATGAGCATGAAGAGAATCCCATTTAGAAGCTTCTGCAGAAGAGGAGGCCCAGTGGGGAGAATGTCCTTCAGTGACCACAAAAACGTGTGCGGACTGACAGGCCTATCCACACTCACGGCCACATCAATAAATCACATTTACGGAGGACTAGACTAAGCTTAAATTAATGACAGCAGACTTGTCTCAGTCACTGGCTCAGGGCTGTAACCATCCAAACACCCACACCACCTACAACTGCGCGCTGAAACATCATTTATCCAACTGCCACCAAATTCCTGCTTGTAAGAACATTCATTTCCAGCTGCAGGATGATACACTGCCCAAATGCATACGGTTACCGCTCAGTCGAAAAACCACCACCACAGCATAATTCTGTAAGAACCTGCATTAAAAAAAGAAAAAAAAAAAATCAATAATTCCCCAGTTATCAGTATCATTAGGATGAATGCTGTTGTCCACCAGTCAATACAGCTCAGCTTCCTTGCACATTAAGAAATTAGGACAAGCAAGAAGCATTTAGGTTAGCTGTGTTGAACAAGTCCATGTAATCAATTGACAACATCATAGCCATGATTACCGTAATAGCGAGTTGTGAAGGACTGATGGCCAAATAGAGGGGTGAACCAAAGCAAACGCACCCCCACCTGAATAAATACCTGTATTTTTCTAGACTTAAATATGTACATTTATACTCCAGGCACTTTAGATTGCTCCACACACATACACACAGACATGCATTATTACCCTCCTGACTGTGTGTCATTCCCATCTAACATCCTAATTTATCTAAACCACACTCATTTAACCGCACATATGACATCTGAGCAACATTGGGAATCCAAAACATTTCCACATGGTAAAAATCATGAAAGTACAATGAGGTATGTTAGTGTTGCTGCACACATCAACACAGTTTCCCTCAACATTTAAACTTTGCAAGCATTCAAGAGGATAAATAACAATCACATGACAGTGATGTGGATAAAAACTGGTTTGTTGGATTTTTATCCAGTAAAACAACTGCCTAAAGACTTTTTTGGTGCATTGCATGTGCACAGACCTCATCGCCAGAAAAGTTGAGCTTCTCTAAAATCAGACAAAATTATAAATCTGTATGTTGTTCATTTGTTCAAGCCTTTATTTAATAGACTGAAGGCAAGTCAGGAGGACACACACACATACACACCCCATGTTAATCTATAGCCACATGGTTGTACATTGACACAGAATGAGATCTGACATCATCCTGTTGAAATAACCAGGAAAAAACATTCCAATATATCTCTCTGCATCAATAGTACCTTTATACATATTGATGTAAATATAATGTTGACCTGGATGGGTCTCTAAACCTTCACACGTAGAACGTTACATCTGTTTTCCCCCCAAACAAGCTGAAACATGGACACATCTGACCACAAAAGCACCTTTCCATTTGAGGTGGGTTTGTATCATCAGTATTTCTTTTGTCTTCTTCTTCTAAGATTTTGTGGCTCTAGTGGTCTTTATTGACAGCTTACAGACAGGAAGGTGGGACAAAGAGAGAGATTAGGAAAGACATGAAGCAAAGAGTTCCAGTCTGGGAGTCAAACCTGCAACCACTGCAAGCTGCCTCTGTATACAGGCCGCCTGCTCAAACCACTGAGCTATCCAGTGGCCTAGCTTCAGCATTTCTGAGGAGAGGGCACATGAGTTCTCACTAATACAGTTTCATGTTTCATTTTTGGATACAGCAGCAGTCTGTGTTGAGTGACAGTGGTTTTCTGAGATCGTCTCAAGCCCATGTGGCTATATCGATCTCAGTGGCATGACAGTTAATCATGTAGCTCTGCCTGAGGGCTTGAAGGTCACACACATCTAGCAGTGGTTTCTCGCCTTGGCCCTGACACACTGAGACTCTGAATCTTTTCACAATATTATGCAATACAACATCTTTTTCTATACAGCGGCCTTTTTGACTGTGTTCCTGACATGAAAATGTTTACATTTTCTTAATACATTGATGTTTGTCGAGAAGGCAGTGAAAATAATTACCTTTGTACTTGTGTCTGTTACATGAAGGAGAATAGAATAAAAAAATATTTATAGTTAGGTTTCTGTCCAAACATTTTGGGAAATGGGGTTTTCTGAATAAGATTTAAAGGAGTAGAGGGCCAAGAAAGGGTAAATTAATTTACGTCTGAACAAATCTTTAAAACTACCACAACAAAACAGTACTCTGTTTTACAATAAACAGGGGATAAAATATTACTTTTGCAGCAGAGCTTGCACCAAAACATAACCTGCTTATGTAGTGGAGAGAGGAAAAAAAAAAACACTAACTATTTACAGGACTTCATCTGGGGATCAACTTGCTTTGTGCTGGTTCTTCCGATACAGAAAAACATGTCCGTGAAAATAATACATGATAAAAAAGATATCAGTTTTCTTAAAACAAGAAAAAAAGTAAAAATAAAAGCAATCTTCAAGTGATGACAGATTTTTTTTCCCCGATACTAGTCACATAAAATTAAAATCTGCAGAAGAATAGCTGGTTCCAGCTTGTAAAAGACAATTTCCTGATTCTTGTGTAATCTGTCATGTTAGACTCTGGCATTGTTTTTAAACACCAAATTAAACTACTAACTAGCTTAACTACTTAATACAAGCTATTCAGATAACAATATGTTTATGTTATGAAATTACATATTGGTATCAAAATACTTTTGGATATGTCTATGTACAGTATGATTCTAACGTTGGGGTTCTGCTTCGAGTGTTTAGTAAACACAATAATCACAAAACTTTGTCTAAATAAGTGCATATGCTAGTGTGTGTCATTAAGAGTGTGTGAACACGAGTGTGTAAGTTTGTGCATGAATAATGACAGGCTACAGCTCCACTGAGGGGTTTGATAATAGCCCAGGCCTTGGGCCCCAGGGGAGAGCAGGTAGACACTCTGCAGCCCTGACCCTGCACTCTCACATTACTGAGTGCTCCGCTCTCAGCTAGTGCCCGCCCCAGACCCACCACTGCAACACCACCCCCTACTACCTTCAATCCATCATGTCATCGTTACTAGATCTTCTTCCCTCCCTGAATCCTTCTTTTACTTTTTACATTCTTGTTCCATAATCTATTCCTCTAAGATTTTCAGGTTTTTTTTTCCCCTCCCCATTGAAGCAGAACTGACTTTATGACTCTCTTCTGGACTTATAGTTGTGCCCAAACCCCAACTCAAACCCCTCTGCTCAAACCTACAAATCCTGCCATGTGCACACACACTAATCTTTACTGTCCCAGTCCCCACAGTCTGAGCCTCAACTCAAGTACTTGGACTTTAACGCAAGAAGCTTGGCAGTTATCCAAGAGGAGCGAGAAGAGAGAGGTGCAGTCAGTCCACTGACTCACATCCTTCCCTTTTTGACTCTGCTCCAGCAATGATGTAATGCTCTTGGCTTTTCGCCCTCCCCTCCACCCAGTGCCTGCCTACCCCTTGATTTTGTCCCTCCCTCCTCTCCTCCTCTCACTTTTCCCTCTCTTTCCCTCCTCGACTCATCCAACATCACTGCACTAGCTCCTTGCTGGGTGAAGTCACTCTGAGCGCTGGGTAGACACAGCAGCTAAAAACTTTTGAACGTAACCAAAACATCCCAGGGCCAAGTTCCAGACATTTGGGAGATGGTGGTGCAGTCACCATGGGAACGGAGGTAAACAGAGGGGGAAACAAGGGCCTCAAACAGCTTGCAGCTGCCTGGCTCTCTGAGTAAACACTACACAGGACCTGCCCCTGATTTACTGCCTTTAATCACTTGTGGGAGGAGAGTGCCATGGGGTTTGGACTGAGGAAATAATACGAATCTGATCAAATAAATCAACTGTAATGGCTTACGACACAGGCTGACTTTTATTAGTGGGCAAGAGAAGAGATGGATGTTGGGAGGGTGCTATACTGGGGTGGAACTAAGATGGGGTGTCCTCACATTATGGTGCCCCGGGTTGAGCAAATCCATACGTACACATAAATGAGGAAGTGTTAAGAATTACCAATCAAATATGAAATTATGTTTGATTCGTTAAATAGTACAGTACAGTCATATCAGCAGTGAATTGGGAAAACTAATCTATATTAAGCATATTTTTAAAGGCTAACTTGGCATCTGTCATAAGTACCTGACTGATTCAAGAATAGCTCGCACATATAGCTCCTTATACTTTTGAATTACCTTTCATCTGTGTCACTGTTCATCAACTATTTCTTTTAATCATACCACTGCCTTTATCTTCCCTGTCATTTCATAATTCCAGAACATTTTTTATCTTTATTTATTCATCTTTATTCTTCAAATCATATACTTTCATCCAAACATGACCCATCTTTTCCTTTCTTGTATGAAAATACATGTCCTCAACCTCTTCTGTCTTTCATCCACCCACCTGATCCTCCATTTCCTCCCTTCCGTCTACCTCCTAATACCCTCTTCCTCTACTCCATGTACCTCTGATCCCATTTTTCCTCTTCTCTGTCCACCTCTGATCCCCTGTTTTCCACTTTTCCCTACGTTGTGATCCCTGTGCTCCCCAGAGTTGTGCGGCATGTCCCTGTGTGTGAGTTGCTTGTGCAGGAGCCTGTATGTGTGGTGGCCCCGGGGCAGGGATGACACAGACCCGCTGGAATGAGAGGGAACAGATTCTGGGCGTTCCTCGACAAACGCACTATTAAACCCATTGCAGTACACAATGAGCTCATCTTAATTCAGGTCAGATGTACATCCTGCGAGCTCTCTTTCTTTCCTTTTCTCTCTCTTTTTATTTTGCAATTGATTATTCTATGTACATTCTAATGTGTCTACATTAGAATAACAGTTTATACACAGAAATCCCATCTTTGACTGTGTAAAGACACATTTGTCAAACCAGGGTATGCAGTAGAGGTCCTACATTCCTGCACTCAGGTCGTACCTCCCTTATCACAACTTTATGAATGCAATCTGATCATAAACAACAATAAAATATGTTTATTTTAAAGTATGAAGTCTTTGAGATCACATTTCGCCTGAGGAAATAAACTATTTCTCCATGCTTACAGTGGCACCACACAGAGAATAAATACCTACCATTTTATTAGATACATGGGGCAATTTTTTAGTCCATTCTATGGAAATGTGATATGCAATAAATATATTTATCAAAATCATAAAATCTGTGACTTAGCATGAACAGCCACAGTACTCCAGGAGTACTCATTGTGAACAACTGGGAGAATGAGAGACAATCATAAGAGAAATCAATATCTGATGATCAGCTTTACAGATTTACAAAGATGCAAGCAATATCAAGATATTATAAATGGCAATGGTTGTGGACTGGGGAGTAAATTGTAATCGCTATCAATAAAAAAAAAAAAAGTCCAAAAAAAATTCTTTTTAATACGTATTTTAACAACAAACAGGCATCACCAACCTACTTTAAACTGTGTAATTGGAAGTTTTAAATAACTGGTCACTTATCTCCAAATATCTTTGCAGAAAACAGGACGTTCATATTAAACATGACGTACTAGCCTACACTTTGCATGAGACTGGTGTTCAGAAGGCATGAAGACCAAAAATATATACGTTCACTCCCTTAAAGGCATAAACAAAGACCGCAAGAAGCTGGCGTCTGAGGTGTGAAAGCTAGTGTGCATTTAAAGCAGCATGGGAAATGAAACCACAAATTGACTTCCTTCAAGTTCTGCAAGATATGACATTGCATGCTGTGTGCCCTTGGTGGAGCATCACTAATAGTGCAAATATATATAGAAAAACCTTCCTTCTAGTGAGTGAGAAAACACCATGCATAGAAACGTAAATCAATAAATGAGTGTGGCACACTGCTTTTAACAGTTTTATGTCTAATATTGGGGAGTAATGTAATGTAAGTACTTATGTTCTATTTTGAAATATGAATGAAAATTGAAAAGAGGCTGAGTTGGTTTTGCTGTCACAAACCAAAACTGCTGACCTCTATCGCCAGTGGGTTTTGAGGGCTATACCTCTTGAGTTCACACAGTGATGGAAAATAATACATTGCTTGCACTTACTAAGGACAATTGTACTTACAAACTTATAATACAAATAAAAAAAAGGGATTGTTTGCCTTTAATTGCAACATGCGGGTTCAGTGTCTTGTCAAAGGATCAGATAACTGATTGCAAACTCCTCAAAACTCTTAATTTGCAGTGAATCACTGAAAAATTACTCATTTAAGTAATTAAATTATTATTATTATTTTAACACAGGCACTGGGAAAAAGGTATTTGAATATAGCATTATCATAAATTGGTACATACATTTCAATCCATCTGAAGTAATCATCTTAGCTGTGCTATGTCATGGAAAAAGAGAAAATAGCCAAAATAAGGAGAAAAAGAAAAGTAATTTTAATACTTTATGCCCACACCCATCTATCCACAAAGCTCCCCTTACAAGTCAAAAGGTTGAGGTTTCTACAAAATGTTATAGCTTACATGGTTGACTGGTACTGTCCAACACATTTATCTCTGACACAACTCAGTACAATATGTTTATAATCAAAAAGCAGAGTGCATTCAGAACTTTTGGACAGCACTTCCCTTTGTATGATAATGATAGCCGTGACATTAAGATCTGCTGGCCGTTTGTTATGCCTGGTTTTAACACTGGTTTGTGTCAGCGCAGCTCCCCGAAGACCTCGTTTGAGGACTGAGAGCAGAGGGAGGGAGAGAAAAAGACGACGAGAGAGGTCCTCAGGTTTCACAGCTGCGGGCCCAGCTCAATCCTAAAGTAAATGGACTTGAGGAAAGCCAATCCTAATTGATTCCAAGCCTCAAAGCTCTTTAGTAAACATTGTGGAGCAATGAAAATGACTTGTTTTCCTAATTCACTGGATGCTCGTGCTTTGCAGCACAGAGAAACAAAATGAGGAAGCAGATAGAAGCAAGATCAAGCTGATTTTGTTTGTCTCATTCAGAGTGAAATTCACATACATGTACGCGCACTCCACTATCATTGACAGGGATAACGGTTTCTTAATTGTTTTTAAGGTTATTAAGACTGACACAAACATCGGAAGAGCAGGAACTGATGCTTCTAGTTTTAAGACTTTTGTTCAAAGATATGTAAAACAACACATACTAAAGAGCTCAATTTTATGGGCTTGGAAGGATAACAGGGCAATTAAAACATGTGTCACACGGAATCATGTATCTTTAGCAGCCCACCTAACCCTCTTTCAGGACAGTGCACAGCTTGCCTATGAAGTGTCCAGCATGTTCTCTTTGTAGGAAGTTCCTGTGGAGAGACTCTGTGTATGGAGACTTTGGTTGGTGCTGATGGCATCCTGTGGAAGCGCCGCTTGTCAGCGGAGGGGTTTCCTCAGTCCATTTTCCCGCTGATGTGAACATTTCCAGTTCAGTTTTCTCTCATGTGAATCTTCTCTTCCTTTTCACGTGTCAGGATTCAACCATCCTTGTAAACAAGTAATGCTTCTGCAGTTTTATCACATGGGCTGAAGCAGTGAGTCTCTGCTTTAATAAAGCAAGGAGTTCATAATGACAGGTAAACTCAGGTGAAGCAGGCCCGGCAAAGTCTCTGTTACTGGCAGTGATTGGTGCTTCTCCTAGGGGATGAAATTCCATCCCTGTGGTTGACAATGAGCCTGACGAGGTGTCAGTCAGGCTTAGTGATGGGCCTCCCATCCAATATTCACCAGCTCCTCAAGCTGTAAATCTACACAGGACAACCTGGACATAGAGCCAGCCTCGTACCAATCCACCTCAGTGTCCAACTAGCTTGCCACAGGCCTCGTTTACAGTGAAAAGGCCCTGGCACAAGCTTGAACTGTGTTCGTAAAGCCACAAGGAATTATTTAGGTCAGTGGAGTGCACTCATGTGACAAAAAAGACTTCAAACTCATGCTTCACAGGTTGCTCATAATGTATAGTTTCTATCTGCAAAGGAGAAATAGCTAGTAAGGTGGCGGGAATTCCTATACATTGAAATTAACTATTTTCGAGCGTGAAATGCTAAACTGTTTCAAAGGCAGTAACAGCTGGGGCCTCAACAGTGACCTCATCTAGTCCTTCGGGACCCTCTTTGCTATGTTCTGCTAGGGGACAATACTGAATGAACAGCAAAACATGAATTTCCAGCGCCGTATATTCTTTTCCAAATGTAACTAAACACTGACATTACCTCAGAGACCATAGATGAGTGACAGTCGGCATGAGCACAAAAGGACCATGCTGAGCCTGAGGCTGTCACCATAACAGGGACACACTTCAGGTGAGAGGATACAATGTGGTACTTGTCAGATCATTTTCGGTCTGTCAGCAATTCTCAGCAATGCCTCTCCCCCCCGTGGTAACAAAATAGAAAATTACATAAACAAATATAATGAAATGAAAAGATAAAACTGTATGTTCCTTCTTTTTTATATTGCGATTCAAGTAAAACTTTCAGCTTTTCTATCTGTTAGTAAACTTTGCAGATGTATCAGTTGACTTTTTTGGCACTCACCCTATCTGTCTATTTGTAGATGGAGCCTGAGTGATGACAGAGCTGGACTGAGGGGAGGGCAGGGCCTGCTGGATCACTATGCTGGTATCATGACTGGCCATCCGTGAGAGAGACTGCTGGTGCTGGCCTTGGCCTGCTTGGCCATGAAGTGAGATATTCTGCAAAGAAAATCGAAGAAGAGCAAGCAGAGGACACAAGCTTAGGGACCTGTAGAGAATGTCTTATTTTACTCAGCAACCTGTTTTTGATTTTTGTTTACCCAGCTTCAGTGTGTATGAAGAATTATGTAAACTGTCGTCTACAACTTTTTTTGTCTTGCACAAGGGACATATTGACTGTCTAATAAAGACCAGGTTCCCTGGAAACACTTCTGGATGTGTCATGAGTAATGACTATGAATTCCAAAATAACTAACAATACTGTATGTGTTTGTTTTCCCCCTTTATAATTGCCATTAAAATAAGGTTTATCAAACTAAGAGCTAGTCAAAATCTTTGTCATTGGGGGATACTGAGGGAAAGGGATACTGATCAAACATTCTGCCGCTACTCCTGCTGTACCATTTTGTGGTAGATAAGTATTTCTCATTAATACCATTTGCTGTTTTTTTTAGGTTTAATTTTTTTTGCTGCTTATTATTTCTGCTTTTTGTGCGCATTACACCCCCACAGTGTCTTGCTGTGACTCGCCGCGTGATGACTTAGCAGAGCCTCCCATCATAAACCACACAGCCTGGGCAGGCTAGACATGGCTGACCTGAGCGGAGAAAAGCTCCAGACCCAAACCTCCCAGACAACAGCTTAGCTGGAGCATGCACTTCACATCTTCCCAGACGTTAGATAAGCAGTCTGTCTTGTGGTGATTTGACTACTACCCATGCTTGAAGCAAAGGTGCCTCAGGGCAGATCTATAATGCATAAATAATTATGTTCTCTGACAAATGTCAAATCTTTGGGCCTTTGCTTTCTTGCAAGTCTGTCTGGCCAATCTGCCTGGTTTTGCTGTTGCAGCCAAAAACTTGTCTCAGGGGTATGGTGTTATTTCTGGAAAGAAATACGACTCCCTCCTGAAGAGATGGCTGTAGAGCTGTTTGAAGTTACAGGTGAAGAATGTGATCTCTGTTCTCTTCATCTATGGTAGGTGACAAATCGTCATCTTTTTAGACCTGTCTGTTACTGTTGACAAGACAAATGGGGATCACGGAATTTGGCATCTGAGTCTCAGGAAAAGGTAAATGGGCTGCATGAAAGAGAGAGAAAAAAAAAGCAGAAATATTGTCACCATATAATTACCTGTGGTTATTGGGCTTTTTAACAGCTGAAAAAAGTGTGGTTAAGTGAGAACTGCATGTTTGCTATCAAGTTCCTTATCAGTTCATGGTGTGAGGGTGTTGAGGGACTGATGATCAAGATAAAAGTTCAAAACCATCTCACATAACCTCAGTGGATGGCTGTGGCTTTGGGTTTAACTGTTTTTTGTTTGGTTTTTTCTTGTTTGTTTTTTTTTATAACCTGAGGCTTTGTCTTTTACTCTGGAGTACCTGTTTACTGTCCTCCTCTTCTTGGGCTTTGCAAAATTCTTGCTCAATGGAGCAATCCAGTTCATTAAACAATCCCACTTCCTCGCAGTTCTTCAAGAAACGTGTAGGTGTAGGAGTCTGGTCTGGAAATCAAAGAAAAGTTGCTAAGTTTTAGCCAGTCAGTATATAATACGCAGCCAGTAGCCGTCTGCGTATCAACATCAGTTTTTACAGCAAATGTGAAACAACAGAGCAGCACTGCAAAAACATGGACCATGTCACACATTATATGAGGACTATTTTTATTATATTGAATTTGACATTCATAATAGTAACATGTTTTTTATCTGCAGGTCACACCTAAAGCACACAATGAGTATAATGATAAAAATAAATAGTTCAAAAACATACATGGCCACAAAAAATGAAACAAAAAACAATACATCACATACACCTAGAAGAATTTTAAGTTCATAAAACATTTGTATGGATCTTTGTAAATATTGTTTCATTGTTTGATGTTATTACATGGATTAACTGATCACTCGAATTGACTCTGCATAAAGATCCATTTGTAGTTTTTGCAAGATAACGGAGACTGAAGAATAACAGAATACATGATAGTGTCTGCAGTTGTGTGTGTCTGTGTGTTTTTAAGCATTACTTTCATTTCATTAGTGAGAAGGAGATTCTCCTTTGACATTCTCATTTTAGCTGACAAAGTACAGATCCTTCCTATTGAGTGGGGGGTCTCATTTGTTGCTCTCAGTCAAGCTGCAGTATTCAACTTGACGTTGTGGGAGGTGCACACGTATCAGATTTCAGACAGTTGAAGGTGATTTTGGGATCGCGATTGTTTCAAAGGTTGAAAGCATACTTTTCGCTTTGTTTATGCATTCTGACTAGACTAGGGATTGACTCAAACCTTCTACATGACACGTGTGCCTAAAATGCAGTTAACTCTGAGAGTAACTCTTTAGATTTAGAAAATGAGAAACTCATTTAAACTAAATTAAAATATATATGCTATGAGTGTAAAGCAAATAAAGGAACAGTTAAACATGATGTCACTTATTTCACTTATTTGTCATTCAAGCAACACTTCTTGTTAAGATATCAGTGTAATTTCATTAGAAGAAATATTCTACTATTTTTAGCAACTTTCATTTTTTTTTTTTTGTTGCAAGTGCTTTTTCTCCTCCCAACTATCCACAAAAAAAACCCAAATCACTTTGGGCCCCTTGGACTCCTTGTCCTCTCTTGTTTTACAGCACTATGTCACACATGAGCAAGAATGAAACAAGCTCACAAAGCTACAGTGGACATCACGGCAAAGGCTACTAAGAGCGCTGAGAAAGTAATGATGTAAGGAGCAAGGAAGAGAGAGGCACCAAAATCTCAGACAACACGCAGCGAGGATCCTCTGAGTTAGGAATTACATTTAAAATAAACACATTTGACACGTTTTCATGTATGGCTGAGCTGTGTATTCTACGTAGAGCAACCACTGATGATTTTGTTCTAAATTCAGCAACGAAATCAGAGAACTGGTAAGGGTTGTAACTCAAACAGCAGGTGATAGAGACACCCGGCCCAGAAAATCGGATCCTTCTGTCCACTCAGAGTAAATAATAAAGAGGACACAATCTAGTTTGGTCGCAGTGGTTCACTCTAGAGGCTAGACAGTGGAGAGTGAGACAGGGTCACTTCTAGGAATGGAGATCTATAAGTATGGATTGGCCTTGGGTTGAAACTCAAAGATCCCTTTTCTGAGTTCTCCTAGTCCCTACATGCGGTAGACTAATGTCACCTCAAATGATGGGAAAATGCAAATCAAACAAAAGGGAGGAGAGTTTTAGCACAACATAATGATTTGTCAAGTTGCATGTCAGCGTCTCTGTATTCTGCTGAAGCTTGCACAGATGCAACGGAGGTGCAAGTCATATGATTTACATTACAGCTTGGACATGGCATACCATAAGAGTTTTAATGACAGACAAGTGTGTCTGTCCATGAGTCACCTTGACACACATCTGCAGACAAACGTACAACACTCGAGTAGCAAAGGTGTCTTTATCGATGCGGGCATAACTCACCTGATAACATGTTGTCATTCTTTATCGAGGGGAACTTAAGCGTCATCTCATGTTTGTGTCGATGTATCATCAGATGGTCCTCCGTGGGGAATCGCTGTTCAAAATTTAAAAATAGAAATTGTGCAAGAGTTGTAAGTGCAAAGACAAACATGCGCTAAGAAAACTGATTAAGTTATCCACATTCACTGGTATTCTCCAGTTTTTGTTTTGTTTTGTTTGTATGTGAAGTTTTACTCCTGCTTCATCATCTACATTTTGGATTTCACACACTCACACTCTCACCTGAGAACAGCCAGGAGCATTGCATACGAAAGGCCTTTCCTGGTCTGAGTTCATCACTCTAGCCAATGTCTCATAAAACTACGAGAACAGAAAAAGAAGAAAGCAGGGAGAGGAACTGAATGACTTGAGTTTCCTTGCCAGCACCAAAAATGAAAAAATACACAGCTTGTGTCATCACAAATACGCACGGCACCTGCACCAGTGAGATCCACTAAAAGCACATTAACACAAAGGCTGTGAAAATACATGATTCAGAAACTCAAGAAAGTTTCCATGCACTAAAACATCTAACTACTGCAACATACTTATAAAGCAAGGTCCATTCTTTTATTATAACAGTATTATAGACATAAAACTATTCATTAATAGGCTTTACATCACAAATAATGTATTAGTTTGTAATGCATAGCCATAGTTTTATATAAACCCATAAAACAGTTTTTGTAGCACACACTGTGTGCTGAGACAAGTATAATAGAATTCAGCTCAGACTTGAAAGCAAAGAATGCCATTATAAACTATGTGTGAAAATGAAAATGGTTCAGCGAATATTTATTCAGCTGGTACACATATTTGATACTTAAAAAAAGGAAGCAGTGCCGAAGCTGCAGTGTATAAAGAGTGAAGTCTATTTTGCCTAAAAAGAACATCTTAAAAAAAGAGCTTAGTAATGTTAAATGTGCACGTCATACATAATTGCTCAGTACAGAGCAAGAGACTTCCACTGAGCCAAATTCAGCTATCATTTCAGCTCTAATAAGTAAAAAAGGGAACAAATCGTCACAGAATGAAAGAGCCCCTTTCGCTGTGCCCTACTGAAAAAATAAATCTAATTAAAAAAATGAGTAATGAAAATGAAAGGCCTGAACACTGTGTATTACCTGGCCTCCTAACTTACTTCCAACACTAAATCATGAACAGCATGAAATATCCAAAAATGTATGCAGTATTACAGTATCTCAAACTCTCGGCCACATTTTTTGGAAGGTTAAAGTATAAGAGTGTATTTCTACTGCAAATATAATAAAGACAAGAACATTCTTTTAAAGGTGTTAGTATCATTTACTCCATTCAACACACCCTACTCATATTAGAATTTTGAAAAGGTTTTTAATGGATTTTTTTTTTTATTGCTCTTAAATTACTAAGCTTTCTTTTTAGTGCTATTTACTTTTTAAGGATGATATAAAAAGCCAAAACTTTTCTAACTTTTCTAAAGCTGACAGTTCTACGTAAAAATTTGTAGGGAAAGTTCATTTGCATTTTGCTCCTTCTAATCCATGCTTCTTTGATTTTAATATTTATTTCAATAGTTGAATTTTGCATTTTTATATTTATTCAAGTAATTCTTGCTAGAATTTTGAGTTTAGACTATTTTAAACAAATATGCATGTTTATTTTACTCACTTAAATTGGTAAAAACATTTCTATTGCGTAAGGGAAGTACAGAAAATGTTATTTGACTATTCTTTGTACTTTGTACTTATATTAGGACATTATTTTTGGGTGAGAGTATATTTCAGATGTCAAGATGCTAGGACTCTCCAGCACGACAGTGGTACATGCCAGCAACACAGATGTACTTTCAGACAGATGCTGTACCAGATGTTAGGAGAGTATTATTGTTAATCCTCACTCAGGAGCTGCAACTGAGCAGAACCCATGGAGCATATTCAGCTTTTAACCAGCAATGCATCCATGGCGAGCAGGTAGATCTTTCAGTGTAGAACATGCACATTTAGCTGATACAAATGAAGCATACGAAATTGCACAGGGTGACGAGAAGCTCAATTCATATGTTAATATGTGAAATAAGCCATTGTAGTGTTGTCTGATTTGTACAACCAAGAACTTAGAGAACAGAGAAGTAACAGTAAAACGATATCAACTTTTTTGTTGCTATCTTTTCTCACCTTCTTGTAGATAAAACTAATTCTTTAAAGGTGCCTAATAAAGTGACAGATAATGTAAGGAAATTATCAAAACAGCTACAGTTTTTACAGCGGTGATAGAGGCGTACATAATTCTCATTTGTTACACACTCAGAATGTACATGTTCATCACTTCTTTTTCCCATTTTAACCTGCCACCATCAGTTGACAAAAACTACAGAACATCTCTATTCCAAATGTGCTGAACATGAATACCTTTACACACTCAGTAAATGCTTGTCTTTTTCATGGGTACAGACTATTTCCTCAAGCACAGTCAAAACACTCTAATATTGTGTTATGCGGAGCAGTTGTGTTTTCCTAACAAACTGCGCCTCATAACGAAGCCTACAGAACAGGGTCTGGACAGGGTCTCTCTTGTCACAGAGCAAGGAGCCCTGGTCTCTCTTTCTGTCACCAGCTCCCTCGGTCTCCTCAGCGGAGCCCCTGAAAACTCACCTGGTCTCTTTTGACACAACAAACATGACCAGCACCGCTGATCCTAATCCTCGATGCAAACTAAACACAAGAGTGACAGCAAGTACAGCCAGTGCCAGCAGACAAGTCATTAATTATTCATGCACTGAATCAACATTTACTGTCCTGTTTTTAAACTCAGATGTTTAACTTTCAGCTATTTGCACAACTCTTGCTGCTACAGTGTTTTTTTGTTTTTTGTTTTCTTTGCAGGTTCTTTATGTGAACACAAATCACTATCAAATCTTAGACTGCATAATAAATCACACAAATGACATGAACAGAGAGCGTGAGCAGAAGTAAGAGAAAACATCTTCCACTGCTAAAATAATGGCTGCAAAAACTACACTTTCATCTTCCTGTTCCCATTTCTAAAATTGGATTTGATATTAATAATTTCAGCACATTTAACAGGAAATTCAAATCACATGATACATAAAACTTTCAAACATCAGATGTGTAAATGCCTCTGTGAATCATTCAATAGCTTTTACACTTCAAATTATCAGTACTCAACGCCCTTTTCTTTGGACAGGGCACTTGGCTCACATTTAATATAGATGTTTTAGTTTAGCGGAGGAAATTTGGTTACACTCTACATTAACCATATCCTGATGTGAGCGAGGGGAAGGATTAGGGTCCGGCATTCGATTTCAAGAGAAACTGGGGAAGAATTCTCCAGGTAGACCGCACATTAGAATTCAAACAATATGGTGAGGAAAAGAGGGGTTGAGGTGCAAAGGCATATGGGGTTAAAGCAAGTACATGCATGCAGAGCAACTCAAATCTCTAGTTTCTCATAACCTTGGCTTTTGACAGCACAAGTTCATGGCAGGATTAGAGCAATCCCTGAGGCAGGGAACTGGGCCCTCTTAGACAATGTTCTGCCCTGAACTTTTGCTCTTGAGCCAAATGTGTGAAAAAAGACTGCTGTGATGTAAATCCCAGTAGCTTTCAATTAACTGTCGGTCTCACACCAACAAATAAAAAAAAATAAAAAATGACGCTCAGGAGGCTACCATGGCACTAAAACCAAGCGCTTTACTAAGTTACTAAACACATGCATGACAACTTTTTAACTATGTCAAAGAAAGAGGAAATATCCTCAACTTTGAAAATAATAATATGAAACATGACTAAGGACTACAAACTGTTGACTGGACGGTGTGACTGATGTTAAAAACCCTGCCATTTTTACACTCTTTTTATATTAGCACAGTCA
Organism: Arrhamphus sclerolepis; assembly: GCA_037176975.1. Taxonomy (NCBI): domain Eukaryota; kingdom Metazoa; phylum Chordata; class Actinopteri; order Beloniformes; family Hemiramphidae; genus Arrhamphus; species Arrhamphus sclerolepis. The sequence goes on from JBAMYA010000008.1 coordinate 8,566,104, forward strand.
CTATTAAAGAACTTTGGGTGCATGAAACAACCATCAACAAATAAACTCAGCGCGGGTCATGTTTCACTCCTGCAATCAGTCACTGGACTGCAATCAAGCATGTGTAAAATATGGAAAGAATCTGCACAAAGGTCACTAAATAACACAGCTCATTCAGTAATTTAATGCAGACTTTATAAACTGATTTTACAGTCT
>JBAMYA010000008.1:8588512-8598693 GCA_037176975.1 Arrhamphus sclerolepis
GGAATTTTTCTTTTTTTGTTTTTGAAAAATGTATACTCATTTTGAATTTCATGCCTACATGTTTGAAAATTTGGAATGTGCTTACCGCTACGTTTGTTCTTCAGTACGAGTATTGACTCTAGGTGTGATGCCCAACTGATTTTCACATTCTTATTTGTTACAGGACTTCCGCTGGTAACCACATTGAGGCCATCTTTGTTGTAGTTTTCATATGATAAAGTCCAAACAGGCAAACCTGTTTAGCACCTGGACTCGTACCTTAGAGCCACACTTTTGTAACAAACATGGAAAGTTTTTATGGAAGGTTTTGTTTTGCTGATATTAGCAAGAAATGAATGAAAATCACCTCAGAACCTCCTCAAATCATTCAACATCAATGGTGCCTTTACAGATGTGCAAGTTACACATGCCGCCTGCACTAATGCATACCATTATTATCACAGATTTTAGTATTTAAAATGCCAGAATGTCAGCCTGGATGGTCTCCCTCCTTTCCCCAGAAGACCCCTTGTAGATGCCAAGTTTGAATTCTAGTGTTTCCTGATCTCATACACTGATTTAAACTCCAGAAGTGGGTCTGACTGTAATGCAGTTTAACCTGCTGGCCTGAAGACTGCAACCAATCAGTACTGGTTCCCAGCGTTGTCCTTAAAGTTTGGAGTTTTTGTTTTTGTTACACCCACATAAACTTTATATTACGTGCAATAGACAATGAACCATTCAGCATTTTAGTTACATATTGAGGTAGTTTACTCATTCGTTGAACTACTTTTCCACGGTCACTCATGTCATTGCTTTTTTACTTCTGACGTGTTTTCTGTATCTGTTCATTGGACTGAACTGTTGTCTATAAGTTGAGATTTACCTTTAAAAAAAAAAAAAAAATGGAGGTTTTTTTTCCCCCCTCATCCCAACATTTTTTTCCCCAAATGTCTTTCTTACAAAAAAAAACCAACTTAATTTTCCAGGTTTTTAAATCTGATTCTTTGTCTTTGGTTTTATATAAGGTCTAAATAAACTGTGCATCTTTGCAATCTGTTGGAACAGTCACACATCACAATTTACATTGTACATGGAGGTGGGGTGTAAAACCTGCCAGAGATAAATCTTTACAGCATGAATGTTTTTTATTTCTTTTCTTTTTTTTTAATCTAAACCATTTGAGCATTGTGCCAATATACTGTCAGTATGGAGAAAAACGTAGGTGTTGTGTACAGTGAATGTATTGTCACGTGTTAAGTGCATTAAATTATATTTTCGTATTTTCTTGAAAAAAAAAACAACTAATGTGTGTGAAAAGCCAGAGATAGTACTGTATTTCTTTCAAAAGCTGCTTCATGTAAACATTTGTTATATTTTACAATAAAACATCCTCCTGTATACATGTTTGGACACATTTCTGTTTCAAAGAGACTTTATTAGTTCACTTTAGATACATGAAACTCACTAAACTAATGAAAACATTTGCATCTGGATGAAATAACTTAATACCATGAAAGACAAGAACAAAAGAAAGAAATTTAACAGAAGCCCAGCATGCAGGCGTTAGCTGATATGAGAATTTTTAGGGATTTGCAGATGATTAAATAATCAGACTCAAAACAAAAGGAAACCTAACAAAAACAAGTCTACATCCTACAGAAGTTATCAATGCTGTCACAATATTGTTAGCTTCATTTATGCTAAAATAGATGATCTTATGTTATACTGTATAATCACGCGTGGATAGATTTCTCCCTGACTGCATAAAGTGCACCAAGGTTGCTTTCTGTGAACGTTGACCAATGGTTTGTACAGCGATGTTCAAGGGGGAAGCATATGTTGGCATGTTTTAAATGTAAGTTTGGTAAACACTGATCCTTTTCCCTGATACGTTACAACCTGTAGTCTAACAGATCTGTGATCCAAGTCCCATTTAATCAGTATGTTTGTGTATGTATAAAGAGAAAGAGAATCATCTTAACCTCTAAACTTATTCTTCAAATCCAAATTAAGAGAAATTGTTATGTTAAAACAAGAGAAAGCTTTCATTAGCCCTGCGATACACACTGAATTAGAATGTCATTTTAAAATGTCACCTTAAAGTGATTTTCTAGGTTGAAGTAAGAAAATTAAAAGTCAATATACTAGTAAAGAGAGGATCTTCAAACTATTACATGCAGAAGAGTGTTGAGTGATTCACTTCAGTGGTTAACAGGACGTTGGCAGACTGGATGTGCTGATTTTAGGTTTTCCTAGTCAAAGTTGAGCGGGTGGCCGTCAAAGTGAGTGAGCACATGGTTCTCAAAAACCTTCTGGTCGCAGTCCAGCGGGAACTGCTCGCTGCACATTGGGCAGATTTTCCAGTGGCTTTCCACATGTTCCTCAAACTTGCCCTGGTCATAGTTGGGTGGGAAGATGACCTCACAGAGTGGACACCGTTTCATGTCCATGCTGCACAGAGACGGACGACAGCAAAAGAGAAAAGGAATGGGGAGAGCGTTCGTGTTTAAAAAAAGCAGACACACAAAGATGTGGGCTAATAAAGAGCATCTGTCTGATGCGGAGTGGGTGGCCCTGCTAACACCAGCAAAAAAAAAAAAAGGGTGTGTGCGGCCTGACATTTTACACAAGTTACAATGCACAAATTTAGTGAGCCTAGGGTGTGGCAAGTTTGGATGGCATTTATGAGCTTGTGCATGTGAGGGTTTGTTACCTGGGATCAAAGCAGAAGGCAGCCTGTCCATCAGTCACAAACGAGCTACGAGTTTCTGTTACTGTGGGCTGTTCATTGGTATTAACCTAAGAAAGAAAGGAAAGGGTTCAGAAAAGAGGGGAAAGGGAAAGGAAATCAACATTGCATAACAAATTAAAACCTGAGGCATATTACTAAATGAACTACAGACAATGTCTGCAGGATCAGGATACTGAACATGGCTGCCCTTTTACACTCTGGACCAGAAAGTAGGACTTAATTAGTGTAACACATTCTCATGTGGAAATACCCAGATATCAGTAGTAGTTTGTAGGAGGAAAGACGTGTAAACCCTGAATGAATTAAACAAATCTGCAACATATATAAGCACGAAGAAGAGTATGAAGATGCAAGAAACATCTACAAACACTCTGGCTTGATTTGATTCACACAGTTACACCCAGACATTATCCAGACTTTACACTACCAAGCCGGCTGTGTTAAGTCTGCACAATGTCCAGTCCCACTCAGGGATTTTTCTTCTCACATACATCCATCTCCTTTGGGAACAACTGTTAACTGAAGTTACACAAACTGTGCACCAGTGGCCTGGGGAAAACCCCAGGTGTGGAGATTCTGAGACAACCCAACAAAATGATTGAAACTTACAATTCCATGTGGAATTACACGTTCAGATTTACTAAAGTCCTTTTCTAAAATTCGGTTCCAAAAAATCCGGTTTGGGAAACTGCTTCCTATATCCTCTGTGTAAAGTGTTCTTTGGCTAACAAAAAGAGCAACACGAGGTCATGTATTTGTGTTAAATAGAACAGAATGGTAACACCAATCATGGCCTGATTCATGTGGTTTTTATTTTTTTCTAAAGTGATGTAAATTTACAAGGTTTAAAATTAATTTCTGAGTTATTTTCTTAAATATTTCATGACAATTATAGTTGTTTGTACAGTGAATTAGGGCAATATAGCACAGATTTGAACGTAGGTATGATTTCTCCCTGTCCTGGGGTCAGCCGTGGGCACAAAAACCCTGAAAAGCACTGGTTCTTAAAAAACAGATCCGCAGTTCATGGCTGAAAAGGACATTATATGAAAGTGGATGGAGAAGGGGGCTTACGTTGTTGTTTTCCTCCGACTCCTCGTGGCCTTCTGGCCGGCTGTGGTTGCGGGTGGGCTGAATACACACTACATTGCTGTCCCAGGAGGGTGGGCCTACGGGGGGAAGCCTGAGCTGCTGATCATCTGAGAACTCCTCCTCCCCTGTCTCATCTGCTGGGACATTATTAAGAGACATGACTATTAAATTAAAGTCCCCCCCCCCCCTGGAGAAATCAGCACATGTAACTTTTAGAAAAGAAAATTCACCTTTCGAATCTACGGCAGAGTAAGGGTTCCCATAGTGCAGCTTGCTGGGGCTCTGAGAAACCAGCAAAGGGGATGGGACATCCTGGGTATAAGGGACAGGGTATTGAAGGAACAAAGGCACACTGGACTGGAGATTCTCCATGCTGGATTTCTCACTGACCCCCTGATCTCCTTTCCTGCTGCTCCCCTTTTGGAGTTCCTAGAGGAACACAACAGCACAACTGGAAAATCATATCCAACAATGTATGTTTTGTGAAGACTTCATCTATAACCTTTCTTCATTCATTTTAATTTATTGGGAGATTATTTTTTTTATCCCCCGGGATTGTGCTGATTGCATTCTCTGATCCGAGGGTGGAAAACTCCACTGAGAGGAAAACGCTTGCTTTGCCATTTTTCCGACCTAAACTCTACCCAGCTGGTCTGGGGATGAATCCTAAAATCTCCACAACAGAAATGGTGATGCTCTATCCTCGAGGCCACCAGTGCCCCATCTGTGATTCCACTTCCATGTGTCTGCCAGTTTGAAAAGGCAAGCAACACATGTCAGCTATGTTTCACACTGAATCTGAAAATCATTTCAATTAACACTGTAATTAAAAAAAAAAGAAACACTCCGCATTTATATCGAATGGCAACAAGTAAATTTACAGTCTAAACCTCAAATTGGACAATTCTAGTCCTCTGAAGTTCACCAGCTGTACCTCAAAGCTGGATTTTAAGTCTGTTAGGACCTTACTGTGGCCCAAAATAATGAAATGGAAAGTAAGAACTCATTTATTTTGTCTACAATTAGAAGCATTTAAAACACAAGCCAGATTGAAAGAGGGAAAATGCCAGTAGTATGGCACATTTGAGGGAAAGTTTATGGTGGGAGAAATCTATAAATGAGAAAATGAAAACTGTCACCAACCCCCTCAAGTTTTTCCTTCTCCTTCACAACAAGTGCAAGTGTGTCCTTCAGCTCCTTCAGCTCCCGGCCCTTCTCAGCTAACTGGCTCTGCGGCAAACAAAGGACACCAAAACAGAAGAATGAAGAGACATCTTTTGTTCTTACACTGATGATTAAAAAAACATGGTGCTGAAATACAGTCAGACCTGGAAGCTGACATTAATTGATCGTAGCCATAAAAGGCTTCCCTTTGCTGAGGTCTGATTTATGCACAATACCGCTCAAAGCAAAACAACCTGTTTGAATTCCTCTGAGACACTAAGCAAATATCCGCCTGACCTGAGCCAAGCACAGCATTAGCCAGACCACTAGAGAAGACTCCTTTGAGCCAAGCTTTGCTTGTCTCCAGAGTCTGACATAAACAGCATTAAAATGTCATCTCACAGATAGGCTGGCTCATAAACAACTCTGTCGGAGTAACTGTGTTCAAGGAAAAAGAGAGCATCAAATTCTCAATCCTTGAGCTAGACCAGCCAAACATAGCGGTGAAACACAGAAGAGTTAGAAGACAGAACTCCTTTGAAGACGGCAGAATCTCGCTGATACCCTGAGTAGTGCTCTGCGTCTGCCCTCTGGCTATACAGACCTTATAACGATCTTCCTCTGCTGCCAGCTGCAACTTCAGACTCTCGTTGGTTTTTAGTTGCTCCTTAAATTTCACTTCCATCTTTGCCAGCTCGCCAGCAAACATGCAGCTTCGCTCTTTTTCCTCCTGTAGAAAAACAAGCATTCATGATCCCCTTTCGATCACATCATCTGATATGATTAAACTCCAAAAAGCCATAGACATGTTTGCGCATTTAATTTAGAGACACGTGACGAGCGAGAGGACGAGGAAGATACTTTTCTTACCGTCAGCATCTGCTTGTATTTTCTGTATTTGTCATTTCTGTCAGATGCCTCTCTGCTGATGCCTTTCAGCTTCTCCTGGATGATCGCTTCCAACATCGGATCAGCAGAACCTGGACTTCCTGCGTGGACCGGGAAGGCACATCAGAACGTTAAAGCAGCTATTTAGTCTGTTCTTTAGTCAAGTTCTAAAAGCAAAAATGAAAAGAAAAAGAAAAACCCTGCTACTGCAACCCACCTGCCTCCTAACTGATCAAAGTAATTTTAAAAAGTGGAATTAAAGGATATGTGAAGCAAATGTGTAGAGTGTAGGATAGTAAGCATATTGTCAAATTTTGTGAACAATTTTTTATTGTTGATCACATTTTAAAAGAATATAAAAGCAAATTAATTTTTTTTTTCCATACAATAGGGCTATGAGATATTATTACACACACACACACACACACACACACACACACACACACAGACACACACACACACACACACTTTGAAGCTTTGAGTTCTATTTGTGTCAGTGTAGCTACACACAAGAAACACATAAATTAACACCTCCACCTCCAAAGAGCAGACACTGAGTGCAACTGAGAATGAAGCCAGAGCGGTTTGTGTGAAGTTGAATTATATCATAACTATAGTTCAACCAAATGTCAAAAGATACCTGGCACTGATGTGTCTGGACTCCCTGATGCAAGTACTGCAGCAGTTTCTTGTGCCGAGCTTCTTTTCAGCTCCTGTAGAGAGAAAAACAATAAAAAAAAAAACAACAACACTGCATCATCTATGATATTACACAATTTTGAAGCAGATTATTTGTCATCTGCAGGCACACTGAATCCTGATGGAGATGCATATGTCTATTGGAATTTTTTTTTTAAAAATGTGATTAGCTGAAATAGTGATAGAGAGATCAAATTCTGTCTGATGTCTAATGGAACCTACCCCTTGCTGTTCAGAGAGTTTAAGCACTTGTTTCTGCAGTCGCTGACACTCCTTGTATTTCTCCTTGTAGTGTTCTGCAGCCATGTGCAGCCGCAGCTTTAGGTCCTCCACCTCTCTTTGTAGCTCTGCTACAGCAGCTGGGTCTGTTGAAGTTTCCTCCTCCTCTTTAGCCTGTTTGTAAAAAAGGAAATAGACCCGATCAGACACCAATAATATTCATCGCTCCAAGTTAAAGACCAAAGTTACACCATAAAAATCAAGTATAAATCTTTACAAAAATACTGTTTGTAAGTTACCACCTCCAGTGATTAACACGATTTTCATACTCAAGAACTGCTATCCAATGATTGCTCAGTATTAATGGTTATCGAAATAAAGCAACTACTGAAAAAGAAATTTCTGCTCGACTTCCACCAAACACATCATTCCTACTGCACAGTTGAACAGTTATCTGCAGTGCTTTCATAATGTATTAGCTTTCAATTCTGCGTACTGAAATAAGAACAAATGTTTTTGTTTTTTGTGTCCATTTTCTACTTTCTCATCTTTACCGCTTCCTTTTTGGCCTCTGCCTTCATCTGCTCGACCAGCAGCTCCAGATGGGCGCACTGGGCCTGAGCTTCAGCCTTGGCGTGGCGAAGAGCATCCGCCTCGAGCTTCATGTGGTACAGTTCAGACATGGTGCGGTCTCTAGCGCTGGAGGCATCCCTCAGCTCAGCAGCCAACAGGGACGACTGCTGCTGGTTGGCTTGGAGCTGCTCCTCTTTCTGCCGTAGTTGCTCCTTTAGGGCCTTCACGTCTCCCTGCCAGGAGCAAACACTTCAGTTCAGTTTTTACATCCAAGCTTGCTAATCTATTAATTAGAAGTATTGATTGAATTATGGTCCTTTCTATAATCAATCTCTTAAATTATCATATAATAATTCAGTTAAGGTAAGCAGTCATTCATACTCTATCTTGATGTCATTTTTAAACCACAAATAGAGAAAAAAAAGGTGCATACCAAGGGCGAAACCTTGGCCAGGATCTCTCTGTGCTGTTTTTCCTTCTCTGTGAGGCATGCTTGCAGGCGTCCCACCTCTTCTTTGAACTGGGCAATTGTGTTTTCCTTGTTTACATCCACCGACTTCAGCATCTGCAGCTCTGCACTCAGCTTGGTGTTCTCCAGCTCCCGGTTCTTCAGGTGAATCTGATACACACAGAGATGTCAGCATGGGCCTCTCATGTACATAAAAAAGGGATACACAGCAGACAAGCTTTTAAAGATTAATTTCAGCTCCATTCAATTCAAAAATACTTTATTCAGGGAAATTTAGCAATTTGTTGCCTATCACAGTCATGTACCAAAGAACATAGAAAGAATTTGTTCATGGATACTGTTAAAATAAATGTTGCATGACCTAAATAACAAATCAGAGATTCCGATAGTCCTTTCTTATGCTGCGCTTTTTTCAACACAAGCAGTGTGATGACGCATATTTAATTAGATATGGGGTTTTGGCCCCTTTTCTGTGGCAAGGCATTCCCACTTCCTGTGCGTGGCCACCACAACAAAGATGGACAAAAACCAGACAGACCAGAAAACAGAATAAGCCCCGTTGAGACTAAAATGCTCCACAAAGGTATGCAAAATCATTTCAGTAGCAAAAGGGGGAAAAAAACAAGAAAGAAACATAAAAACTCAATTAACTACATGCCAAAGTTTGATTTATCTAAAATAACAAAACATATTACATATGATAAAAAGAAACACAACTACTGTAAGGGAAATCCCATTAATTAAAAACAAGTTACCTTGCAGCTGACATCTCTTTTTTTTATTATAATTCTATATGTGAAAATATTTTTAGGGACTAACAAGGGAAAAGTGTTAAATGAGCAAAATACTTTACCTTGTAGAGTTCCTTCTCGTCTTTCTCATTCTTGATGTGAGATTCAAGAGCCTCCTTCTCTGCTGTGAGTTTCTTCACTCTATCTTTGAAACTAGGGAAGATTTTTTTTGTTTGTTTCATAACATTTTACACCTTGCAGTATATATGTTCACAAAAAAAAAAAAAAAAAACCTGAAAGAATTTCAGAGAATCTTCAACTATTCACCTGTCCAGCTCAGTTTCCTTTTGAAGGCCCTTCTGTGTGACTCCAATCAGATCCTCCTCCAACTGGACAATTCTAGCTGTGGCCTCCTCCAGTCTCCTCTTGACCTCCTCTTTCTCCTCCTGCAGCGCCTGAGAAGAATGCTGCACCTCCTGGGAGAGGCCAGCCAAAGGCAAAAATCCTGAATGTTGCATTTTTACGCTTATTTAATTAATTATTTTAACATGTAATCCTAATATTATACCATAATTTGTCCCTGGACCTATATTCATCAGGATAGATGAAAAATCTGAAATTACAATTTACTACTTGCCTCCAAGTCGCTAAGTTTCTATTTCTGTCAATGATTCTCAGCTTGTGGAAAATGTGTGCAAACCAATAAAATGCACCGTCTTTGAAATACAAGTCTAAATCAATATAGACAGTATGACAAATAAAACTTCCAAAAAAAAAAGATTTATTTTAATTTGTTTAAGGTAACATTTTTGGAATCCTTATATTCACACAACATAAAAAAAATCACATAAAAGTATAGTCATAAAATTAACAACTACAAGATCTGTAATATTTTCATCTGTAAAACTTTTAAAAGCACAAGAATTATGGCGGAGGAAGGCAACATGAATTGTTACTGACAATATTTTTAAGACTTAATGGGATGCTATAAACATCAGGAATTATAACTTTGATAATGCAGACATTTGTCAGAGTGTGATTTACTGCTGGAGTTGCTCTGTAGGTTTAGACTGGTTCACTAGGGGGTGCTAGGGGACTGTCTGGCTTTATGTAAAAAGGCCTAAATACTTTAAAGAACAAAACGAAAATCAATCAACTTGTAAATTATTAATTTCAGCATGTGCCAGTCATTTAAAATACTACTAAGACAATCCATAAAAAACAAGGACATTTTGGTTACAGTGAAATATGACAAATGTTTTGGAACAGAAATAAGTACGACAGCTCGGGCTTCTATCTTCGATTAAAAAACTGACTCGTCTTACCTGGTTTTCTCTCCTCAGCTGGACACACGTCTCCTTCTCCTGTTCGCACTCTTTCTGCAGTCTGTCTTTCTCCGTTTCCAGCTGCTCCTTCTCCTGCTGGAGGAGAGCCATGTTTTTGAGGAGCTCATCCTTCTCTCTCTGAGCTTCTTCCACCTTTTGCTGTTCAGAACATAAAAAGGAAAATAAAAGTTCAAAAGATTGATCATACATACACACACACACACAAATGGTGTACACATTAAAGAACTGATGAGCTGCATCGTTTGATTAAGAAAAAAAATTACAGT
>JBAMYA010000008.1:8638915-8660562 GCA_037176975.1 Arrhamphus sclerolepis
GGCCCCTGTGGAGGCTCGAACCAGGAACCTTCTTGCTGTGAGGCAACAGTGCTGACCACTAAGCCACCGTGCTGCCGCTGTCTATATCATAAGTAGTATTTTCAATTTCTGCCAAATTAAGCTCCATATCACTAATATTCACAATTTAGTCTTATCACACATTTAATTTTGAGTCTGTATATGTTTGCAGGTAGAAAAACAAGGGTTGCTTTAAGGTTTAAAAAACATTTGGTCAGGAACATCAGTTTTCAACGTTTAGGAACCACCAGACCAGTAAGAGCCACATCTTAATGACAACGTACCAGAGAGAATGTGATGTCATGTATTTCATGTTTTTTTTAAAGATTAACTGTGATGTTTTCCTTTCTCGAACCAAGCACTTGCAACGAAAACGTTTAGAAGTAGGAAGTCAAAAAAAAAAAAAGATGGAGGAAATCAAAATCATAGTAGCCAATGTTGGCTTTGAACACAACTGTGCCTCAGTCTGCAGGCAGTAAAGTTCACTGCATATTTGAAAAGGTGGAACTTAAACACTGGTATTTTAAAAGCTCATAAAGACAATATGCAGCTACGCACATTCAGTAACTTCTATGCCTCTGCCATGCTACTGAAATTTTGCTTTACCAAATGGCGAAATATTTCTTTAGCTAATAGATTAAAAGGTAGCGTTTCTGAAACACTGAGGATTAAAAGGAAGCATATTTTTTTTCCTCCTGTGAAGTACTTAATTTAAAGTAATTAGAGTCTGTTATTTCCGTTAAAATTTCGCCAAAATTCAGAAAAATCTCATTTATTTATTTATTCAATAGAGGCTACCCAGGTACCGCAGAACATGACATGTAAGGGGGCAGCGCTCACACTCATCTTCCTCAGTGCTAGTGGCTTCCTCCAGTTATTTGAAGCAAAGTCCACAGGATCATCGCTTGCATAGACGTCAGCACTGATGTTTTCCTTGACAGGAACAGAGCCTGAAATTTCTAGTGAGCTTCAGCATGTCAACATTCTTCCCTGCTTTGTCCTTCCTCTGACGCCAAATCAGTGGCATCCATTGTTGGCCACTTTACCCACAACACATCAGACTTGAAGGGATGGAAGTGTAGCTTATTTGCTTTGGCGCTATGTGATGTACACTCCGCAGCATCACAGCAGTGCACCATGGTTGTTTAAGGATAGAAAATTACATAAAAAGAATGATCTGCATCACTTGTTTTGGCTTGATGCTTTCTTTACTTGAAGTGGTCGTGTTTGCAAAAAGCCCCAAATGCAGTGTTACTGCCAAAATAGCACCATTTGGCAGTACTCAAGAAGCCCCTATTGAAGAATGACCCCCAACCCCCTCTACTTATTCTAGTGCACATTATTGTACATACTCTGTTTGAACCAAGCAGCCACCACTGATTTGTGTGTAAGTGTGTATTTCAGAACCAGACTTCCTTGGTTGCTTAAGGAAAGGATTACAGGGGGTAAGGTAATATTAAATCCAATACAGCTCTGCATGCATTTTGTTCACTTGTTTCAAGCCAGAAAAGAACCTTGTGGCATGGGTACAGGTGTAATTGAATCCTTGAAAAAGTTTATTTGAATTTGATATTACTCACAACACCAATCCTTTTTCCCACTTTCATTACCTATATGCATAAAATAACAACATAATCCTATAGAGACCCCAACCTCTCTTCCTTTCTCTCATCAATTCATATTCTAATCTCTGTCCATCAGATGGGTAATGCAATTTGCAGACTATTCTTTCTGTAGGGGCTTAAACCATGTGAAGATGACAAAAAAGAAGCTCAGTTTGCCCTTTCCATACTGGTGTCTTGCTGTAACAAACACCTTGCAATTACTCTAGAAGATCTCAGTTAAGAAATCATTGCAGTGTTGGTTTGATGGGTGAAGGTTTGGTAAGATAACAAAAAGGCATAACAGATGGTACACAGGTGATAAAATTTGCAAGGTCATTTTACAAGAATTTCCATTCAGAAAGTTAAAGAGTTAAATCTGTTTTAACGCCAGTGCTTTTTCACACATTTCTAGCTTTGTAAGTTCTGGTGGAGGTGAGAATGTAGTGACCTCATTGTCCGAAACTGATTGAAACACGTCCGATAGTAAGAAATGAACAGAAACAAAATTAGTCAGGATAAGAAGTCTTAAAATAGAAGCTCCATTAGAAGTGTTACTTTCTCCTATTTTCTCCTACACTCTTGTTGAAGAAATTCTACTGTTCATAAGGCCGTCAATAAATGTTAGTTCATCTGTAAAAACAAAAGACAAACATTCAGCTGTAGGAAGTATCACATTTGTTATCAAAAGAACATCTTAAATGGTTGTGATGTGGTTGAAAAGTTCAGATAAACTGGTTCTTGGTGAATTTGAATGTGTTTCTGTTTTTTTGTTCAAAACTATTAACATTTCAAAACAGACTATTTAGATATTTAGCGTACGCTGAACACATGAAACAGCAGTGTTGAATTTAACACTCTACCCTAAAATAATTGAGCATTATAACTGAACTTTATATTAGGGTGAATGGGAGCTGCCTGCTTGTTGGGGTGAATGATCAAACATACGTAGCTCTTCAACCAGCTCTCACTTTCTAATATGTTAGCAACCATAGACTTGCTGGATTATTCCTAACAGCTTATCACTCGAGAACCAGAGGGGAGTCGTATCCTACGGTTCCACTCAGCTCAAACTGCTCTCCTCTGACTAAATCAAGGCTACATACCATCCTACTAACTTTCCCAATGCACCTGTTTGATACTTTGTCTATTCAACAGAAAGAAATATACAAAAGAGTTTTAGTAAAATATCCAGTTGTTATGTGCTTATGTGTTACAAAGGGGACTTAGTCTCTATTTGTTTTCTTATCAATAATTGACAGTAACACAATAGCCTATAATGATGAGCACTTGACAATTTGAATTTCCCTTTGGGGATCAATAAAGTTCTATCTATCTATCTATCTATCTATCTATCTATCTATCTATTTTTTTCTAAGTAGGGCTTTGCACGTAGCTCCATTTCATTTTGGAAAATGTTTTCCTGAGATTTGCGAGTAAAGGCTGAGAAATGAAAGGACTGAGACCTGTATAGGTGCAGGAGAATGGCAGAGCACAGACAAGGCCTCGGTTATGATCATTGCAGTCTGCCAGTTGCCTCTAAAAAGCCGGATGCGTCTGCCTGCGCCAGAGAATGGACACAACGGCTGAGCTTTATTGGCGATATTTAGCTTAGACAGCTAGGTTGTAACCTTAAGAAAAACAACCCAATTGCCCGTGATAAAAAGAGGACCGTTATATTGCACCCACATAACTTCAGACCGCTTTCTGTCTTGGATTGCCTTCAGATGGAGACACGCTTGCGCACACAGCTACGTGTACATCTTGGAAACTGTCCCTTAGGTGCAGCAAAAGCCAATGATCGTTTAATCACATCTTTAGCGCAGTTTGATAAAAGAAAACATATTATTCAAATATGCACCAGGAAAAACAACATGTTTCTTTCCCCAAACGTAAGAGATTTTTATGCAGAAAAATGTTAATAAATCACACCATTTAAGATGCCAAATAATTCCATCAGTTCTTTTTATGCATACATTTTAAAAGACGATATTGATTGATAATTTCACAAATGGACGCTTTCAAGCACTAACGTCATTGAGCCCATTCACAATTCCTCTAACATCAGATCTCCTGACAAAAATCATAATGTTCATTGCTTATAAAAGAAAATATTTGCCAATAAAAACGCGGAGATTTGCTATTAAAATATGCTGGGCAAAATGGTGGCCATTTAGCTGAGTAGTATAGGCTGATTTATTATTTATTGTTCTGTCCCACGGTCACGTGTTTGGGGCGCCCTATCCAGTCTTGGACAAGGTTCAACTTACTGAACGCATAGAGCTTCTAGGTGCAGCACGAAAGCAGCACCTTATCTTGCAATGAATCCGTTTTTTCACAGAATTGCAGGACTGTGAAGTGCATTTACTTTTTGTTTTGATTTTGTTTGTTTGTTTTGATTTGTTGTTTCTTTTGTTGTTGTTTTTTTGCAATGTCGACGCTGGGCGCGAGCTATTATGTTGACTCGCGGATCCTTCCTGAGGAAGATATGGCACCGAGGTACTCATCAGCTGCAGGGGTGGAGCAGACAGTGCAGGTCACCGAATATGGCGGACAGGAGTCTTGCCTTTTGCAGGCGAAATCTTCTATTTTTGGCGGATCTTGGAGTACCATCTCGGCCCACCCTACGAGCGCGGCCACCCCGACCTATATCCATCACCATTACACGAGCGGGGACAGCGATGGCGTGTTTACGCGCTCGTGGACGTTGGATCCGGTCTCCACGTCTCTGTGCTTGACGGGATTACCATCGACAGCCGTGCACTATGAGATAAAACCCGAGCCCGTGATTGGGGGTGCTGAATGCACGACTTTGGAGACGCACACACCTCTTTTGTCTGACATTGAAAACGGGGCGTCCTTTGCAGAGATCCCCTGCGAGACCTCATGCACATCTAAAGCTGAAGGGAATCAGGCAGCAGAGGAAAACATGGAGAAAGATGCAAGTAAGAAACTGAGTTTTTTGTGCACTAATTCAGATGCAACAACATGCCTTAAAATGACCTGTTATAACAGTTTATTTAGTGCTGAATATCAAATGTAAGATTTTATTCTCTAACACGCTCATACATTCCCAAAGAAAATGAACATAATAAATGAGAATAATAAATACGCATTCAAATAAATATTTAAGACCATTTTAGTCTGATTTGTGTTTCATGGTCCCTTTTCCAGATAACCCATCATCCAACTGGCTGCACGCAAAGCCCACCAGAAAAAAGCGCTGTCCCTACACAAAGCACCAAATCCTTGAACTGGAAAAAGAGTTTCTGTTTAACATGTACCTCCCCCGGGATCGTAGATATGAAGTCGCCAGACTCCTGAATTTGACCGAGAGACAGGTAAAAATATGGTTTCAGAACCGCAGGATGAAGATGAAGAAGGAAAACAAAGACCGAAGGAGAGACAGCTAAAAGTCCTGCTGGACGGACGGAGGATCAGAGCCTTGAAGGGGGGGAAGGGGGGCTCCTCATATTCCTAACCTGTTACATGTGTTGTTGTAAATTAGTGTTGTTAAAAAAACGAATGCCTGATGTGTTTGTTGTCCTATTTCCAGTGTTTCATGTTTGTGAGAGGTCAAAAGTGTCGTGAAGATTTTAGTCGTCTTGCATTTTGCGCACACAGAAATAGTTAAACGTATACAAATTGTTATTTGCATGGAATTCCCCGTGACCACCTGAATGTTATTAAGCTACCTATTATTTTAAGTTATTGTTCTTGCAGCCTTGCGTGTTTATTTTATTATTATTATTATTATTATTTTTTTAATTAACTCTTGGGAGTTTGACGCATTTTTGAAATCATTGCGCACACTTGAAATACCTCGTCCCTCCTGATTTCAATCAAAAATAAAATGTGGTTTGTGCAGGACATAGAAAATATTGTGAAGCATTGATTTGTTTACATTTTGAAGAAGGACAAAAATTGAAACAAATAAAGATATTCAAACAAATTAGATCATCACATTTAGACAAAGTAAAGAGTATGCAAAATATTATTTAAATGACGCAATGGCTTTTAACGTTTGCTGGGTCGATCTTGGAGTTTTCAAAATAGGTTGGGTAAGTTAAAACCTTTATTTCTGTTGTTGAAGAAAAAATACTTTTTTATTTTTTATTTTTTAATGCATCTTACTTGTGGCTATTGAGCTTTATTGTCGGCTGCTAAACGCAGACAGCCGGGAAGACCTCAAATGGCCTGCCAGCTTCTTTCTCCCCCTTTTCTTTTCTAAGTGATAATTCTAATTCAACACTATTATATCACGTAATCATGTAAATTAATAATGTGTCCACAATTTATTACAATAACATCCTTGGTTTAGTAACCACTGCTGGGTTAAATGGACAATAACATTTCCATTTGTTTTTTTTAAAAAGGTTGTGCTCGCTTGTTCAACTAAATCTTGATTATTAAGTTGGAAAAAGTAAAACCATAATTACTCGATTCCATCCTTAAAAAGCTAAAGTCTATTAAAAAGAAGGAATTTATTAAAATGAATGTGGTAGGAGCTTATAGCTAAACCGTAAACAATATGTAAATAGTTTTGAAACAGTGAGAGCAAGAAAGTTAAATTTGAAAAAAACACATTGCATTATTTTTTTTCCTATTTAAAATTTGCACTTAATTATTATTTTTAATTCACAGCGTCTGTTTCAAGGAGGGAAGCTCTTGCCTTTTGATCACCCCACAAACTAGACTAGTTACCCTCTGCAGTAAACCGCAATCACAGCTTAAACCGTTTATAAGGTGCGAAAACAGCGAAGCATTTTGGAGGCTCGGTGGCAGGCGAGCAGCATTTCTGATCAGGCTCCAGCAAACAGTCAAATATGTGACATGACTTGAAGGAAGATGGGCACACAGGCACACGCACACACACACACACACGCGCACGCACGAACACACAAGGAGGTGGAGAATGCAGCAGGGCTGCAGATGGGTCTGTCTCAAAAGGTCTAGTTACTTTACGACCGTCTACCAACAATTAGACTGTCTCAGAGCAGAAACATCCGTTTGTTCTCAGGACAACAGTCAGCAGATCCACAAGAACACGACATGTTTCACACCCTGGAGGAACTTCCAGAGGAACATCTATCCCATAATCACTGCAAAATTACGTCGATTAAAAAAAACAACAACAAACAAACAAAAACACAACGGATAACAAATACTAGCCTAATAATAAAAAATGATAGTTCGTGATTACAAAAGAAGAGACAAGTCGAAAGAACAAACTAAACTTAAACTCAAAAAGAGGTCACACACCAGAGCAGATGACGTCCATCTTTGTGCTTTGATGGGTGCTGCCCTCAGACAGTCAGCAGGTGGAGCCAGCGGCTCATCTATCCAGTTAGATGCGTTCAGGGAACAGCAAAAAACACTGAACCCACACTTCTGCTGCCTAATGTCAAAAATGTAACTTTTGATCCTTTCCATTTGTGCTTTATTTTATATCCACCTATATGTTTTTTTGTAAAAAACCTTATGCAATTAAAATAATTTCAGCTAGAGTTCTTGCTTTTTCTTTGCTGTTAAAAGTCACATATAAGGAACAAGCTAAAGAGACATTTTGAGGATCAATGATATTCCCACGTGCCGTAAAAGCAGAAATAGTGGCATTATGTCATCGGCAAAGCCTCTCATGGGCACTAGAAAAGATTGTTGTGCGTAGATGGGATTCCTCTCTGATCCCCATGAATGTTGGGCTGGTTATCCTCTGTGCAAACAGCCAACTGAGGAGCCGTGCTGCAAAAAAACAGAAAGTTGCTAGGAAGTTGTTTGGGGGCAACCTTTTATGACCCCTATACATCACACCTCGTGACAGCAGGAGTGACAGTGGAGGCCACTCTGCAGAAGTCCACAGAGCAAAGTCGTGAACACTTGTGAGTCTGTTTCATCCATAAGCCTCTCTGCCAGCAGTTTGTTATAGGTTTAATCCCAAAATAGAACATTTAGCACATTTACTTATTTTGAGGAACTGATGCTATGGTTATTAAACATTTGCAAACATTTCCAACATTATTATTACTTCTACTTTATTAAAAATACAACATCATGTTTATATTTGATGTCTATAAATAGGCGACAGTACTCAACCTGGACTCGTGTAAAAGTACTCGTATGAAAGTTATGCCATGTGTTTGTTTGTTTTTTTAATTTGTGAATGTATGAAATTATGTCTAATCAAACGCATCTGGAGTGTCATTGTAATGATGGGCGAAAAAATATTCTAACAATTGTCAGTGGTATTCAGAATTTACCAAAAGGAACGCGCTGTTTTTACGCAAAAACCACGATGCTGAAGAGACACAAAGCAGCAAAGACCAAATGTCTCTTCTGGAGGATGATACACCTCACTGAGAGGAACGTGCTTAAACAAAGGAAGCTTCTTCAATGTTTCATAAGTGAATTGCATTGGTCTTTGTTTTGTTTTTTTGTTGTTTGTTTTTTTGGCCTCAAACTAATTTTCCTTGAAGGCAAGAAAATTAACCATCTATATAATTCCCTAAGGTTGCACATGTCGACTTGAAGAATTTTGATTTGCAGGGCTGAAATGCCGCGAAGTATCTGTCAAATATGAGTCAAAGCAGTTCAGTGAATAAAAGTATAATGTTAAAAATCCTGTCGTGAACGGTTACTTTTCTGGACACACGGAGACAGAAAACACACACATTTGCCTGGTCGACAATGAATTCATTTTCCAGAAGATTAGGCTCACATATGAACCCCTGAATTGCTTTCGCTGTTTTTTTTTCTTTTTTCTTCTTCTTCTTCCTCATGGGGCAAGATATTGAAACATATTTGGCATTCTGGAGCTTTTAATGAAAAAAAACAAGATACAATAAACACCTCAGTTTAAAAAAAAATAGGTTTATAAGTTTGATTAAGCAGTGCTTACCATATATGTTTACACAGTTCACCTCAAAATAGAAATATGAATCACTGAAAACAAAGATCAACGCGTTGTGAGTTTCCCACATATTTATTTTTCAGTTGGGTAATATATGCACATAAAACTCCTTGTATGAAAACGACATATGCGCCTGTATGGTGGCTGAAATGTGTCCTCTGAAACAAACTTTGAACACTGTGGTTGCAGCTTTTCTGGCCTGCTTGCCTCCCAGATGTCTCTTGTCGTTTCAGAACAGCCGGGAAACGAGCCTCTCCTGTCTCTTCCGGTCATCCAGACACCGTTCTCTTGTTTTGTGCGTAATTCGTTCACAACCAGCAGCAAAATGAGGCTTTACATCTGAGGGAAAAGAGAAAAAAAAAAAAAAAAAGAAAAAGAGAAAAACAAAGAAAGACCACCAACGTCTCGTTCTAGTGCAAAATATTAACATGCAGTCTTTGTGTTGTATTACACTAAATAATCTGTACATTTTTTTCTTTTGAACAAAAGACTTTCTTCGTTAATTGTTCCATATCCATGTTCAATTGGCTATATTATTGTTATTATGTATTATTTTTTTTTAAGATAACAGCATCATTTTGGGCAGAAAATGAAAAGACAGAAGCAAATACGATAATTTAAAATCAATGAATAAATAAAGCAGAAACAAACATGACAGTGAGACAGTAAGATGGAAGCTGGTTAATTTAATGGTTTAATAATTTTTTATCCGGTTTTCTCTCTCTCTTTTTTTTAAATCAAAGCTCAGTGTTAGAAATAGTCTGCTTTACATTTCATAAGAGCAGCTTCATTCAGGTTCAGTTTATCGAAGTATGCAGTTAAACAGTTATTTCAAATGTTGATATGTTCTGGACGAGAAAGAGTCCTGCAGGGTGTCAAAGAAAGGAGAAAGGTGCAGCAGTGAATGGGATTTCTGCTCAATGCCAACACCCACTCACCTCAGCAAACAAATGATCCACATGAGAAAGCTGCTCCTGTCGTTTCTAGCCTTAACAAGGTCCATTTCTGTCTTTTTCTATAATCCTTCTCGCCATCGCAGAAAAAAGAGCGACCCTTCTTAATAAGTCGGCATCGAATTCTGGTTTAATTTTAAATGATTTCACAAACGGCACTCTGCGCAAAGATAGCCTGCCTTTTATCCTTTTTTTTTTAAACTAAATAAACAAATGAATACCGACATTTATAAATTGAAAACTCAGAGTCCTATACAGAGAAGTTGTCCTCTTCCTGGTCACATATGATCTAAGGGAGTCTTAGATGGTTCAAATGTGTTCTTAGGGCAGGCAGCTGTCAGACCTTTGGGCTGGAAAGATTGATCACACACAGGCTACCAGGGCTCTTTGTTTAGAGCCTGAGCAATAAACAGCCATCAGATCCCCACCTTTCCTGAGCCGCACACTGCAGGGGCAAATCTTTCTTTCTTTTTTTTTTTTTTAGCACTCATTTATACTACGACCAATAATCCTGAACTGTATGGATGGTGACTTGGATTATCCTTTTATCTATAGGTAGTGGGAAATAAAGTAAATGTAATTTGATGTAAGACGGGGAGATATAAAGTGTAAAAGAGTTGCAAAATACTGTTCACGCAGCTGTCGCCGCATCCTTTTTCAGCTGATCTCCTATAAAGACTTCAGGGATTGTTAACCGGTAAAAATTTAACAGCTCCATGGGACATCTTTTATAATCAGAGATCTGGCTGTGGCCAAAAATAAAAAAAACAACCCAAAAACCTATTCCTCTGAAATCTATTAAAAATAATCTCTCTGGTTGCCGTATGTGTTGGGGGAGGGGCGAACATGTAGTTGGACAAGTCTGCGCGGCGCAGCTTTCCTCCTCAAGGAACATTCAAGATGAAGGAGCACTGATGGCGTCCAACGGAAATGACTTGTGGAGCGCCATGCTGGAAATTTACGCGCACGCAGCCTGCGTGGATGCGCAAAGGGGAAAAAAAGCACCCACTATGAGATGTGGTGTAGTGGTTTTTTTGAGGGGTGAGGGAGGGGTTGGATGAACAAACTGCCCCCCACTAGCTCCCCCAAAGCCCCTAAAAATGTAAATAAAGCCACCCCTGCCCCCTGAATGAGGCGTTACCCCTCAGACTTTCTCGATCACTCACAAGGGACAGTGGCTCCTCTTGATAAAAACCCCAAATTGTCATTGGGCAGATGCAATCATGTGACAAGCAGCACGCTCTAATTCCAACCATGTCCTCCTGAAAGCAATAGTTTATGGCATATGGAAGTCTCCATACGACTATAACCGCTTCATGAAAATAAACTGCTTATTAATTTTTGATCGATTTTGGCCCCTCCGAATCAGCGAGCTGTCAAGAAAAGAAGGCGGAGATGAATTACGAATTTGGGCGAGAAAGTGGTTTTATCAACAGCCAGCCGTCGCTTGCTGAGTGCCTGACATCTTTCACTAACCCTGTCGGTGATGCATTTCAAAGTTCATCAATCAAGAGCTCAGCGCTTTCACAGTCGACACTGATTCCTCCTCCTTTTGAGCAGACCATCCCCGGCCTGAACCCGAGCGTCCACCCACGCCACAGCCGCTCTAAGCAGGCTCTGAAAGGCTGCAGCCCGCTGCAGGCTGCCTCTCTGCCCCCGGAGTACCCGTGGATGAAGGAGAAGAAAAGCATCAAGAAGACCCAGGTTGCTGCTGCTGCTGCCTCTTCAGCTGCTGCCACGACTGCGACTGACTCCTCACCCCACTACCTCTCCCCCCAAGGCAAGACACGATGATTAATAACCTGCATGTGAAGGGCTCCTCGATGTTTGAGGATTTCTCTTTTCAATGAGCTGCATCACGGGCCCTGTGGAAAGTGGATATTCCTTAAAGCCACAATAGGATTACTTGATTTAAGCTTGTCTTATCTCATCAAGTAGACGCACTGACTTGTGATGCGATGTAGTGTTAATGTTTGACAGTAATAGAGTGATAGATTATTGTTACACGGGCCAGCAGCTGGCACGTTCATTAATCTTCACCCTCCGTCCTGTCCTGCCCACGAAGACCCATCATATTCACCCTGGGGCCCGTAAATCTTCCCAGTCTTGGCGCTTGCCTGCCACAAATTTCACCCGTAGAGCCTATTTTACCCCTCAATCGTCCGTGTTTTATTTTTGACCACCAGCCTTACTGTGATTAAATATATTTCTCTTATTCATATATACATATATATTTTAGGTTCTCCCGAGATACCAGAGAGTGCTGCTGGCGGTCTAGGGGCTTCCAGGAGGCTGAGGACTGCGTACACAAACACCCAACTTCTGGAGCTGGAAAAGGAGTTTCATTTCAACAAATACCTGTGCAGACCCAGGCGCGTGGAAATAGCTGCACTTTTGGATTTAACAGAAAAGCAAGTGAAAGTGTGGTTTCAGAACAGGCGGATGAAGCACAAAAGGCAAACCCACTGCAAGGAGAACCGGGACAGTGAGGGGATATACGTGTGCCTGGATGACGGGCCGGAGGACGAGTTTGAGCAGGCGGCGGACAGCAGCGCAGACGCCGCGCTCCTGCAGAGGGAGAGGTATTTCCACCAAAATACCCTGACTTCACAGCAGCCCCAGAATGGACACAATGGGGCGAACCAAAGCCCAGCTGTTGCCCCTGCAAGCAGCAATGAGAAAAATCTGAAACATTTTCCAAACCTAGCACCCACCATTCCTGCCTGCGTGCCAACAATGGGCCCAGACAATGGAGATTCCTCCGGCCTGGACGCGTCTTTGCAGGATTTCCAAGTTTTCTCCTCCTCGTCTTCTTTCTCACCGAGTTTGTCAGATCCAACAGAGAGTCCTCTGCCTTTTTCATCCGATTCTTTTGATCTGTTCTCAGAAACACTCACAACTATGGACCTGCAAAGCCTCAGCTACTGAAATGCTACATATTTGTATTTAAAGTCAGACCTTGTGTTCAGTAGCCATATGTATACGCTTTTAGCGCGAGGGGAGAGTTAATAGATCTCACAAAGATAAGGTAAGTTAAATTAAAAAAAAAACAAACGAACAAAAATCCATGTATGAAGACGTTACTCCATTAGGCTCCAAGAGATCATCACATGTTTATTTTTATATGGATTTTAACTACAAACTGAACACAATATTTTCTTGAAATAAAACTTTACATTAACTGGAATCAGCTGCGCTTTGGTCTTATTTTCACTAAAAGCACGTTTGGAGAGCTTATCTATTTTAGATTTATAATACTGAATGTATATTCTATATTTTAGAATATTACCAATAAAATAAATAGCCTCTAATTGTAAACACTTTATCCAGCACAAAAAATAAGGAGAATATAAAATATCAGGGCACTTTCGTACAATTATTAGCAGTCAAAGCACCGAACACATAGCACTAAGAAATGCAAATAAAATGTAGCTTATAAATGATGTTTAATTTTATAAAGTTGATTCCAATTTTCACGTCTGTAGCTGAGAGATTTATTATATAATTCTCCGCTATCGTAGCCGTGGTTCTCTCTGTACAAAACAGGCAGACGGAGACACATTACATCTGCATTTAAAAAGAAAGAAAGAAAGAAAGAAAGAAAGAAAGAAAGAAAGAAAGAAAGAAAGAAAGAAAGAAAGAAAGAAAATTTATTATTGACAACAGAAACGACAAACACTGTTAACATACAAAGACACCACAACAATCAATTAATCTAACCTAATCATTTTCACTTCGTTCATCTCATAGCTTTTCCTTTTTTACTTTAAACACATTTTGTTTGTTATCTCTCCAGAGCTTCTATCTGTCTCTGCCTGTGTCAATTTAAAAAGTTTAAGGTCACTCCAAGCACCAAACCCTGCTTATACTGATATACAAACTTAGTCCTTAACTAACCATCTTTGGGAGCAGAACCCTGAAGCACAAGTCCTGAGAGAACTAACTTGATGTCAGTGGAAGAATTTCACTGGCACTAAGTCAGGCTCCACTGTCTCCAGTCCCCACAGGCAAGTGCTGTGTTTGATGTTGAGGTCAGGGCTTTCAGGCCTTTTATTGTCAAAATCCATAAAATAAAATAAGATTCATTACTGCAACTTGTGACACATTCTCTTGTTGGCGTGGATATGGACGTCGAGAAACATTAATTGCACACTGTCTTTTCATTGTAAATGTTCTTTCACGCACCACATCTGGTGCTTTATTCCAATATTAAGCTCTTCTGCTGGAATAAAAGCATTTTGTACTGAATGTCAAAAGCAGAAAAGGATATGAAGCATTAAAAGACAAGTTGCTTTTTTCTCCCCTTTACATTGACTTTGAATCCCCATCGAGTGTACAGCATCAACCTGCAATCTCAAATAAACAAGATCAAGAAGAAAACAAAAATAATACTGTGTCTGTTATTAATCTAGAGCAGTGAAATAAAGAGAACAAATGCACCCCATCATGAAATAAACAGTGGTTTTGTGGTATTGCAATAGAACAACAGTAACACAACCAAACTTGTTCCTCTCTTTTCTGCCATATTAAAACCACTTTTTGCCTGTCAGGATGTGGATAAATGCAGGTTCACCTCTGTGAACATGATTAAATCGCACAATAACCTCCTTCCCCTTATCAAATCCTTTTAAGCAGGCAGTATTACATATCTGCCAAACAAAGACAACTCAATCAGAACAATCAACCAAGCCAGGCCAAGCCCACCCCACCAGCTTGTCTGATCCCATTGTCGAGATTAAAATGAAAATGGAGCCGGGACATTACCAGAAATCCCGTGTTCACCTTATAAGGAAGATCAGTGTGTCTGTATGTGTGTGTGTGTGAGAGATAGAGAGTTTCTGTGTGAGGGGACACTTGTCTTACCCATGTTGTGGGGACATCATTTTTCTTTAGAAAGTCATAATGAGAGGACTAAAGATATGAAACCTGAAAACTGGGAGGGGCGAGGGAGGTTTATGCTGAATTTCAAGAATGCAATGTAGCATACTCAAAATTCAGCCCAACTGTTAGAACATCGTAACATGAAGCAGAAGCATGACTGTGTGTGTTTATATTGTCTAATACCCTGGCTAGCTCAGTCGCAAAGCTTAATTTTACTGTCTGAAATAATATAAAAAAAGATTATGATTGATGGGATTGCATTAGCTAAATTTTGTGTTTTCATTCCCAAGTAGCAATAAATCATTTTGTTCATAAGCAGTGAATTTTGGAGAAAACATGTTTTTAATGCACTGAAGGACAGGAGCACCTGCGTGGAGATGTGAAACACAACAACTTCACAAAAGTGCTGCTGCAATTCTGTCAAGCAACTGGTCTGCCTGCTGGCCAGATTAGTCAGAAAACAGTTTTCAATTCCAGATGCAGCCTCAGGCAGCTCAGTTCAGTTTATTCTCATGTATAGTATGACAAATAAAGAATAAAGAAGTCAATGATAAAACAATCATTGGGTCTTCATGTATTAGAAATATCCATCCATCCATCATCTACACCCGCCACTTCCTCCCTGGACAGGGCGCCAGTCCATCACAGGGCCACATGAAGACACAACCATTTGTATTACAAACAAAAATCTGAAAACTGACATATTAAAATACAATTTTCTCAATAATTTCCCTCAAGGTTTAGACTTCAGACACTAGTTTCCACTCATTCCACAGTGATAAGACATTTATATTTAAATGAAATGCTCCACCTTGAATCCTTTTCTTTAGGAAATAACAAAATTGTAAAGTTGTAATGTAATGCAATCCATGACCATCGGTCATTGAAAAACTACACACTTCTGCTGGGTATCTGGGTGTGGTGGGAAGAACTGCCCACTCCAGAACAATGTGTATGTGTGTGTGTGTATCAAAAACTCCTGGACTGGCTCATAGTAACAGGCACACTTCACATTACTGTTGCTTCAGTTCACTTCCTGCGATAATCCTTAACACAACAGAGGGAACGGCAGGTGACCTGGATCAGCAGAATTGCAGTATTGGGTGCCATTAATAAACACACACACACATATATACACATACTCGCACATACGGAGCCATCCATTCATAAATAATATCAATATGACCCTCCCTTCACCCTTCACTGTTTCCCTCAGCTTTAGCTCCACTCCTCTGTCATATTTCTCTGTCTTCCTCCCTTCCTCAACCCTTAGTAAAACATATTGCAGCCCAGCAGTCAGAGATGAACGAGTGTCATTCACCCACAGCCCCAAAGTCATCTCCTCCATTAACAGCACTGTTTAATTAAACCCACAAATGACAAACACATAGACACAAACACAAGCTGTGCTGTAATGGCCTGCTGTAGCCAGAGACTGATGGGCAGCTGTCTCTTGTCCATCGTCTGCGTAGATCAACCTTGAGACAGGAGACCTGGGGATGACAATTGGACCACCAAGATAACTCTGGAAGGTTAGCAGAACATTGATAATGAATGATTTATATTCAAAGGGTTGGCAGCTTGGTACGTTAATTGATTCATTAGTTGAGAACAATATTTTCTTTTAACAAGGTGATGTTTTCAGTGCAACATTTAGTGCATCTCACATATGATTTCATCACTTTCCAGATATTCATATTAACAAAAACAAAAACAACAGGGGAGAGCACAGCAATAACCAAGAGGTGTTTTTCTGTTGTTTGGCTCAGGACCAAAACAAACTGAGAACAACAGAGATCTCCAGGGATCATATCTGCTGTTATTATCCTCTTATTTGTATTGTATTAAAAAAAAATAATGCTAAGGTGGATATGTGGCTCATGTGGAGCTCCTGTATTAACCACTAGAAGATTCACATTTGCAACTAGAAGCAGAAGTAACTTCCTCATCTTCTTTGTGTGCTATAATGTGACAGCAATTATCAGATGCTTTGAAACTCACTCTGTTTTACAGACATAAAAAAGCTTTATTACATAACATTTTTACTGAAGCTCCACCTCTTTACATCTTCTGTGTGTGTCTGTTTCAGTCAATCTCAATCATGAAAATCACTCATTTGCCTATTGTGGTGGACTTGAGAAACTGAGGCGCGCACACACACACACGCACACACACAAACACACACCACCAAAATCCATTTCAATATTAGTATGAAAATGTTAGAAAATTTCAGAGGACTCATCCCCTACACAAAACAGGATAAAATCCCTCTTATTCCCACTAATCCTTCAAAGACTGTGATATTACCTGATAGGATGTTGTACTGTTTGAAGGAGAAAAGCAAAAATAATATAAGAAGGTTCCCATTGTGGAGATTAGAGTGAGCATGTCTCTCTCCCAATTTATCTCTTCCCTGAAGTGTAACGCCTCATTTTTATTTTCTATTTTCTTTTCTCTGTCTTTCTTTTCTTTTTTCTGATTCCACTCTGAATCCTGTACATGTCTTACTTTTCCTTTTGTAAGTATTTTACGTTGAGCAAAGCATCATAGAGTTATTTCTCAAAACTCCCAAGAAAAAAACAACAACAACAACAAAAAAACATGTTGTTTAATTTTTATTTTGAACTTAGCTTAAAGTTAAAACTATTTACATCAGCAAGAAAGAAAGTAGGTGAAAAGTACTGACATCATGTTATAATTTATGAACAACATGCTTATTTAAAAAAAAAAAAATGCCATGAATTCACTTGCTGTTGCGTTTGTGCAGTTCATCACATTTGTATAGTCTGTGTTAACTCTGGTACATGTATTCTTCGCTGTGCCTGAAGTGTTCTTATTCTGAATAAAGATGTGTAAGTAACTGTTTACAGGTGATTAAAAGCATCGATCTACAGCATCCACGCTGCTGCATACCTGATGTGCTTCCATTTTGTTTCATACAGACTTGTAAAATAATCAGAGAGTGACCTGAATTCATAGACCAGTGTTTATTTCAGTGTCTGTCTCAAAACTGCAGTGTTTTTCCCTTAATCATCTAGATAATTTAACACTTTATTGATGCTAAACAGCAAATAATCTCCACTGAATAACGGTTTGGCTGCATTTCCCCACTCAACTAATGGTTGTAAAAAAAATATTGCAGGACTGTGCCTGTGGAGATCAAGATCAAAAAACTTGAATAGAAGCTTTTTTGAGCACGCCACCTCTAAATGACTGTCCCCAAGACTTCCATGACCTGAATGACTGAGAGTCTACATCACCAGTTCCACAAAAATGTCAGCTTGCTGTATAAAAAAGAAATTAAAAGCAGAATGTATTGATTTCTAAATCTCATAAACCAGTATTTTTACTCCCAATATTCCCGAGACAGAGCCTTTCAGATGTAAAGATATGTAGAGGTTCAACCAATTAATGAGCAACTGTGTCTAAAAATCCATCCATTACAACAACTCCAGGTGCTGAACTGGTCTGCCAGTCCAGACCTTTAACCAAAAGAAAACATTTACTGCATTATAAAACAAGACAAAAAAAAACACAACAATGGTAAACATCACCCTTTTCCAACATTTTTGAGATGAGCTGCAGCCATTAAAGTCTAAATGATCTCAATATTTTACATAAAATTATGTAATGGGCTTGTACAACAGCATGGAACGTGTAGCATACTGCTATATTCAATTCAATTCAATTCAATTCAATTCAATTCAATTCAATTCAATTCAATTCAATCCAATTCAATTCAATTCAATTCAATTCAATTCAATTCAATTCAATTCTGTTTTATTTATAAAGCATCTATTACAACACAAGTTGTCTCTAGGTGCTTCTCAGAAACCCAGAACATGCACCAAGCATGTGTCCAACCTTGTCTTCAGAATATATCAGAATAGTTGTGATTTCTATGATTCAGCTGAAATAAAACATCACTGTAACCAATGGTTCACATGTCTGATTATAGATTGCTTTGTTTGCATGCAGCAATGGTAAAGATGACAATCTGTAAATTATGAATATATTTTTTACTCCATTTTACATGCTGAGATATGCGTAACTATATTCTACAACAAAGATGTGTGATAATGTATTTTTGTTTTCAATGTTCAGTACAACAGCGACATCCCACAATACTAAGTTAATGATTTTGGTAAGACCCTGTCTTTTTTGTTTTGGGTGTATTTCTGAGCTTGAAAACAGTAAGAAAAGCACACATACATTGTTGAATAAATAAAAAAAATTAAAATAAAAAGTGCGACCTTTGGCAACTACAGACAGCAATGACAACACAGACCAGAAAAACACAACCAAAGTAAAACATTGTAAGTGTAGCCTTTCAAAGAGCTCACAAATTTCTTTATCTTGATTAAAACTAATATGGACTCCCATCATATCCTCCACGTTACACGAGCCTTTTTTATTTTCTTAATCCAAACAAGGTGTGTGAGGGAGACCCTGCTTCAGCAGGTGCTGCCTCCTCCAGGAAGCACCTGAGTGGCTAGTTCCCCAAGTCGAACAGCAATGCTTATAATAACATTTAGTCCACCAGGTCTCTGCCTCTCTGTCGTCAAAAAAAACAACAACAAACTGGCTGTATTGTTTTAACCAGCGTCTCTATCTTGTTTGTCACTTGACTGGCCATTCTCAGTTTATTTTCCCACATAACTTAACATAGAGTAAATGAATTGAAAGTAATCTTCTTCTTAGTGGCTGTAAAAGTTGATTGATGTACACTAAAGCTCGTCACGGTATAACAAAGGCACTTCATGTCATAGAGCTAAGGGCACAGACTGCTTGTATGTGGTAATTGGTCCTAGAGAGAGGAAAATCCAAGAGACTGAGCTATGGGACACTCAAAGCCCCTCAAGTCCATTGCTTTCCTGCTCTATACATATTGAGCAGTGTAGTCAGGGGGCTAAGAAGATTATCACAATGGGATGAAGAGGCTGTAAGAGCCTTTGTAGCCTCTGTGTTGTGGGTGGGTTAGCAGTGGACAATGAAAGTTGCAGCAGCCCTCCCAAGCCCTTAAACTGCTTGACCTTAAAAGCAATGTTTTTGAGCTTTCAATGAAAAAGCTACAGAAAGAAAAATGAAAAAGAAAAACAACACATGAAATGGGAAAACACAAGGTCCCTAAATCTGTGGCACATCACCACACAAAGAAAGAATATAAAAATGCTGTGGCATCTAGATCACCGGAATCAAACCTGTTCTCTTCTTCATCTAAGGTGTAAAATCCTTGTATGTGCCTTCCCTGTGTAGCAAAGGAGCATTTTACATTTGCGTGTTGAGAGTGACTGGAGCATTGAAATGACATGAAGAGTTATTTGGATCGTAATGAAGCTTCTTAATGAAATCAGTGCCCTTGAAAGTTCTTCATCAATTCTATCTCCACTGTTCACTTGCATGCATTCCACCATTCAAGCCTGTCAGCTAATCCACGTGCGCGGCACAATATTAATTAAACACAACGTTTCCTGAAGTACTTAAATGAAGCGCTATCATTGATAATGAGCAGGTTTAAAGGAGTCACATCTCTCCAAAATTACTTTTTAAACCGGCCTTATTAAGCAGAAAATGAGACCCAAATCAGCCTACAAGCTCCTCATTAAAAGCCACTGATCCTTGGCCACGCGCATGTTCCAGTGGTTTTAATTAGGCTAGTGCAAGTTCTTCTGTGACAGGAAGTGCCATTAATCTTGTCTTTTCATCCGGAAGAGGTGGGGGAAGCATGTTGTTACCTTACACCACAGCTTGGGTCCAGCGGAGCCTCAAACAGTTCAACAAGCTTCAAATCACAAAAATCGAATGGCATAATCTACATTTTTGTAGAATTACATTGAAATAATGGAAACACGCTATATATTCTGTCAGAACTTGTTTCCATTTCAACCTGCGATATCAAATGCAGTTACAAATGCTGGGGTGCATTGAGCTGCGAGCACACGCACACACATTCACACACAACTAGGTTGAAATGTGTCTTCATTTTCTGTGTATGTGTGTGTGTTTATGAGCTGCTCTCACTGTAGAGGATGGTCCCAGCCCTGTCTGTCACAACGTCTCCGCATGGAGGATTATGGATGGCCAATTACATCGCTTTTGTCATTAATTAATGAGGATAACGAGCTCACCCTGCTCCCCACAAAATCGTGGTAGTTCTCAGCTGGTACTGAACAGGGAGAGGAGTGCAGGACTCCTTTGTGTGTAAGCGTGTGTCTACATTTTATTAGTCCTTTTGTGCGGACGTATAACTGTTTACATAGTGACATTATGGGCACCCATCTCTATTATTGTTTAATTTGAATGGTGAAGAGCCATTAGATTAATGTTTAGCATTTGGCAGTAGCAGCTGGAATAAGTTTTCAAGAAATGAATTCAAGCCATCTAAGTCCTTTAAGGTGATGGTAAGAATGCACTGACTGTATGTGGGCTGTGTGTGTTTGAGAGGATGAGAGAGCAAGAGAGTGGTTTGTATGTAAGGGAGGAGGAGGTTACAATGTGTGCCAAAGGCTCAACAGAGAAATCTTTGTTGACCCCAAAGCTTTGCATGTATATTAGTCCAGTGAGTTGTGGTGTGCTTGTCTCTGTGTATGTGTCTTTGAGTGTTTGCTCACCACCAGCCCTGTATCTGTGGGGCCATTACATAGATTAGGCAGTGCTACCATAACGGATGCCCCCGTTTGTCAGCTCGTATCCTCTGTCAAGTTGAAACAGGCTAAAAGAGAAGAAGTGAGTGCGATGAGCACAGTGATTTTTAAGGTGAATGGACTAGGGTAGTGGGAGAAACTCTGAGCCATATTAGCTGGGGGAAAACAAAAAAGAGGAGGAGACAATAAAGGTTTTAACATAGTGGAAGGCAATTGTTGCAACAATACCAGGCTCTTGAGAAGTGAGATGTCATGAGATCACCCTCTCAAAAAGAGAATCTTAATGGATAATAAGAGTAGTGAACAGGTAGTTATATTCAACAACAACTCAAACTGTTGTCATCCAGTGTTGCCCATCCCTGTTCCCCCCTCGCTCTCTTCCACCAGGCCCAATTTGGCCCCTGCAACGCTGTCTGGGTCCACCATGGCTGGTGTCAAGTGCCTTGTAGCAATAGGCAAAACGCTTTGCATAGCTGCCATGTTTCAAGGGTTTTCAGCCATATGAGCACAAATCGCAGGCACACACACACACACACACGCACACACTACCCAGATGCACACAAACATAGGGAGGGGGGGGGGGGGGGGGGGGGGGGGGGGGGGGGGGGGGGGGGGGGGGGGGGGGGGGGGGGGGGGGGGGGGG
>JBAMYA010000008.1:8660662-8675304 GCA_037176975.1 Arrhamphus sclerolepis
AACTACTACCAGGTCAGGGTAGGGTCAGGTTTTGAGTGACCAAATGGATCATAGAGAACATACTAAACTGGATGTGACATCAGGAAATATTTTCAGTGAGAGAAGAAAATGATTTGAGGTTGGAACAACAGCAACACTTGATATTTTTAACACAGTTAAGAACATATTCACATCTACTCCAATCCAAGCAAAAAGCAAGCAGTACATGCACTTCTGCTGTCCTCAGACAACATGATGTAATGTTTATCTTCAGATCTCATTTATCACGTGTCATCCTCTAGAAAGAGACTATGTGCGTCTGCAGAAGAGGGGGAAAAAAACACTGTTCAACACCTGCAGCAACGGTAAAATGTGAAACTCTTCACAAAAGTCATTTGACTGTCAAATTCTTGCTACAAAAACAAGATATACAGTTCAAAAGCTCCCCTCTTTTAACCTGGACTGGGTGACACACTCAGTGAAAAGATTACAAATGAATGACTGACATCTTTATAAACAATATGACAAAAGACTGTTTCCTCAAATACACCAGGAGGCAGAGGCTTAACTGATGTGGAGGGGGTTTCGGTTGGCTCATGTCACCCCGGTGCCTCGGATGCATCAGGACACATTGTTTGACTTTATCAAATGGCTTCCTCCCTGCAGCAAAACTCCTGCGTCTGTCTTGGCTGTTGCAATAAAGAGAGGTAGCTCTGGCACAGAAACACCTAGTGTTTCACTAATTGACTTTTCAAGTGCTAATGATCCTATTTAGATTTACAGCTTGGCATGATCTGAAACTCCAAATGTGCATCACAGTAAAAAAAAAAAAAAGACTCATATAAATATGCCAAGTTGGTATGAAATATAGCCAACATAAAAAGCTAAAGAAATACTATCTAGAATCAATCAAAAAATACTATCACTTGAACATTATTCTGTAAGAGCCACAGCTCCATTAAAGCATCAGCTCCGTGTCCTCAAAGCAGATCCAGACTAATAAACGTCAGCCTGGATGCAGAATGAGCGCCGGGCGGGTCTGAGTGTTTGTCTTGCAGCGGAACTGTGTGGTCACTCATAAATAATCCGCATGGTGACTTCCGTATCTGTAAGCTTGAGCTGTTTCCGTATCACGGCGAGTTTCTCCTGTCTGACGGTCCATCGCTTCAGGCCATAACATCTAGTCACCATGCGCTCCATTCCCGATGAGTTGACGACGCTCATTTTAGGTAATGTACCCCTCCATTGTTGTCTGATTGTGTCCTCTGGATTCTGCCATGTCTTGTTACACTGCGGCCAGTTTAGATGACAGTTTGAAAAAAAAGAGGAAGTTCAGTTCGGATAAAGTTTTTTTTGTTTTGTTGTTGTCAGATCCATTACAGCTCAGCTGCACGTTAACAGCACACAGACGCACACACACAAACACACACACACGTTTGACTTTCATTCATAAATGTGGCTCACACCTGTTGCTGTGTATCAGTCAAAGAGCAACCTGGAATTAAAAATGTGAGCTGCTTCTTTCTGTGAGCTGCACCGCTGTTCATGCTTTACCTGGCATTCTTCTTAGATTTGGAGCTCTACCTCTGTGAAGGGTTAAAAGGAGAGCATATAAGCAAGAAGGCGAAAGAGAAGAGAGAAGCCTTCATAAAGAGAATCAAAGAGGTCAAGCTGAGGTAGGACATGCAGTACCACACTTCAGACATTTCCTGCTTTTACTTGAATGCAAACATGTCGTTTAACCATCATCTACCTCCTGCTTATGCAGTGTTTCAAATATGTTAACTCCCTTTACTGTCTTCCCAACAGTTTCTCACAAGATTTCAAGGATAAAAGTGAGTGTTTGTGGTTCTCTTTTTTTGAACTGTCAGCCTCAGTGGTTCCTAACTGGTTTTATGATACAAATATAGCTGATCACAAGTAGTCTATATATGTATATATTTTTAAAAGTAATACATAATCAGGAAATTACGAGTTTTTTTCATCTATTTTCTTGGAAAATGCTGATAGTTTTATATTTTTGAGACTAATCCAAAGAGAACAGGAAGGAAAACTTATTCTCCAGATAAGCTACCCACATCTCATAAACACAACAAGTGGGGAAGCACTCTGTTACACCGCAGCATGTATCATTACTTCACGGCTCCCTTTTTCTTTTTAAAACCCCGGTAGATGCAGTTCACTCAGACGATGAGGATGAAGAGGACAGCAACAACGACGGAGGGTCGCTGCAGTCAGAACGCACAGACAAGGAGGAAGAGGCTTGTGAAGGTATAGGCTAAGAGCAGTTAGCAGACATCCAGAGTGGTCACAGCCTGCTAACTGCTCACAAGATGTGGATAAAAAAAAAAAAAAAAATGGCATGAAAATATACAAGCATGTGTGCTCTCTGGAGAAAGTGACTTTGAGTGGCACAATGAGGGAGACATTCCAACTGTAACTTGGCAACATACTTGGGAACCAATTTTGGGGCACAACTGCTACCCCCACCAACCCCTCCCACCCCTTTCACAGCTAGAACACATTTTACTGCCGTCAGCCACGGTCTGGAGACAGAAAATCACTTGCATTGGAGCAATTTGTGGGGAAACAAAAACCCAGTATATCAGTTTAAATCTCATGTGTTTCATCATTGCAACCATGCATGATTTCATATTTGTCTTTTTAATATGAGTATTTTGGGGGGGTGGGAGGGAATCCTTGTGAAATGGTGATTAGGGGACTGCAGTTTATGGGCTGTAAGCAGCTGCCAGTTTTATGGCTTCTCTTTCACACAAAGCAACTTTGACACAGTTGCACGCTGCGAGGGAAATCTATGAGAAATAAAATGTTGCTGAGTAGAGCCTCCATTACTTGTGCTGTTAGTTATAATTAAATAAACAAGTAAATGGTTCTAAAGTTTTGCCAGATATCTAACTGAACAGTTTTAATCTTTTCTTCAAAAAACAAAACAAAAAAATCTTAAGTTCTGCACTTCAAAATTATGATGTTTGGGTTTATGTCCCTGGAATTTTCTTAACTTTTTTTGTGTGTTTGTGTCTACAAGGGGCTGAGCAGTCTCCACCTGTGGCAGCCCAGGACCTGACGTCTGTCTTTAAGCAAGGATATCTTGAGAAACGCAGAAAGGGTTGGTCCTTTACTGATGAAATCCATGTTGTATTGCTTTTAGAGAGAGAGAGCTCCAATCGTCCACACACTGGAAGACACCGTCTAAAACTAAATGATGTAGTGTTTAGACTTATCTGTCATTTCCTTTTAAAATTTACATGCAAACAACCTCAGGTTTATGGAGGAGCATGTGTGTTAAATATTAACTCTCAGTTAGCTGAACATTACACATTATGTTCTTCAGCTAGGACTGTTGCCCGTAAAGGATTTATGTGATTTCCTTTTATTTTATTATTCATAGATTTTTTTTTTTTTGTAAATACACAACTCCAAAATGCCATTAAAAAAAAAAAAAAAAATCAGAAAATGTTTTTTCTCTGCCAGAATAATTCTTGCCTTGTCTTGCACAGATCACAGCTTTTTTGGCACTGAGTGGCAGAAGAGATGGTGTGCTTTGAACCATCACACTTTCTACTATTATGGCAGTGAGAGAGGTATTTATTTTTATTTTATTTTCTAATATTCCATGCCGTCTGAGAATACATGGCGTGTGGATGGCCTATTTCCAAGGTTTTGCTGGCTGTTTTGCCATTAGTGATGATGTTTTTATTTTCTGTAACCAGACAAGCAGCAGAAGGGTGACTTCAGCATCGAGGGATACACTGTCAAAATGAACAACACCTTACGGAAAGACTCGAAGAAAGACTGCTGCTTTGAAATTTCAGCTCCAGACAAGCGAGTCTATCAGGTGGGCTCGTCTATTGCATGTCTTTCAGCCTCTGATTTGCTGAATTTGTTCTCCAAAGTGAAACATCTGGCCATATACCATGTTTAACATGTGTCTACACAGTAAATCTTTCTTTTCTTTTTTCTCCCTACAGTCATATCATTCATTTCACTTTACTGCCTATACAAGGGCACAGCCTAAAAGCCTATTTGAAAAAAAGTCTAATTGAGTGTCTGCAATGTTCAGGCGCTTCCACATGGAACGTTTTACTATGCATATATGCAGTGTTATTTGTTTATGTTAATTAATAAATGCAGAACTGAATATTAATAAATGCAGAACTGAATATTGCATTGACTGCTGTTCTCGTTTCTTTCCTTTTTCTTCAGTTTTGTGCGTCATCAACGAAAGAGGCAGAGGAATGGGTGAAACAGATAGACCTTGTTTTGAATAGTATGAACCTTTCTACACCATAGCATGTTTTAACATGCTTCATTTTTGTAATTTTGAATAGCCAAACAGTATGCCCGTACGCATGAGGGAAAACATTCTGCCCCTCTTTTTGTAGGTATGACAGGCATCATTCCAGAAGAAGAGGATGAAGAACAGGAAACGTATGATGACATAGGAAATGTAGCTGATCAAATGGATGAAATTTATGAAGAGCTCCCAGGTTTTACCACTTTCTGCATCAGTTTCTGTTACAAGTCCCTTTTTGGTATGATAAACTGCACACACTGATGCAATAATGCTGTCATGTCTTTGTAGAGGAAGAGATGCCTGTTCCAGTAAGGCCTCCTCCAAAGGTGGACCCATCAAGCAAACCTGCGCCGCCTCCTACTCCTGGTGAGCAGTGGGGACATTGCTTTTTTATTTTTGTGTCTGCTTTCACAGCTCTTGGTAATTATATTGTTGTAACTTTGATAAATGTATAAACAGGAGATTGTGATGAACAACAATTTTCTTCTGAGCTGAATAAGCCCCTGAATTCTCAGTTAACAAGAAGAGGTAATGACTTTCACAGAGGAAGTCTCTTTGAAAACTAACAGTTAGCACAATGCTGGAAATAACTTCACCCAAACCGCCTAACTTCCTTTTTCAGTCAGTAGCGTTCTGATACTTTGTCTCATCTTTTCCCTTGATGAGAGGCACTAACTATTTCAGAATGGCTCTAATTTAGAAGCTGAGGTGATGAAATTGTCTAAGAGGTGGGCACATCAGCTGCCACGACTGAATCTGACCTGGATACAACCTCAGTGTCTTGCAGGGATGTTTCTCCTGAAACATGTCACAGCTGCTCCACTTATCCAATTTTCTTCATGCAACATCTTGTGAGGAAATTGATCCAGCATGTTTAAAACCTGTAGAAATAGTCTCCATGCCTTGACGTGCCCTTCACTGCCTCCTGTTGGTCCAATAATCACTGCAAAGCTACCTGTAGAGCTAACATTATAAGTCTTGATAGAAAGCTTATTACAACATTGCTCCTTTTTTTCCAAACAGTTGATAAGAGCACAGACTACCACAACTACTACCAGGGCATATGGGACTGCACAGGGGGATACCCAGATGAGTTATCCTTCAGACGCGGAGATGCCATCTACATCCTAAGCAAGGTATAGCCAGCAGAGCCTTAGCTGTCTGCAGTAAAATGTTCCCTGTCCAAAAACCCAATTCAACTGTAAAGCTTTGCAGTCGGAATGATTCTGTTGGTCCTAAAGTGAATTGTTTCAAGAGGACTGTCTATTCATATCTGTTACTGGCACCACCTGGCCCTCTGCCTGAGGTGGATGGTACAAGGCAAACTGGGCTAGGTTAGTTCTCTGGCATTCTGACGGGGATTAGCTGTGTCACAACGGAAACTGTTTTAGTGCTGTTGGCAGAGGCTGGGCGTAGCTGGCACACAGCACCATTCCATCACTCCCATCTGGACTGTTTCAGCACTCGTCGCTGCTGCCATGCAGCAGGCCTCAGCCCACACACCTCTCGGTTGTCTCTCTCGCCTCGCCAAATAGGAATGCGTGTTCTCAGGAAGCCCAGGCTTAGTATTTGGAGCAGGTGAGGACGTGTAGTGGACGCAAAATTTCCGAGGCTTGTCAGCTGAGCAAGAGTGGGAGAACTGAGAGGCTGTTCTTTACCTTAATTATGTAACTAAACAGTAGCCCTTTTGTGCTTGACTTGTTCATGGGAGCATGAATGGGATTTTGTTGTGAGACACT
Organism: Arrhamphus sclerolepis; assembly: GCA_037176975.1. Classification (NCBI taxonomy): domain Eukaryota; kingdom Metazoa; phylum Chordata; class Actinopteri; order Beloniformes; family Hemiramphidae; genus Arrhamphus; species Arrhamphus sclerolepis. The sequence goes on from JBAMYA010000008.1 coordinate 8,666,696, forward strand.
TAACAAGCCTTTTTTGAACACTGTTTTGAAATATTCTTACAGATGTATGTCAGAATAGTTGGTTTGTATTTAAGAAGTTTGAAATGTGCTCCACGTAGACAGGCAATATTTCCTGCCTGGTTTGGTTTCTGTGGAGAGACATGGCTAAGTGGTCAGATTTAAAATTCAAGTCTGCCATCTAGTGGCACCATAACGTACAAAAGACTGGAATTTCTTTGTTCAGAACTTTTTCAATGTACATTATGTTCAGAGGTACATCCAAAAAAAAATGACATGTAAACACTGGAGATGGCCTAAAATTTTGGTCCATGTTGTGCCGGAAAATCAAATCGAAGCCCTTCAGTTTTATCAAGAGAAGACAATTATTTTTATATCACGATGTATAAGCTGAACGTATTAGATTTTCACATTTTTGAACATGCAGTTTGTAAATCTTTGGTGATTTCTCTTTTATATGTCACATTAGAGAATGATGAATTGTCTGAGTTGTTAATTTTCTTTTTACCAGTGAGCTGAACGTTCCTCAGCAGTAATGGAGGGGAGCAAACAGCCCTGAGCAGGCGAACCTATCCATGCTCATTGACCAAATGCTTGTTTATTGCCCCTTCTTGTGTGTGGAATAAGACCAAGAATCAAGTTGCCCTTTCACTCAGACTGGGAGTGCCATTAGCTGAAACCTTGGTGTTGGGGGTTGTGGCCTGCTGCGAGGGCAATGACCATAAAACTTGTCTGGACTGCCGCAGCCAGCTGCAACTAAAGGCATAGCTGTCTCCTTTCTCCCCCTTCTGTACATCCCTCCCCCATTCCACAGGCCAAAAATAGGTGTGGCGTTACAGCTGTGAGACCCCCCAGTCAGGACCTAGGTGCTGATTATACAGTCTGACTAAGAGAGGGCGTGTTCTCCGGATATGCTGCACACCCCATCGCATTCCCCTTACACACACACACACACACACATCCCCCCCCCCCAGCAAATTAAAAACAAGTAAAGAAAATGTTTTTTCTGCTTGATATTATGACACATCAATCCATTACCGCTGGAGATTTTGGATGTTTGTGTTAATGTGTGTGTTGTCAAGGTGTCAAGTGTTGTTAATCTTTTACGCTCCATATCTGTTCTTATGTTGTGTCCAGCACTCATTCGAGCTCAACTTATGTGTCTGCCAGCCAACTACACAATGAGGTGTTGCCATTTTCAAAGGCTAGTGGCAGGAAGTCATAATGTTGACAAATGCGCATGCACATGCACCCTCACACACACACACACACACACACACACAGTACACATTTAATGCCTGTTGGCTATTTAATCCTCAGGAGTGTTTGCATTAAGTGGTATTTTTTTAATCATGTGAGATATAATAAAATGGATGTAACGAGTGAGTATGATCATGCACGTTTATTGGCTTCTAAGAATTTAAATGTCTTGATGACTTTACTATAGTTGCATAATTCTTACAACAGAGTTGTGAAAGTAAGTCAGTCACCTCTGTAAGTTGCTCAGTGACTGATCCATCCCCATGTGCCTGTAAATGCTGGCCCATGCTGTTGTTGTTTTCCACCCCTATGACCAAGTGCATCTATTACTCTGACCTGGGTATACCTGGAACACAGATATGGCCTTCTCTTTTTCATGATTTTTCTTGTTGAATTGTTGCGCAGGTCCATCTCCTTTCATCCCTTTCAGAACCTGATCTCCAGTATTGATTTACATCCTGGGAAGACTTTGATGTGAGGTCGGGCTCTTGTCTACCGAGAGCAAAGAGGGAGAGAGAGGGTTATTCTTTCCTTGTCTCAGATCTCTCCTGATGGTGTCTTCCTCTCATCTCAGCATGTTGACCACCATTTGGAGCTATTACTTGTCAAACTGTGACAGATTTATGTGTGATGTGCTCTATGGCGGCTGAGGGTGTTTTTTCTGGAGTAAAGCATGTGTGTGTGTGAGCTTAAAACTGACAGAAGGTAAAGAGAGAGGTTGGAAAACAGGAAGGATACAGATGATTAGATATGTACCTGGGCAGTTCTACCAGGCACAGGCTGAGGGGGCTAAAGGACCTGTTATGTTGCCCCAGAAAGAAATACAAAGTAACAAAAAAAGAGACATAAATAACAGATCTAAAATTAGAAAAGTAAGACAATATTTTAGCAATGATGCAAAGTTACTACAAAGGCGTGTAAGGTGATGAGTAGCGATCAATATGACCAAAAAGGGGTTATGAAGGGCTATGGCTTGAAGCAATCTACACAAAACCGCCCATATTAAATCCAGATGGCTAAACCGTCAAAACTGACTATGAAGATGCACAGCAGGCCTGAAAGTGCTTGGAGGTCCTGATATCCTCCATTCTGTCTTTAATAATTTGGAAATTTGGCAATATTTACTGTAAACGAGAGCACAATCTTATTGTTCTTCTAATGTTTCTGCTTCTCTTGTTTCTAGGAATACAACAACTTTGGCTGGTGGGTTGGAGAGAAGAATGGAGTTATAGGTATTGTTCCCAAGAACTACTTGATGGAGATGTACAGCCTGTAAATATTCCAAACATAAGCTGCTAAGTGACATGCAATTTTTCTTTCCTCTACTTGTAAAAGATCAAAATATGTCACTGGAATAAATCCACTATATTGTCATCCCTGCGGAAGAGACTGTTCTTTAGATGAAAATATTTTCATTTGACTGATATATATTTGAGTATTTTTTTTTATTGTACTTATTTAAGGCATACACTCATTTATTTTCCTTTTAAGGTTACCTTTTATGCAACTCTTATGTTCTGCTTTTAGCAAAAATAATTAAAATGTAAAGCACACATGTTGGTTGTGCCAGTATTTTATTTATTTTATTTTTTTTAAGTTAAACCTTTATTTAAACCACAAGGTGGCAATATAGTCCCTCAAACAGTCCTTCATGACCTCTGAAGCAGAGGACTGAGGTCTTGCCCAGATGTTTACAGACAAAATTAAAAATGCCATTTGACACGACACAAAAGAGGGATAACGTTGACAAAGAATTTAATCACACAACCTGCATGACAGATGCTGATTATCATATCGGCTGAATATGTCATTTTATTTTTTCTCTGCAGTGAAGCCACTAGAAATATTAACAATAATCAGGTCTACAGTATGTGCACACGAAATATTCAATGCGCTTAGCTCATGGTTAAATCTCTAAAATATATATATATTTTTAAAGTTTATTCATCTGGTCAGCACTTTTGTCCAAAGCTTCAAAGGAGCCTATTTTATTTCTTTATTTTTCTTTTTATGGCACCTGAGAGACTTTGCTGGGTAGAGGATCACAGCGTGGCAGATGGTAGGTTGTGCTGCATGCCTGAGTGAAACGGCTGAGGTGCACTAATAAGACAGCCACCCACACAGATAGCAGGGATGCTTATCGCCCTCTGAGGGGCTGTTTGACAGCAGGCGAGTTGATGTTAGAAGAGCCTGTCCCCCTGAGGTCATACACATACTGTACATGTCGTTTTGAGCTCTCTTCACTGAAGTTCTGCTAAAATTTTATACATCCAGGTAATGTGCTCATTTTCATTTGGACGTACCGACAGTGTGGCCTTGTCAAGGCCTTTCAAGGTTGAGAGGAAAATGAAAGGGAAAAATGCCTTCATTAACAAATAACTCACTGTATTTTTTTTTTCTTGCTCCTGTCTTTCTCCTTTGTTCCTGCTGAGTGATGAACCATAGTCCTCTGTCCTTTGGGTGACATTCAAAGCCAACATAAATCCTGGCCTTTATGGTATAGTGCAGCGATAAAGCTTCCTTTCTAATTGTAGGTGTAATGAATTACTATAATTACTTACTGAAAATACTACACAGAAAATATTGAAGAATTGCTTTGTTTTAGGGCAGTGGAGGATGACTGAAAGCATGTGGAATTTAACTATACTGTTTTAAGACTTATCAATTGAACTATGAAACAAGAAACTGCAAATTTGCATGGATAAACACAAATGTTTCTTTACTGCTGACCTCTTTACTTCTTTACTGCTTCCCCTCCCAAGATTCCATCTTTTAATATTTGGCAAAGGGTCAGGTTGTCAAAGGCAAGCAAGGCTAAATACTGCCTCTGATTTTTATGTGCCAATAAAGGATTTCCTTAATGGATGTTAACCCCTACCCCTCCCCCATCTCCTGTTGGATTCGGACAGCCAGGTCCTCAGACTATACAGGTGCTTTTATTGCAATTTAACATCAAGATATAATGTTTTAAAGATAGATGGCACTGTGTCGTTAATTTTGCGAGCACTAAATTACACTAATGATACCAGAATATCGCTAATTGATACTTTTAATGATAGGTACACTTTCACCAGCCAAATATATATATTTAAACTGAGCCACTGTGTAATAATAAATAAATCTGGATTTGCTGAGAAAGATGACGGAAATAAAACTCCACTCTCCCCTACAGGATAAGATGTGTATTTGTTATTTCTTGCCGAAGATTAATAATTCAAGTGAGTTAATTTCAGATCGACACTGCAATTTGTTCTGATCTGACCAAGATGTAAAAAGATTTGGAGATATGAAATTTAGTTATTTACTCACTCAGACCATGATACACTTAAATTTATCATGATTGTCCTTTGTCTTCATTTGCAAATCTTAAATGTAGTATTTTACTAATAAAAGAAGCAACAATTCTAGTTGTAACTTTCTCTTTCACTATTTTCTTTTCTCCATTTAACCATATAAGCAAACTGATAAACTTAAGTTAATATCAACTTTAATTTCTTGCTCTGGATCTTCTTTTTTCTTTTCTTTGTCAGAGACCTAGAATTCAGAAATGATTTGCTCATTTTCAGTGTCCATCACTGTGATCTGCAATGTTGTGAGTTAAGTCACTTTACATAAGATTCCTAATTTTTCTATTTGCTTCCAGCTGTTGAACACCTACCGGATCTAAACTGTAAACAATGTGTCTTGTCACGTAAAAATACCTTGCTGCACAGACAGACAGTTTCACTAGCACTGGGCAAAATCTCATGTTAGCTAGTGATATTTGAGGTGTAATTACTGAGACGTTCAGTCTCTCTGCTCCGGTAAACTCTTAAGGCAATAAGTGCACATGTATTTGTTAACCAATATCATCTTCAGGCTTGGTGACTGGGCTTTCTGTGTGCCGGCTTAGATGTATGATCTCGACCAAACTGTCAGCTGTTTCTCCTGCTCTTTAACCACGTCTCTGAGTGGTAGGTCACAGCATGGCTTCATGGCGAGTTTCTGTCAGGAATGCCTCGGCCTTATTTATGTGGTATCCCCAGGCATTTTGCAGGAAATGTATCGCCTCCTCAATGGGCCCTATGTCAGCATTCCATTAAAGCCTCTCCTCTTGGCCTAAATCTTAAAATCTGATATGGACACTTTTTAAATGTAAGTCACTCTTAATTGAGGTCAGTTTCTGTTAACATAACTCATGCCAGCAGACGAATTAAAGCTCCCTCAGCTGGCTCAAGACATCGCGAGGCGATATGGTTTATTTTAAGTGAAACCTAATGACATTCATGACGGGCTGCTCTGAAAATTCATATGTTTGCAGTTTGGGGTGTAGATTTGTATTTATTTTAGCGATTTTTTTATGTGTAAAATTATGAGCTGCAGAGCGGGGTTAGTGGCAGGCCAGTAAATATGGGTCTAGACAGGCAATTCATTACAAGCAGCACGCCCACTTTTCTCACATGTTGTCAGTGTCTGCTCATCCCTCTTGCTAACAGGTGCAGACAGTGATGCTGGGGGAGGACCTGTAAAGTCTGGAACAGGAGACACAAGCAGCTCCAAAGCCTTAAACTCAGTTTTTCCTGGCCAGAAAAAAAGAACCAGAATATTACCTCAAGCTCCATCATATGTAGCTGAAAATTTTAATCCAATGAAGCTGTTACTCTCTCTTCAGTACTGAGCATATCACTGTGACAAACAAGGCTCATGTTTGAGGGTGGGAGGCTGGCTGTCGGAAAAGGTAGAGCTATGTGCTGACACGTCACTCAAGATAAATCAGGCTTATCAAAATGACAGGTGTTTGTCCACCTGCTATAAACATCTCCCACACCTCATTCCAGCTCCATCTTTTCATTCATTATTTATAAGGCTGCACACTCTGTAATCTCCCCGTTTACTCTCTCGATGTGGCTCTAATATCAGGTCAGTGATGTGCAGCTGATTTACAATACTAGTTTGTGAGGTGAGTAATGACCTTGGATGGTTTGGGTGGATCGCTTGTAATCAACGTAGGTCAGCATGCATGTGATGCTCTAACTGTAATTACACGCCCCCAGTAGCCCTCACACCCACATACACTGCCGTGGCTAACAGACTGCTAATCCTGTGCAAACTGTTTGCCCCACCTCTCTCCTTTACTTTTTCTGCATTTGATCCCCTGAGTCTGATGCCACTGGTGGCAGGAAACGAGCTCCCGATCAGGTATCTGTCCCATCTCAATGTCAGCACTTTATATAGCAGCTTTTTATAAGACAGCCCACTGACAGAGAAAATAAAGGCACGAGGGTTGGGTTACAAGAGCCTGCTGAGCTAACTGAGTCACTGCAGCAGATTGTTGCCATCACTTCCATTTAGTGTCATCTTTGGTATGTATCCAAGTATGGGTCCTGCCAAGCTAACAGGAGCTAAATTAGTGCCCGGGCTACACATGGAGCTGCTCATCAGTAATAAGTGACATAGACACACCATCTCCCCGGGGGATGTCACAGAGGACAGTGTGGAAAGAACTTCTCCAGAAGTTTGAGTGTAAACGTCTTTTGTTGTTTTATATTTGTGCATATAAAGTGTTACAGTGGAGCCTGATGGTCTGTGAACTCAATAATCCTGCAACAAATTAAACATGACACAAAAGAATTATACTTGATCATTATATATATATCTATATCTATATCTATATATATATATATATATATATACTTCTTTTAATTTTTTTTTTTTTTTTGCAATGGAAATAATTCCCTGATGCTCTCTGTTTCAGTTTTCTGGCTGAAGTGTTTTTTTTTTTTTTTTTTGATCAGTGATGAAAAACCGTCCAAGGTACAACAAGCCCAAATCATGATACTCCCACCACCATTACAGGAATCTGGAATCACCCAGAGGAATTCAGAAGTTTTCTATTTCCAAACACAGACTTCTCATTCAGAGAACAATTTCTAATTTGGTTCCATCCATTCAATATTTTTTAAATAACAGTTTGGCAGCACTATTCTTTTCCGAGAGCTGTAGCTCCAGTGCTGTATCTTGCACACAGTTGATGTTCATCAAAATATTTTGTGATTCACATCTACTTAATATTGGATCATTTTCTTTAATACAAGAAAGACCAAGTAGACTTTAAACTTTAAATTTTTGTCTCTTGTGTCTTTATGTCTTATTGGTGCAGAATTATAGAAGATTCTAAAGTTTTCAGATGTCTGTGTCCAGTTTTCCCATAAATATTTAATGCTACTACAGTCTATTGGCGCACCTCTACTGCACACAGTAGATCTCAATTTAAACTAACAATTCAATAAAACCACTGACTGCACCAGACACAGCAATGATTTTAAGCGAGTGAGTCTTAAAAAGTCATAATGACACTGCTTTAATTCAGAAAGGTTCTCATTAACTTTATTTTCTGTGAAATTATGAACGTAACACCCCAAAGATATTTGAGGAAGACCAGAAGTCCTATTCTCATGACTACTAGAGGATTGTATTCAGATTGTGCTTATTGCGTAAACTGTTCCCAGTGGTCAGGAACGTACTGTGTACTCACACAGCTGTGTGTTGTTCAACATCCAGGAAAACATCTAAACATCTTGGTAAACATCCATGCTGGTCTTCGTGAGCTTGAACCCACTGACAGAACTTCAGGCATCCTGGTTTGGCAGGTCACATCATTTTATACGCACATTAATGAATTTTACATTGCTCTATTAGTGTGCCGTGAATAATTATCATGCAAATGTAGGATAATTTGAGTCATTTGCGGCTATATGCAGACAGCGAGATGATGGACTGTGTCTGGAAAAGACAAGCTGAGCCGGTCAGTGGATCTACTGCACAATAAGGAGAATTTAGGCTCGTCATAAAAGATTTTTCCTTGGCTCTTATTTCACTTGGACATTTTTATGTTTTTTTTATTTTCTACCTCATTGCAGCCGTGAGCTGCTTGCTGATTTACACACACTGGCAGTGAAGCTCAGAGGCCCCTAGAGATGGTGCCCTCTACTTCTTCACCCTCCCAAACCCTCCCCCCAAATCCTCTTTGTTTCTCAGTCCTCTGTTGTCTTCTCGGTGCCACTGCTGGCAGTGTCTCCACTCTGAGTCTGACCAACGAGGTCCCCCTGTACTCGTTCCTCATCTCTAACAAGACATTAGTCAGAAGGGACTTGATCTTGTGACACACAGAGGGCAATGTTTCACTGTGCTGAGACACAAATTCATATAATGATTAGCAAATATGTGTGTGTGTGTGACATATATATATATATATATATATATATATATATATGTATATATGTTTATATATATATGTGTGTGTGTGTGTCTGTGTGTGAGAGAAAAAGACAGAGAGGGGTTGGTGAGGGGTAGGAGGGGGAAATAAGCAGGAA
>JBAMYA010000008.1:8683009-8703303 GCA_037176975.1 Arrhamphus sclerolepis
TTTAGAGGAAAGAGATCTAATATTTAACAAACCACACTTGATCACCATGTTTCTGTCTTCTGTCAAGTTATTAGTTTAGTGGTCACTAGTGTGTTTGGTGCCGTTGACTTGCTGAAACATCCATTTCAAGAACATTTCTTCTTCAGTATAAGATAACATGAACTCTTCAAGTGTTTTGATGTATTCAAACTGATTCATGATCCCTGGTATGTGATAAATAGACCTAACACCACAGCATGAGAAACATCCCCATATCATGAAGCTTGCTCCACCATGCTTCACTATCTTCAGTCTATTGTGTCTTGCATTTCAGTGTTTGGGGGTCGTCTGACAACCAGTCTGTGGCCTCTAGGCCCAACAAGAAGAATCTTGCTTTTATTAAACCACAAAAAAAGTTGATCCATTTCTCTTTAGGTCAGTCAGTGTGCTTTTCAACAGTGGGACTTTGGGGGCTTCTTGCTGATATCCTGCTTTCATGTAGGTGTCTTCTAATTGTCCCAGTTCTCACAGGTAACTTTAGATCTTCACTGATCATCCTAGTTTTCCATTTACTTCCACATCTTTTAATTTTGGATGCCATTTCAAAACATCTTAGATCTTTTTAGCTGTATAAACTATCATTTTCTGCACGTCTTTACATACTTTTCCCTGCTCCAATCAATCTTTTAATCCAAGTACTCTTTTTTCCCCCTGCACAATGTCTGGGACAACACTAAATGCTATTCTAAGGATTTTGAGCTTTACTCCTTTTTTTTCTTTACCAAACAACAACAACAACAAAACACATTGCTATTATTTTGAACACAACTGTAGCTATAAATGGTGAAATCTCCAGATTTTGCATTTTACTATCCAACAGAGGTGCATGGTAAAGAGCAGCAATAAATCCTCACACATGAAAGAAACAATGAAGACAATATTCCTGTGTTTAGGTATAAATTAATACTAGAACCAGCATCAACTTACTCGGTCTGAGGGAGCTGCTGTTGTTGTCCATTTCTTCGTCTGAATGTTTGTTTTCACCAACGCCAGAGAAACATCTCTTTGTGTAAAAGCAATAACCGAGTGAGACTCGCTGCTGCTGTTGTTGACATGAGGATGAATTCACAGCGATGACATGACGCTGTTTACTGAACGAACTAACTCCTCTAAACACGCCGTTTTGTTCAAATAAACTACTTCTAGACACCGACGACACCAGTATTCTTGAGCGACTGAGAAAATTCATAATTTTACCTTATGTAACAAATTCAGACTCACAAACACGCGAGTCCATCCAGGTCTATAAACAGGAAGTAGCTCATGTCCTTGGTTTTTGATTGGTTCGCCAGACGTGCTCGAAATACATTCAGGCTGCCCCCTAGCGACGACAAATGCTATTGATCTCTGGATTCACGCTTTGGCAAGTCGATACATGATCGATGCACTTAACGATAGATTTATAATCTTTCGAATCAATTTCGATGTGTGATCCTGTCCACTGACGCTGTTTCAGTCTATGAAATTAGAGTGAACTTTCCTTTTTGGTCAATGCATGTTTTGTTTTTTTACTTTCTTTATTTTCTTTTTTTTTTTAAACAGAGCTAGGTTACAGAAGAAGTAACCTATGATAAAGAACAATGTGTGTGTGGGTGGTGGTGTGGGGGAGGGTGTGTGTGTCATTGTTCCAATTTAAAAGTAAAAATTGCTGTGATAAAAGGGAGGAACAGGGTTTACAATTCAATTGTGGTTTTTGTAGCGGGAAAACTACTGCTGGCAAAAAGGTCAGAGGTCAGGAGTTAAACCTGAAATATCAAAATGCACATCAAATAATGAGGACCAGAATGCAGTAAGACTTGTATGTGACCAGAATGAGAGAAAGAGAGAAGCAGATGCTTGCCTACATCTGTTACAAACAGGATTAACACCTGGATAAATCTTAGATAACTTCACCTTAGACGTGTGAAGTCTGTGTACAATCTAACACAGAATCTCATCATGCCTGGCACATGGACTGAGCTTTTTTGATACCTGTTTTGGTGAATGCCCTCACAGATGACCCACTAACCCATTTCTTTTAGATGATTGTATTATTATAACTTTTAATTTCACAGAATGTAAAAAATGTATATTATGTATTACTGTGTATATTCTATACAGAATTGTGTATGTATAACACAAACTACTATCAAGTTTTCTGTTTCACTGTTCCGCTTACAAAACAAAACAAAAACAGCATTATATTCTTTAACCTCAATGCTTTAATTATCTGTTTGCAGTTTTTTTTTTAATCTCACATCCTGGTCAGCCTTCAGCAGATAGGTATTCTCTTAAGATGTAAATTCTTTTAAAGGTGTCTTTCTTCCTGTTAAAATCAAGCTTTTCTTTTTAACTTTCTTATTTTGTTATTATGTATTGCATCTCACGATGATACTGATTATTTTTCCCAAATAAAATTGAAAAAAAGACTCATATAGTAAGTTATATTTTGCACCATCTGCCAATAACCATGGTGTTTTATATCTTTAAACTGCCGGGATGTGCTTGTTCATTGTGCCTTATAATTCTTCCTCTCAGCTGCAAACATGTTGTGATATATTGTGTGCAAAGCTTATGCAGTAAATAACGCCTACTAAGTCACTGCGGCTAAGCATCTGATAATATACGACATATTAAAAGCAAAACATATAGAATAAAATACATTCTTTGCATTTATTTCAGCAGGAAAATGCGAAAAATCCTGACAGTGTATTGTTTTACAAAATTAAAACAATATGTTTGATCAACACTACACAAATAAAATTTTATCCATTATAAAACCTCTATAAATTCATAAAAATACTTTTCCGCTGTGGTAAAATCCCATTGGTCTGAATACAGTTACTGACATGACAAATTCAAGTATTTACTTTAAATCTGTACTGAAAATAAATCAGTGTACATTTTCGTACATTTAGCTAATGTTGTTTAAATATGTTTTCATTCGTCAGCATCCATAATTACATTCAGTCTCAAGCCCACAGGTATATGGTCCGTAAGTCCAGCCAGCTGTGTTATAAAGGTCACTTCTTCTATCTCCTAGATGGAGAGAAGGATGTCAGAAAAACAAAACAGTTTGTACCCATTTACATACATTTTTTTGATTATGAGTATATCTGGCATTTTAACAGTAACCTCCAATTTCAAGTAGAAGCAGTTGAGAATTCAGAAAGGTTAAATAATAAAATAGTATCCGTACTGTTCGGCATTGCTTTGAAATGGAGCTTTCGCGGTAGAGGATGTAGTCGATTCTACGTCCAATCCACGGCTGCCCAGTTTCGGGGTAAACCAGAGGCGACCCCTCTAAAGGGACAGGAGGTGAAATATAATCCTTCCTCTGCTCATCACTTTCCAAAGTTCTACAAAAGACAAAAAGAAGACACTGCAAATTCTCATGTCACTGCAGGGAGTAAACTAAGAGGAAATACTTTGCTCACTGTATAAGTAAGTCTTAGTGCACTGAAGACAGGAGAGATGAGAGTACCTTTGTAGGTTTTCAGGAGTGTTTACATCATCTTCATACAACGTAGGCTGCTCCAGCAGAGTACCTTCAGGATCAAATCACAGTAACAGCCTATGATTTGTCAATGTGTGCCATATAATTGAACTATGTACATATTTACTCTCTTGGTTCACTTGGTTTATTGGTACAAACCGATGACCCACGGCTTCTCTCTTCTAGGTCCTGCTCTGCAAGGGTCTCTGTACTCATCAAACAAACTGTGATTCTGTTCCAGATGGTCATCTGGTCAAACACAAAACCATCATTTTAAGAAAGAAAAAGGGAAAATCCTTTTTAGAAAAATACTAAATATTAATGAAATGACAGCTCATTTTATGAGACCCACCGGGTGAGCAGTTGTCAAAGTTAAAATCACCGCAGAGAACATCAAAAACAACTTCCTCATCTGGCTGTTTGTTGGCAACCTGAAAATCGCCAATCCACTTAGTTACCATGTTCAACTGCTCACAGCGAATTTCCCCTTCACCTGACGAGAGAACACAAATAAGCTATTAAAAGCCTTATTACTTTTTCATAATATATGAAAATCAACTGAGTAAATGAGAACAAAACAAAAGAAAAAAACGACTTGCCTTCTGGTGCATGAAGATGAGTGCAGTTAAAAAAGCCAACTACTTTTTTCTGTCTCGAATCCTGTCCGATTAACACCTAAGGAATTCAAAAACAATCAGCATTTGGGTTTTTTTTTTTTTATTGTTCATTCTAAATCTTTAGCATTAGTAATTTAACTTATTTCACATAACAGAAAGTTCTTTTTCCTGAGTGAAAGCGGGGGACTAAACAAAATGCACCTTGGCAGAGAGGAGACCCTTGGCAGCCAGTGCGTCTTCCCCGGCGCTGTTTGGAAAGCAGTGGTACTGGGCCTCGAGGATGGGGAACCTGCTAGCAAGGAACAGGCCACTGTTGAAGAACTTAAAAGAGGAACATCTGCACGGTGGCTGGCAGGCATACACTCCAATGTCATACAGTATGTGTCCAAACACTGGTTTCAGAATATCGGTGAGCTTCTTTGCGGCCCTTTTATCAAACACCTCTTCCAGACACAGTATATCAATGTTGGCAGGAAACAATAATGAGACCTCCCATGGTACATCATCCTGTTTGCGGAGGCCCTGGGAGAGCAAGGCACGGGGAGCACTCCTGTGACTTGAGCAGCCTTGCTGATTAGAGTTCTGATTGGAATTGAGGTGGGGGGAAGGTGGTTCAGCCTGCGACTCTTCGCTGTCATCACAGGACATATGTCTCTTGTTTGATTCAAACTGCTGGCTTACGGGAGGTTGTGGAGGTTTCTCTGCGGCACCATGGGCATTTGATCTGGCTGTGGGGATGATGTTGTTAGGAGGGCTCATAGTTCCACAGCTGCTGGGGGAGTCAACAAAGATCCTGATATGGGGTCGACTCACACCTTGCACGATGCGCTGACCAATGGTAGATGCCCTACGCTGGGTGTGGCCCAGGTTGTTAAAACGAGCCAGACTGTCTGGCAAAAGACAGAGGTTGGCTGAGGCAAATCCAAACGATGCCTTTCCTCCCAGTTCAAAGCCCCTGTGAGTCTCTGTCTCTGGTGAGGATGGCGCCTCTCTGTGGTAGTAAAAAGGCCTACGGCAGGCCTGAAGGGGTGCCCAGAGCAGAAAGCCAAGAAGTGCCAATGGGGCTGTTATGATAAACAGAATGAAAAAGAAAAGTGAGCCAAAGAACACTTTGAGGGGGTGGAGGTAGCATTCCTGCTCCTCTCGCTGGCTTTTCTCTAGCGTGGTGGACTTGCACACAGCAATGACGCGATCAAGGCACCAGAAACAAGGCAAGATGAATGCCCATCCCACCGCATGGATACCAGCAACAAATCCATTTGGAAAGGGAGATGACTTCAGGACCATGGCTCTCCTCTGTGTCTAAACAGCACGTAGAACAAACAACATCTGAATGTCCGCTTCTGTCCACATTCCTGAGGGCTGCTTTTATCTCATGAGCTCCACTGGGCACTAAAACAGAAGTAAAACTGTTAGTCTTTATTCTTGCAACCAAAGTCAACACTAATGAGTTCCCAGGAATGACAAGTTTGCTGACATCAAGCCCAGACATGCTGAGGAAGATCGAAAACATGAAGTAATAAGCAGCAGCTCTTAGATTACAAACATACTGTAAAAACATTCAGAGGGAACAGCAAACTGGCTTAAAACATGCTTATGCAATGTGTTATTGTCAGTTTTAAAGTAGCCAAAGAAACGAAAAACACAGTATAATCCATTTCTCAGTATTGTTAAATGAGACTGTTTAACACCACACCTTTGTATTTACACATTAAATACAGTCTAAAACTGGTGGGTGAATCAGAAACTACACCAATATTTTTCTAAGCTCGTACTGTTGTATATTTTTTTGACAAGTCAAACTCAGACATAATACAGTAGCAAACACAATTATGGCACAATGGTTTAAATTCAACAACATGAGTTGGTGTTTTTCTGTTGTTGCAGTGGTGTGTTCAAATATTCAGTTGAGATTCTGACAAGTGCCACTTGACAAAATAGTTGTCATTTTCAGAATAAAATCTTAAAGTACAAACATCAGCACCGTAAGTATGAAACATGTATGTCTGTTTACTGGACACTGATACAGATAAGCCACAGGTGAATTTCAGCGCAGGTATTCCCAATTGACTCCTCCAACACAACGCTGAAGTTAGCATTCGATTCACTACTTCTGATTAGCTCGAAAGTTAAAGGGCCATTTCACAGCTTTATAACAAGTCCAGTTCAAAAACCACAATGGGTAGACTGCTCAAACCTGGATTAAATTATCTCTTGGATAGTAAATAAAATATTAAAGACAGTTTCTGACTTGTGAAATCGTTGTTTTGATTTGTGAATATGCAAAAAAAGACCATTTTCACAAATCAAAATGTTTCACAAATCAGAAACTGATCTTAATATATTCTTTACTATACAAGACAAAATTCAGTCTAGGTTTAAGCAGTCTATGTATTATGATTTTTGATTGGGACAAGGTCTTAAGTGGTCTGACTATCAAAAAAGGAGGGAATTTGGTCTCTTGCATTTTCACAATCAGAGTCTGATTTTAGTATATTAGTTTCTATCCAAGACATAACTTAACCCAGGTTTGATCAGTCTAGGCATTGTGTTTTTTGAGCTGGGCCTGCTATAAACCAGCTTTCTTGTTCTAAAATGCGGTGGAATGGCCCTTTAACCTTCTTACGAATCAAAAGCTAACTTCACCGTGCAAAACGACATTTAAGCTTCCAGTTTCGCTGGATTAACTGTTCACAAACACTTTTCAAATCGCATATCTTTATTGAGTAAGAACCCACGAACTTCACTGAGCGACTATAACTGGAGGTAACGAAGTTACCACACTTAATACATGCTTTATAAATACTACACGTCTCACCTGTCACACCGCGCGGTTAGCGTCAAATACGGTCTTACCTTAGCACGAGAACTGAGACAGTCCCTCTCATGAATAAGCAACCTTTTACTGTACTGTTATCCAGTACATAATTTATCACATTTAATTCAGATGTTGTAACATGTTCAGTGAGAACCAGAAGTTATGGTTGAACACAAATAACCAGACCAGCAGACGTATTAACCCGCCTCGGCTCTCAGTGCTCCGTGGCATTATTAAGCCACACCTTATTGGCGTTACCATGGCGCCGGGGCGGTCCGTCACGTGATCTAATTGAAGTAGGCCTATAGAAAGTTGCTAAATTGTCTTTACTTTCTTCAACAGACCGCACCCCCAGCCCCCCGCCCCGCCATCGCCCTCTTTTATTTTTTTTTTAACCGTTTTCTTATCAGCCTACTTAGTGATTTTGCATTTCCATACAAGTTTGTACAGATTATATCCAGTCATAAGATGAAAGCCTGCTTGACTACAAAGTTCACTATCTTAGAGGAAACCAAAGTACAGAAAAGGCAGCTTTAACCTAAGTATTAAAAGTTTCACCTTTCACCTGCTGAAATTTGAAATAACAGAAAGGCCCAAAGTAAACTTCTGATTGCAGAAATATTTCTTCCATGCTGGACTAATGTATCCTGAAGTAAACAAAATTTTTGCCTTATGAGGGTCCTCGGAGTGATTATTCTTTTACACTTAGCAGTGTCAGTATATATAAAGGTCTCTTTTAAAGATCAAAACTGCAATACTGTTACAAGTCATAGTTCAATTACATTTCAATTTCTCAGGTTTCACTTCCTGTTCGTGTATGGCACAAGAATCCTTGAATGTTTTATGGTTTTGTGGCTTAATTGTAGGTTCTCTAGCTGTGCATGACCTGCTTTCAGAAATGTGCGAAATCTGTTTTTAAATCTGCATTTGTGTACAAGATCATAATCACACAATATTCATCGCTTGTCATAATTTATTAGAGTTGGTGGAGCTGACTCTTCAGGGTTGCTCTGTGTTCAGATGCAATGACTACCAGAGGAAGATGGGCTTTCTGTCCTTTGTTGCCATGTTGCAGAGACAGGTAAGCAGAACCAGCAGGTCTTTCTGAAGTTTTCCCGGAGCAGTTGTTAATATCAACTCTCTCAGAAATTCTGGGTTATTGCAGTCAACTCCTTGTGTGCAGTTTTCACTGCACCGCTCTGACAGAATCCCATAGGTGTTGACAATAAATTCAGAGAAACGGGGGTGAAGCGCTGCTTTGTAGCCAAGCAGGCTCATCCTGTCCATAAGGTCTGCATACCTCTGGGTGAGATGAAGCTGATAGCTCTCATCTACCGTCCCTGTCAGAGGGTGTGTGCTAACCTGCGAGAGAGGAAAATAGGTTTTAGTCTTCCTTCCAAGCCTTTTGACGGGCTTTTACTGTCAGCACTGGTTTTGAAATGAAAGACTGCAGGTTTGCAGTAATTGAATAGAGGTCGTCATGTACCAACTATCACCCAGAGAGTTCTTTCAGTACCTCTGTGATCTTCTCTGGTATATTGAGCAGTGTAAAACCATAGAGCCTCTTCTGGGCCTGGAACACATAGAGCAGAATCCTCCGATCCAGCTGATAGGCAATCTCTCCGAGCAGCTTTCGTGGATCTGCTACTACAAATTTGAAATTAACATTGACCAGCACACCAAGATTTTATAACTGCTTAAAAGTTGCCTCGACCAGGACACCTGTTGCACTCTGACTGCTTGGAAGCGCAACTGTCTCGTCTGTGGCCTCATGTGCAGAGACTTGCAGCAAAGACTTGAAGTCCACCGGGGATGACATTCGGTGCTCCTGCTTAAATCTGCTTTTCTGCAAGTCTCTCCGGAATTGCCGCTCATCAAGAGTGTTTTGCCACTGGCTGTATGGCTTTGTTCCTGAAGCTGAGCAAACAAAGTTATATTAAATTATCTTTGCATGTCGTGACTATATGCTGCCTGTTTTAACTTTCTTGTGCTAATTCTGATCATGTAATGCAATTTCTGGTGAGTAAAATACTGAATCAACATTCTTGGAGCATGATCTTTCAGCTGATTGCTTTATACAGAGAGAGAGAGAGAGAAAAAAATATATCAGATATGGCGGAAAATGAGTTTACTCAATAGCTGAACATGACTGAGTTATACTTTAATTTCCCTGTCCCCTTTGTCTGAAAAATATTTTCATTAGTTATAATAAATTAAGAACAATAAGTAAGTATTCATTGTTATTATTGATGTGTTTTCACAGCATTATCATTGTCAGCATTATTGTCTTTCATTAGATCAAGGTTTTTGTTTAAAATAAAACAGCTTAATTAACATCTTTCTAGAGTGGTGATTCTATATTTTTGCCTGATATCTTATGAAAGACATATAAATTTAAAAATGTGCTTCTCAAAGTGGGATTTGACACCCCAAAAAGGTCCTGGGTCACCAACGTTTCCAGACAAACTGAAAATATTTTAATTTCACTATTATTCACATGGAAAGACGACAAATGAAATTCAAATACGATAAAATAAATGGAATATAAACAAATATTCTTTTCAAATATGTCAGACTCGCCAGCTGTATTCTAAAATCTCAATCCGTTTTTTTCTTTTTAGCTGTTTAACTACATATTTAATTAATTTGCATTATTAATGCTGTTTGTTTGCTTTTTTTTAAATATACATTAGCACACTCCTGCATGTTAGAATAACAAACTATCGCTTCATACAATCAGCATAAAATGTTACTGTGAATGTACTTTTGAGATGACCACACTGACTTACAGCAACTAAACTGACACATGGCTGCCACATAGTGGCTACCAGAGGAATTATAAAAATTAGTAATTAGTAATTAGCATTTAGAGACTTCATGAAAGGACACAAATTGAGAGGTAAAATACCTGTGGACTCATCTTGAGTGTCACTGATGAAGCCATACATCCTGTCTTTCAGGACCATGTTTTCCTTAATTGCAGATAACATCGACTTCAGATGATCATTTTCCTCCATGAGATGTTGATTTTCCTCCACGAGATGTTCATTTTTGGCTTTCAAGTCAGTAGTCATTTGTTCCATGTTCATTCTGAGGCCACAGGAGCCCACAGAGCTCCAAATGCACAAAGTCTTCCAGACAATGACAAAAACATTCAAATTGAATCAAAACAACTGAACTTCGGATTTTTGTTTATTTTTACTTCATACAAAGGACAGACTATGGGTTTACAAAGTTTGTCAAAAAAAAAAAAATCAAGTCACTAATCTCTGACAGTACAAAGATAGTTAGAAATACTAAAATATTTAAAAGAAGAAAAAGAGCAAGTCAAGGACCACTTAGTGACTTTTCAAAGAGTTTCACCAGTTTTGTTTCCCCCTTTCCCTAGTTGCCTTGGAGACTCAGTTATGATTTAACTAGCCCTTCTTATTCCTGTTGGTTTTCAGAAAACATTTTCCAGCATAAATGTGCAAAGTCTTCAACTAGTGGAGAAGCCATCACAGACAAGCCTTACATATGTAACAGACCAAAATCATGTCTGATATAATAAGCACGTGTCATAACACCTTTTCCCTCCAATATTAAGTGAACAAACGTCACATGTTGATTCATGACACAACTGAAAGCCTCGAGGGAAAAAAACAAACAAAATTGCAAGTGAACTTTCATTTGGGAGTTTTTGTGTCATATTTTCTACACCATTTAAATGATTTTTTTTTAATATAACAGCATAAGGTACAAGGTCATCAAGCAAAACACACTTTTATACATCAAGTTATATACACTGAAAAGACCTTAGCAATCAATAAACCTACAAATTAGGACCACCAGTTTATCATGCCATTAAAGTATAATCAATAAAGCAAAAGCAACCTGTAACTATGGAATGTGCTACAAAACCAATTAAAAAGTCTGATTAAGGAAATGCATTTATACAAGAACTGAAATTTCTGTTTTATTTTCATTTTTTCCTGCTGCGCTCTCTGCTCAGCCTCCTCTCGCTCTTCCGATGATGGCGAGAATATAGAGGAAGATGTTGATGATGTCTGTGTACAGGTTCAGAGCAGCAAAGACGTATTCTTCAGGGCTCAGGGCCAGCTCCTTGTTGCCTAGCAACAGCTGGGTGTCCACCGCTAAGAACTGCAATGCCAAAGAAATTCAAAACGGGTCAAACATTTCAATTCTTATTAAAACTTATGAATCAGAGTCTTTAGAGGTGCATTTCAAAGACTTTGATATTGAAATATCCAAATTTCTTCATACATTATAAACAACAACAAAAAAGGAACTCATTAAATAATACATTTCATATATTCAGCAAAAAGATCTCTCTGCTGATACATAACGCTCTTACTGTAATAATATAAATAAAATAAATAATTTGCTTGCAAAGTCAAATGTTTCTTTATAACAATTGGCTGAAAAGGAAACTGTTTTCTGCATCTGCCTCAGATGGGAAGACTTGTACTGTCCTTTTAATGCTCTTCTTTTGCGCTATATTTATGAATTGAACATTGGTGTTAAAACACATCCATCACATTGACAACTTTAAATTGGCTTTTTAAAGATGAGTAACTAACTGCTTACAAAAATTCCATAATGATTTGTTGTAGGTAGTGCCATGGAAATCTGAAATTATTTTGTAGTTTATAACCTGAAAAAAAATGTCCTTTTTGTGAATGCTTTTAATCAATCAAACCAAAATGCTCACAGCAATTAACTTTAATGCCTTAAAGGGCCATTGTGGAGTTTTTTCTTTTAATTTAATGCATTTGAAATAAGAACTATCTGAGCACCACCTGTCCTTCTCACATTCATCAAAAATCATGATTACTGAAGATTTAAAAAATAAACAAATAAAAAGGTCAATTTCTCAGAGAAAATACAAGTTCTGATGGACCAAACTGTTTGCCTAAACACTTACACAGGTGAAGAGCAGCGCTCCCAGTCCAGCATACACAATTTGAAGAATCTTATTTTGGATGAAGATGCAGAGGATGCTGAAAACAATCAGGACGATAAGACAGACAAAGAGCACGCCGTAACAGGAGGTGAAGTCATATTTGGTCTGCGGGGAAAAGACAAGAGAAGCAGTAATATTAGTTTTATATCAGTATGTGATCAAAGAACATGTGTGTACATGCAAGAGGCAGGGACGGACAGATACAAACCTGCAGAGAGAAAATGACCACTGTGAAGCACACAAACGCTGTGATGCCCACTGCCATGATCACGGACTCGGTGTCGTGGAAGGAGGCAATCATTCCCACCATGTAGGACAAACTGAGAGTCAGGACGGACTAAAAACACAAAACACAGTATATCAGCAGCATACACACTGGCATTACATGCAGCTTCCTGATATGAAACAGTGGTATATAATTCTGGTGGTTACAACAATGATGTGTGATTTTAAATTTAAACTTGATATCAAGCTGTAAAGTTGTTTTCATCCAAATTGGTTATTAAAATACTGGTTAAGCACAGTTTTGTGAACCTGAAGGCTTATACACATTTCATTGCTGAAGATGACAAACTACTGAATTTTCACTAGGCTTACAGGAACTTCCCCAAACAGGGATTTCCTGTTATTAGAAGATGGATAATAAAAAATAAAAAAATAAAATAAATAAAAGTCCTACCAAAGCAACCAGGTTCCAAGGGTGT
Source organism: Arrhamphus sclerolepis (assembly GCA_037176975.1). Lineage (NCBI taxonomy): Eukaryota > Metazoa > Chordata > Actinopteri > Beloniformes > Hemiramphidae > Arrhamphus > Arrhamphus sclerolepis. The sequence continues at coordinate 8,695,626 of JBAMYA010000008.1, forward strand.
TGTCGGCGGACGTTTCCACAGCAGCTGATGACACAAACTGACACAAAGAATATAGCGTAGGACAAAAAGTAGGTCCAGGTGTTCACCATGACAAAACTTCTGACCTCGTCCACAAAGGTGAAAACAGCCACAAAAGCGAACGTCACCATCAGCTGAGCACTTAACACCAGGAATACCTGCAGGGGAAAGTGGATCAGGCAGATGTTTAAGATGTTTTTCTGTGATTTTTAAGTTGTATCAAAGTAAACGGTTAATAACTGTTCAATGCAGGTTAATTTTAGGCTGGACTAAAATAAAAGATATGCCTACAGCGGCTAGGGAGGACAAGGGGTCCACAAAAAACAAAACAAAAAACAAAACAAAACAACCTCTCCTGGAAATAAACATCGAGTCTGTGAAGGAACCTTTTGGATGTCTGTGGCAGCAACAGGAGCAAATTTATTCATGAGCTATTTAGTACGTAATACCGAATGACTTGATTTAAAATTGAATGTGTAAGGTACAAGACAAATGGATGCTGAAAATTCCAGTACATTTCAAAAACCTTACTGGTGTTTTACCTAATATCACTAAAATTATTTTACATTATTTCAGTTAATTTAAAAGTTTGTACAAGTGCATGACTGTTGTTGACAAACTTTACAACCAAAAAGAAAATGTACTAAGATGTGTTGATAAAAAAACTGTATTATTAATCTGTTTAATCACAAATCTTTCTCTTCAAAATAAGTACATGCATTTCATTCTTTAGACCTTCCTAACACTAACATCTGTTTTTCATTTTATGTTAGTTTTGTTCATGAAACTATAGGTTTCATACTCTGCAACGATTGTTGCTGGTGGGAAGCCACATTTTCTAAATTCACACAGATCATTTCGTTTGACCTACTTATACATATAAAAAAAAAAGTACATCCAACACCTCAGTCAGTTTCAAATGCATCTTTTTCAGCTGTAGAAATGACTGTGATGTTGCACACTTCCCTTTGGGGTTCTTTTAAGTCTAGAAAATCCAAAACCTCTGAAAGTTTTAAACTGTATAGAACATAGAATAAACAGTCAAAACCTTTGACACTATGATTATGTGTTATGCTTAGGCAACAAATGCTGCAGTGCTTAAATGTACCCTTCTTGGGATCAAAAAAATACAAGCAGTTATATAATTCTAACTATATATATCAGTAGTAGACCCTTCAAAAAATATATATGTACAAAGTATTCCAGTTATATCGATTATAGAAGGTAGTTTACTTATTTCCTTTTGTACAGATTTGAGGCTGACATCTACTTCCAGGAGAGGAGGCCTGGTCACATGACCATTCACACTAGTTATTAGTTATCAGTGTCATATGACACTGATACACTTTAGAGGAGACAAACTATTCTTTTATTTTCAAAAACCTGTATTAGCTGACCAAAGCCAAAACAACACTTTTTAGAGTTTCTAGGGGTTAAAATAAATGACCATGGGATTAAATGGGTTAATTATAATTGCTTCCTTAACCAGTGTCATCATACCTTTCTAATGAAGGCTCTTCTAATGGTCTTATTGTCTAATCCAAAATCAAAGTCTTGATTGTCACAAAAGGGTGGTGGAGCCTCTTCACTGTGGTAAATTTCACCTTCAGTGGCAACGACAAGACACATCAAATTACTTTTTATCACGCATGCAACATACTTGAATTCTCATTACAGTAGGGCTTGACAATATGACAAAGATTTATATCACAATATACATTTTCATTTTGGTCGATAAGATAAAATTACAATATCGATTTAAAATCGCCAAATCCATTAAACCTATAAAACTATATAATATTTTAGACGTAAAAATGTTAATAAAGTGTACCTTTTATTTAAAGTAATCATCAAGAAACATGACATTACCATCAAACAAACTTTGTCAAGCATTTTCAGAATAATAGTGTACATCCAAAATATTGATAATGTGTTTTAAAGTCATAACATCATTATTGAAAATTTTTATTTTGCGTTATGTACTGTTATTGAAATTATTGTCCGGCCCTAAATCACAGCGATACTAACCACCATAGTTGCCCTGGCCTGGTGGTGAATATGGTGGAGCACAGGGGTTGACATATCCCGAGCCTCCTCCCTGGGGGTACGGGGATATCCCATAAGCTCCTGGTGCAAACGCAGCAGGTGGAGGAAAAGGGGGACCACCAGGTCCTGTGGGCGCCCCTGGCATCTGCGGCCCTGCCACGTTTGTGCCAAACGTTACGGGAAACGTAGGATAGTCGGTGAAAGTAGGCTGAGAGATTCCCTCCTCCGCCGGATGGTACGCGGTCTTCTCGGTGCTCATCCCTGCCTTCGTCGTGAAGGAGAGTCCGTTGAATGCTGAGATACAGGGGTGACTCTGGGAAGAAGAAAACTAAGTGTATGTATTATTATTGTTAATAATAATTTACGATGCTGGTGATGCTCCGAGAAGAGGGGGGGGGGGAAAGGCTATCGCTTGTGGGAAGTCACGTCACTGTGGCAACTTCCGGTAAACGTCAAACACGGTTAGCAACCAGCGGCACCAAAACATATTCCCAGGCATTTTACGTCTTAACTGTAACTACCAAAGCTGCCAAACAGTTTGAAACGTACTTGTTTTTAGATACAATTTAAAATCACAGTCAGATGAATTAACACTTTAACGTGTTGACCGAAAAACTAAGGGTTCGCGACATTTAGGCCACAAATTTCACTTTCAAAAAAAAAAAAAAACGACCTTCAGCCTCCATGTAGTCAACAGTGGGAAGAAAACTAAAAGTAGAAGTGACACACGTTTCTTTAAACCAACGATTTTAAATTGTTAGTTTAAAATGTATTTGTGTTATATTACGTAACTTAATTTGTCCGGTTAGCCAAATAAATTACAGCTGGCTTGTCCGCAGTCGAAGAACATCGCTAGTGTTTTAAAATGAAACTTACATTGCCCGAGAACAAAGCTGTAAATCTCCACTGGCTTTCTTCGAAATTATATGTACACTTTGATGTTTCTTTGTTTTTCAGGCACCCTGGCGACCAGGAAAACTAACCTTCCACTGCATGAAACTACCTTCTTCCCCTCTATAATAATGCGGAAACTGCTGCGTTCACGCGACATAAAATGGATGGGAAATAAAGGAAAGATGCCTTTGAGAGAAACAGCTCGACGCGACAGCTCGTGTATAAAAAGGTTGAAACTTTATTTGAAAACACAGTGAACTGACAATATAGTTGTAACACTGACTACATTTGATTTAGTTAGTCGTCTCGTCATAATTTGTGTGACATTATGCGACGTTTAACCTGATTATCAAGCAGTTACAAAGACGAGACAGTTTACAATAACTACAATCCTTGACTTTTTCTTTCGCATTTAGACGTCACTTCAGGCAAAAATCTGAAGTTTATCCTGTCCATTTCTTTCAAAAAAAAAAAAGTACTTATAAGTTCCTCGTGACTTAAACGCACCACCGTAAGAGCTTGTATCAACTGTAAACTTCCAGTAAAGTGTTTTTCTCCAGCTGAAATTCTTGTAAAATCTGAAGTAATGTGCTCCAAAACTTGACGCGCTTATCCAAACAAAACTTGTAGTGTTATTTATAAAAATGGGTGGCAAGGAGAAATTACGCACATTAGCCAGCAGGTGTCAGGAGGCTACAACACTGATGAAGAAAGACGGATGGCACAATTTAAACCACACAGCATTTACGAGTCTAAAGCTGTTTATTGCAGCAAAAGTTTCCCCACACCTGTATAGAAATTCTAAATGATATGAAACGACTGGAGTTTTATTGAAGAAATGGAAACAGGTTAACAATTCGAGGAATGAACAACAGGCTGTCAGAGGTGCATGCCAGCTGTTTTATCCCGCTCAGACTTGGAAAAAAAAGTATGTACATTACTTTACCATCTGTTTGTGCTGGCATTTCTTTTCTTTTTGTTTTGGACCATAATAGTGACAATCTTGGGACATGAATCCATCAAACTAGTCCAAGCCTGAGAGCAATGCTGACATCACAAAGCACACACAAACAAAGAAAGTAGATTTCAGTTTATTTCCCAAATTGCATTTTTTGGAATCATGCATTTACAAGGCAGAACAGGTGATGCCCTTACATTAGAAGACTTGCATGTCAAAAGACATGAAATGTGAGAAAATTTTTAAAAGTCAGCAGTTCACATCAGCACTGTCCTTTTATCAAACAGGTCAAGTATAAAAAGCAACATTTAAGAGTTACGATCCTTAGAGACAACATTAAAATTACTAACAAAAAAAGACAGAAAAAAAGCTTTGAACTTTTTGCTACTTTTGTTCTTTGTACACACAGCAGAGCTTTGTTAAACCAAGTTTAATTAACCAACACACACTCTTGAATCATGAGAAATGCGGCAGCACATGTGGACATGTTCTACCACAGGCTTCATACTTACATGTGAGAACAAACAAAGGGTTTATTGCTGCAAGATTCCAGAATAAATACATAAATAGTATAATTTAAAAAGGCACACTATGAAAACATTTGATCAAAATGAAAGATTCACATTCAGCAGTGCTTCTTCCCTTTTGCTTTGCTTACTTGAAGTGCTATGCAAGGTGAAGAAAAGATGAGTGCTCTTACCACCTTCAGCTGTCACGTACCATGAAGAAAATATGCTTTACAGAGAACCACTTCAGGGTGACTAAACTATCTCACTCCAGATACTTAAAAAAATGAAGAAGAAACAAAACAAAATAAGTAACAGTCCTAAGAATGTACTGATTTCCCTTTTCCTGTATGCATAGCGATACCAATACACAAAGATGGTCCAAAATGATTAAATACTGAACACTGGACGATGAAGTGGCCCACGGTTCTCATGTATGTGCATGGGCTTTTGTTGATTTTCAGTGTAGTGAAGGAAACCTGATCATAAGACATGAATGCACTGCAGTGTATTTACAAAATTTAGCATGGCTTACATGAGGTCCAGTCAGTCTAGTTCTGTTAACATGAAATATTTTAATGTTGAATAAATATTAAATATTCATATATATTTCAATACTGATCTCACTTGAATAAAATATGCAGAAATTCCTCATCTGTCTCCTTATTTTCTCCAGGCTCTCTGGTAGAAGGTAAAACAGGAGAGGCAATCTTTACCGTCTGCCCCTCGTTGTTTCATCCTTGGAGGTGACTCGCCCAAAAAAATCCACCCCTCTTTTTTTTTTTTTCCTGCCTTAAATGTAATCTTCATGAGTTTTACTGCATGCGATCTGTCTGAAGCTGCTGGGGCTGGTACTGGCTGAATGCCGCAGCAGCGGCGGCAGCTCCTGGGGTGGCAGCAGTAGCGAGCGGCTGCTGGACAGTGTATCCATACCCTGCAGTAGTCATGTAGCTTGTCGGTGCTGGTGAGGCCGCGTATGGATACTGCTCATAAGCAGCAGCGGCGGCGGCTGCAGCAGTTGCAGCAGCAGAGTACTGTGCATAAGCTGCTCCAGTATAGTCAAGGTATGGGGAGGTTGCAGCAGCAGCAGCAGCTGTTGCTGTAGCAGAAGAAGGTTGTACATGAGGGATCACCACGCTGGGTTGGACAAAAGCCTGAGGGTAGACATAGTGGGCAGGAATCCTGTAGGACACAAACACACACAGGATCAGAGTGCAGCCGTGATCAACCATCTTCCCTGTGCTGAAACTTAACTCTGGAAAAGCGGGTGCCAAATATGTCAATCCAGTCCTCAGAGCACAGCAAATCCATTCATTAATAATTGAAACCCTACCTAGAAATAAAAAGTTAAAAAGCAGCAAAAACCACAAAGGAACACAAGTGCAGCTTTTAATTTCAAACAGCACCTGAATATGAAACACAGAAAGGCATTAAAAGAAGACACGGCCAAGCTCGGCACCACTGAAAACCACTGAAAATCATGTGTGACAAAATGCGAGCTTGTCACAAAACACCACAACATATCAGTAAAGGAGGTGGACATTATTCTGTCCATGAACCGCCACACCAATACCACACATACAGGCATGCCCACACATGTTAATAGATCTTTAAACACAAATAGGGCAAATACATAGGCTCTCTGTCTTAAATGAGCAGCCAAGACGCAGTAAATTACAATACTTCATACATGGCTTTTAAATTAATTGCTTTATCAAGTGGGCGCTTGGTTGTATAAGGTTCTGTAGAGGCCCTGCTGTGTTTATTTGTCAAAAAGGAAAAAAAAACAAAAAACAATATTAAGCAGCTATTATAAAGAAATAATCGTGTAAGAGGAAGAGACGGCCTTTGAAAAGTAATAAGTAGCAACACATCAGGGTACAAACGAACAAATACAAACCTTTGTATCTGGGCAAATTTGCCCCAGCTTTAGACTTGTGTTGAAGTCACCCTCAGTAAATATACCGAGGAGCAGGTGTGAAATATATCTGTCCACAGACTAGCGCTCCCCTCCCCCTCTTACATACATACACCCCCCACACAAAAATACACAGGCCAACTTGACTGACAAGGGAGGCTGGAAGCATGCTATTTTTGCTCCCTTGTCATCTCCAAAGGGCAAGCTGATCTTCTCCTTCAACAGCACACCACCGAGAGTTTGTCAGCCGCCGTGACGGACTACGCCGCACTGCTGTTTCAGTGACTTTTCTCAATTTTCTTTATACTTTAAAATTTATTTATTTTTTAAATCAGTGAGCAAAAAAAGTGGAGGTGTCCTAATTGATCATCAGTACTTTGCATTTTGCATTCTAGATGCAAACCAAATAAAAATGATGGGCAATTAGATTGGTAATCTTCAGCTTGATGAGCTGCAAATAGATCTAGCGGTATCCTTTTCTTGTCACACGAGTCTTTTTTGTAATTGCGATAAGTTTAAATATCTAAAAAGGGTGCTTGTTTGTACTTCCAGCGTTTTGAAAGCAAGGGGGAAAAACATTTTGTTGTCCTGCAAGTTGAGAGAGCTAAATAAAGGTGCTTTGTAAATCACCAGGACACATGGGTAATCTGCAGCACATAACCAAAGGCCTTCATGGGCGCATGTCTCGGCCCACCTGTTGTCCACAGCCGAGCGGCCTCGTCTGTGCCATACATTATTAACAGCGCCGCTGAGTGACTCCTATTTTCCATCTGAATTTGAGAGGCCGTGCAGATCACTGTAGCCAACAGCTGCTGTCTAAGAGAAGCGCTAAGAACTCTGAAGGCAACTTTTAAGTTCAACCATTCAAATCCATCTATACATTTAAAAAAGAAAAAAACAGAGACACCTTAAAAATATCAATTTCAAAGCTAAATAAGAAATCCATAATCACAAGTTGAGTTATTTGACATCTAAAAATAGTTTCACATAGCTTTAATGGGAAGCCTTGACATTTTCAGCCGACTTTCTTCAGCAAAGTGTCGTTTTCTTAAGACAAAATTAACACTCGAGTGCTTTTTGTATGGTAAGGTGCATTTCTGTGCTCGCTGAATGACAGGTCTGGTGTGACAAGAAAAATACAAACAAATTTAGGTCATCGAAAAGAAAAATGCTCAGTATTGTGTGCCCATATATTTCAGCTACAAGTGAAAGCAACAGGTTAATAAAAACAAAACCAAAAAAATAAAAGAACAGCACAGCATCATGGGTAAGAAAACAGAATAATAAGTCCCACATGCAAGGCATTGTTTGTTTTGTTGCAGGGGATCGATATTGAAA
>JBAMYA010000008.1:8703403-8718490 GCA_037176975.1 Arrhamphus sclerolepis
TCATGGGTAAGAAAACAGAATAATAAGTCCCACATGCAAGGCATTGTTTGTTTTGTTGCAGGGGATCGATATTGAAATAAACACACTGTGAGCGATCATCAGCCCCCTTTTGACAACAAAACACTTCATGTTAACGAGACACTTGGGGGGAAAAAAATGAATAAATCACAGGCTAAAGTACAGTCATTACAAGGGAAAAGAATTGACACTCCATTGCAGAGTTATACCTCCCTATCAAAACGTATAAAGTCTGCACAAAAAAAAAAAAACCCTCCTGCACACCCCACTCCCCCCCACTGCAAGTAGAAATAGGCACACAGTTAAGCTGAACACCACATCATACTGAAAACAAGGCACACACCAATCTATGTTCTAAAGAAAACTGAAAAGAAAACAACAACAACAAAAGACTCCCATGCATCTAGTCACCATTTCAGTTCGTTTGTGTATGTCAGAGTATACAGGTAACACTTTAGTGCTCTGCCCAATGCAGACTCAGCTATTCCTCAAATCATCATGTCCCTTCATCAGCTATTTTAACCGTTACCGACCCTGTCAGATCAGAAAGAGACAGACAACGTGAAGTCAAGTCCCGTTTTGGCTGGGGATAAATGCGCACTTCCTTCACAGTCAACCCTCAAGCAGAGGAGCACACATAAACACTCACATGTCCTCATTCAGGGTGAAATGAGCGGAGGCAACAATATATGCATGTTTAAAACAGATTATATATGATCATTTAAAAACAACAACAAAACATCTGCTCTTTTTCATTTTAAACAGACAAATTTTGTAAAAGAGAAATTTTCCAGCTTAACTTACCCATAAGGTCTTTGGATGAATGCTGGATGGATCTGAGGCACGCCAAATGCAAATCCTGGAAATAAGAACAACCACAGTTACATTTCTTTTCAAAGTATTGCAGCATTATTAAAGCAAAGTGAGGGTACACGTGCGGATCAGTGGATTTTGCAGTCATACTGCAAACACCAAGACAGTTAGCCGTTTGCTTTGAACAAGATCCTTTGCTTGGACTTCACAAAAAAAAAAAAAAAAAGTAATGGTATGAGCTCTGAGGTGGTCCCTCACCTGGTTGAATGACCCTGGGTTTGGCCCCCAGATAGGCCAGGTTCACGTTGGCTTTCCTTCCATCTATTATGGGGTTCGGGTCCTTGCAGGCTCGGTCAGCCGAGGCCCGGTCTGCCATGGTCACCTACATGGAACAACACATTTCCTATTCACCTCAAGTTGCTGTACAGTTTGACACAGATCTGACCTGGGACAAATCATCATGTCTAAGCTATAATCAATTACTTGACATTTTCTGACACCTGGACAGATTTTTTTGTATTTAATTTTTTTGTTTTTACAGGTGTGGATCTTTCCTGTGCCACTCACAAACTGGCAGTTTCTGACCTTATTCTTACAGATGTCAACAGGACATTATGCTCACACTTGAGCCCCGTGGTGACACTGCTCAGTTGAGCCATGACACTGCATGTGTGCTATCAGCTTTCAGACGCCCTCTTAGTTCAATAAACCAGTTACTTACAAATCCATAACCTCTAGACTTCCCCGTCTGCCGATCAGTGATAACAACAGCCTCCTCGATGTCCCCAAACACTTCGAAGTACTTTCTCAGACTTGAGTCGGTTGTGTGATAAGGAAGGCCTCCCACGAAGATCTTGGTGAAGGTGGTGTCTTTCTGTGCCGCGTGCATCATTTGTGGACACGTATTAAAGTGACTCCGAGGGAGTTTTTAAGGTCGGATAAAGTAAAGACGAGCGTTCAGTTTTGCGGCGCGGACACGAAAACCCCCCCGGCTGTTACTGTGAGTGCGAGTGTGAGTCTGAAGGAGGAGGAAGAGGAGGACACCTGTTAGTTTGTTGTGAAGGTTTCCCAGTTGTCAGCGCGTGCGACACAGAAACTTAACTCCACCCAGATCCAGACCACCACGCGGAGCTCAGGATACCTACTGGTGCACAGCTGCTGAAACTGAGGCCAGGACACACAATGGAGAGTGGAAACACGGGCTCTTTGTTCTTCAAAACCTGGACAAGTGACTTCACAGAGTTTGCCAAATGGTACCTTGGTTAATTCTCAGCATATAACTGTATTTTGGGAATAAATCAACACAGGTTTCTCTCCAGAAAGCCAGCACAAGTAGCTGAGTCATCTTTGCTGACACTAAAGTAAGACACATCATGTCAGAATTATTGTTTTTATTTATCTATTTTTAAGCTGACAGTTTTCTGAGGTCTTGATGAAGTAACTGACACACACACACAAAACACACAAAATGCCTTAGGTATACATTTCCAAAGCACTGTTTTCAACCATGTTTTATGGCTCTGTTCCTAGCAGTAGTTTTAGGGAGTAGTCCCACAAGATTATGCTCTTTAGCACCCTCTCTGGTTGAGAAGTGCAATTGTCTTGCCACTTGATATTGAAGATGGCCACATTGCCTCATATCCTGGCATGTATTACAAAACAAGCTATGAACCAGTGAGCAAACAAATAACTTTTATAATACAGCCTAATATCAACCAAACTCAAACAGCAAGAAAAATATATGACTTACTAATCCAGTAGCAGTAAGCCTAGGATGCCATCCTACTCGCAGTCTTCTGTTTCACTCAGTTCATGCCAGCGGTCCATTAGTGACTCGTGTATGGGAGCCTGTGCAATTGCTCTTTCTTTTACTTGTCTTTTCTGACATAGCACTCCATACTTTTTTTGCTGGCTTTGTTATGACATACCTAGTGATAATGTACACTTACCGGCCACTTTATTAGGTTCAGTTGCTTGTTAACACAAATAGGTAAAACGTTGCCTGGTCTAGACAACTTGCTGAAGTTCAAACCAAGCATCAGAATGGGAAAGAAAGGGGATTTAAGTGATTTTGAACATGGCATGGTTGTTGGTGCCAGATGGGCTGATCTGAATATTTCAGAAATTGCTGATCTTCTGGGATTTTCACACACAACCATCTCTAGGGTTTACAGAGAATGATCCAAAAAAGAGAAAATAACCAGTGAGCAGCAGTTGCGTGGATGGAAATGCCTTGTTGATGTGAGAGGTCAGAGAATGGGCAGACTGGTTTGAGATGTTAGGTAAAGTAACAACACATTACAACCAAGGAATGCAGAATACCATCTCTGAACACCCAAGTCGAACCTTGAAGAAGATGGACTCAGCAGCAGAAGACCACATCAGGTGCCACTCCTGTCAGCTAAGAACAGGAAACGGAGACTACAATCCGCACAGGCTCACCAAAATTGGTCAATGAAAGATTGGAAAAACGTTGCATGGTCTGAAGAGTCTATTTCAGCTGCAACATTCAGATGGTAGGGTCCAAATTTGGTTTAAATAAAATGAAAGCATGGATCCATCCTGCCTTGTATCAGCAATTCAAGCTGGTGGTCTAATAGTGTGGTGGGATATTTTCTTGGCACACTTTGGGCTCCTTTTTACCAATTGAGCATCGTTTAAATGCCGCAGCCTAGCTGAGTATTGTTGCTAACCATGTCCATCCCTTTACAACCACAGTGTACCCATCTTCTGATGGCTACCTCCAGCAGGATAATGCACCATGTCACAAAGCTCATATATTCTCTAACTGGTTTCTTGAACATGACTATGAGTTCACTGTACTCCAGTGGCCAGATCCCAGTCCAATAGGGCACCTTTGGGATGTGGTGGAACAGGAGATTTGCACCATAGATGTACAGCCAACAATTCTGCAGCAACTGCGTGATGCTGTCATGTCAATATGGACCAAAATCTCTGAGGAATGTTTCCAGCACGTCGTTGAAAGAATGCCATGAGGAATTAATGCAGTCTGAAGACGAGGTGTACCTAATATGAAGACCCTGGCACTTTCTTGGCTGTATTGAGACTAATTCATGCAAAAAGCGTTGTTTGCAGTACTTGTATTTTTACCTCTTTCCTCATCACACAGTCCACACCAAATCTGTTAGTTAAGACATCACTGAAAATATTGATTCAAATAAGAAAACATTTTGGTTTGAAATCCTCATTTAAGTCCCATTTATCCTAATCGCTATTTCAAACCATCCCGGATGGATAAAGCTTTTCATATTTTGCACAGGCATTTAAGAATTTCACAGTCTTTATTATCATGGGACATTCATTATCTTCCAATATACTGTCTCTGACAACTTTAATATTCCCAAACCTCACTTCTTTCAGTATCTCCAAATGCATGATTTTGTCAGGAATATGTCTTCTGTATTCCCAAATCAACCTTCAGTATGTGCCTAAAACTACATACTACAATGGTACAGTGTTAAACATCCTTCACAACGCCTAGCCCTTTGGGACACGTTAGAAGTATGCATTCTAGTAAGAGGATTGATTGAAGGGAGAGATCGCAGAAAAGGGCCCCATATTCTATTAAATGTTGCTGGTTTTCTCCTTACATTGTACAAAATTTTCTCTGGAGTGCAATACGATAAAAGCTTGTTCAGCCAGTGCTTTGGCACATGGCAGAGATATTTCCACTGATTTTATGTTGTCTCTGTGGGGCGCAATAGACTCTGTGAAAGATGTTAAATTGCATTTGCCTATGTTTAGTGGAGATCAGAACTGTTTGGGATCTTTCCAGAATGTTTTGCCAGTCAGCGTCATCATAGTTGCAACTTAGGTCTGTCTCCCCCTTGTTTTGAATTGACAGTCTGCAAATTTCTGTACAGAATGTTGTATATTGAAGATATCAGTCCTCTCGTGGAGGAGACTTGTGAATTAAGCAGATGCTTCTCGAATGGGGATTCATTTGGTATACATGGGAAATCAGCCAATTTATCTTGAAGCCAGTGTCTAATTTGAATGACTTTAAAGTAGTGTTTTGTGGTAGATTGAATTTGGAAGATAATTGTTGAAAGCTAAACAATATGTCTTCACTATAAAGGTCGTTGACTGTTTTGATTCCTTTATCGGCCCATTTCTTTAAAGCTCCATCCACAATAGGGTACATGATGTTGGGATTATTCCACAGGGGGTCTTTCTCAGAAGTTAGACATCTAATCCCAGTAATGCATGGGATTCCTGCCATGCCTGGAAAGTGTTCAAGATTATGGAATTTTTTTGTAATTGAGGAAAGGTTCTTCTTTGTGCCCAAAGAAGGGATGCTTCTTAATGGGGTTGTTTACAATAGATGCTGTTCAATAGAGAGCCATCTAGTGTCGCTACTCTCAGAAATAAACCAAGCCCATATTGAGTGAAACTGAGATGCCAAATAATAGTATCTATAATTTGGAACGTCTAAACCCCCTTTGATATAAGGGGCTTGGAGAGTATAGTTTATCTACTAAGTTTTATCTCTCACATTCATTTCTACCAATTAGGGATAAAGGACGATCAGTCCATCTTTGAGTGTCAGTCTTTATTTTCTCTAGAAGATTTAGATAATTGTCTTTGAATACTTTGTCTTGTTGCTTTCTAAATGCCCAAGTACCTAAACCCATGATGACACACCTTCAGCGGTAACAAACAAGTTTTATAATATCCAAGTCCTGTTTGTTTAGAGCTAAAACCTCACTCTTTGCAAGTTTATTTTTGTATCCTGATGCTGCACTATACTCTTGGAGACATTGGAAGGGTCGAAGGATTAATTTATCTGGTTCCATTAAGTGAATCAAAATCTCGTCCGCATACAGTGAAATTTTATATTTGGAAGTACCAAATTTGACTCTAGCTATGGAAGCGTTCGCTCGGATGGCGAGGGCCAATGGTTTGACGGCAAGTATGAACAGAAAGAAAGCGAGAAGGCACACAACAGAACCCCATTAGTTAACACTTTTTCTTTAGGAGCTTTAAAAATTGTATTAAAAATTAATTCCTGAAAGCATTTATAATAGAAACGTAGATTTGATCCTATCGAACGCCTTCTCAGCGTCCATTGAAATTATCAGTGTAGTTTCCCTTGTTATCCATGTCAAATATATGGAATAACTGGCGGACATTATCTGTCCCTTGCCTATTCCTGATAAATTTGATTCTTCTTGTCAGCATTCTGAAGACTCAGGGGCCTTTAGGAGCCACACTTTTGTCTGTCCTTGTCAGGTTTTGGTAACAAGTGTTATGGTGGCTAATTCAAGGGAGTTTGGTAAGGTCTGATCAAGGTAAGGTCAAAGCTTCTTTGATCATATTTGTTGAAGATGACACCAGTTTGCATAAAAAAGTTTTAAAATATTTAATAGGGAAGTCATCTGGCCCCGGTGCCTTATTGTTCTGCAGAGATTTCATACTCAGGAGAACCTCTTTCTCAGTGCTATCAGCATCCAGCCAGCTGTAATCTTCATCACTGATCTGAGGCAGACCATCCAGAAATCACTCCGCTGAAATGTTACTAGTGTTGTATTCCGATTTATGCGGTGCTTCATAAAACTTTGAATTCCAGTGGGTTGGTCAGAGATCTGCCATCATCAGTAGTTATTGTGTGAATTGTTTTATCTGATTCCTCCTCCTTGATCTGCCACGCTAGTAATTTGCCAGTTTTATTTCCGTTATTATAATATTGATTAGTCTGAGCTAAGGCAGCTTCAGCCTTGTTTGTACATAAATTATGTTGTATTTGTATTGCAGTCAAGGATTCAAAATGTCCAGTCTCTTAGTTTCAGAGTGCTGTTGTTCAAGTATTCTAATTTTGTAAATTCATTTCTCTTGATTTATGTGCACCGTATGATAAGATACATCCCCTTGAGAGCCTCCCAGAAATTTGCATTGGATTCAGTGTTTAGGTTGGCTTTGAGCAACAGTTCAGCTGGGGAGTTCCTATATGCTACGAATTCTAGATCTTTCATCATAAACATTTTGAATCTCCATGGCACAGACCCAATTCACCAAGTCATCTTAAAAGGATTATGATCAGAAAGTGCCGCAGTCAGGTAGGAACAGTCCTTTATTCTATCAAGCATAGTTTGGGGGACTAAAAACATATCTATTCTGGAATAAGACTGGTGAACATTAAAGAAAAGAGAAAAATCCTTCTGATTTTTCTTCTTCTTCCTTTGGATAAGTCTTCTTTGCTTTCTCCTATAGCCAACATCACGGATTGAAGTGAAATGGTTTCCTCCTTGTCAGCCGCCAGTTTCTTCGGAGGTTGTTTGGCTCCGTCAACTTTATCCAGCGATAATGTTCTGTTCCCACGAAGGTTGTACTGTACCATGCAGTTACCTGCCACGCCAGATGTTTCTTAGTTGGGAAATAAGAGGTTTCATGTAAATAAGTACAGCATTAAATGCAACCTAGAGGCAAACTGGCGGGCGGAGCTGATGATTGCATCACCATCATCGACCCCGGGAAACCTATTTGAGGAATCACGGTAGACGACGGGGGTCGGTAGACGGTCACGAGTTCAGTCTGTACAAGACACGGACTACTGCAGTTCCAAGGTTATGTATCCACTGGACCCCTTAACACTATGCCAGGCTTTCTGGAATGGCCAGTAACACCATACCATTTGATTGAGCTGTTTGGTTACACTTGACCAGTTAGGTCTAACTAGGGAAGAGTGTCACTCCTTGCAAGGCAGCTGAGTTTGGTCACGTGGAATGATGGCAAACCGCCTGCATTTTGGGTCAAAGAAACTATTTTCTCAAACTTGAGAAAATTAGATGTTCTGTGAAAAGGCCAGTAGAACACTATAACAAAATTTGGGGAGCATTCCCAGACTATGTCAAAGCTCATATTACATTCCTGTAGAGTAAGCAGAGTATGTATTAGCATGAGACAGCTACTGGCTACAATTCTAATTCCATAACAGCCAGATAGCTCGTGGCCACCTCCTCAACCTCTGTGCATTTTGTTTTTTGGCCTTTTTCACAATATGAAAAAGTATTTTTCTACAATGCGTTCCCTTTAAATAATCCTATGTTTGTTGTATATTTTATGTCCCAACACAAAAGTACACACACACTCACTGGGCACATTATTGGGTCCAGTACATCTAGCTATTGTTGGGTTGGATCCCCATTTGTCTTCAGAAATGCCTTAATTCTACGTGACATAGGTTGAACAAGAGGTTGAAAACATTGCGCTGAGATTTTGGTCCACAATGACATGATAGCATCACTCAGTTTCTCCAGATTTGTTGTCTCAACATCCATGACGCAAATACTATTGGATTGAGATCTGGTGAATGTTGATGCCATTCAAGGATGTTGGCCTAATTGTCACGTTCAGCAAACCAGTTTGAGATAATTTGAGCTTTGTGACATGGCACATTTTCCTACTGGAAGTAGTAATTGGAAGGCATGTAGTGAACATGAACTCTTTTTTTATTTTTTTTTGCAATCTTCTATTACCAAATTTGGGTAAACCAGTGCAAATTAGTACCCTCAGTTTCCTGTTCTTAGCTGATAGATTTAGCGATAGGTTTACCGATGTGGTCTTCTGCTGCTGAAGTCCATCTGCTTCAAGGTTCGACACGCTGCGTGTTCAGAGACGTATTCTGCGTGTTTCGGTTGTAACGAGTGGTTATTTGAGTTACTTTTGCCTTTTTATCATCTGACAGCAGTCTGCTCATTCTGCAAGGCATTTTTAATTCACATGACTGCTCCTGTTTTTTTATGACCATTCACTGTAAACTCTCGAGATGGTGAAAGTCGTGGCCTGTATTGGGAAAAAGCAGGACAATGTGTAATAAATATCAGAAATATTCTTTGGATACAATGCACCCCAACATAAGATAAACTATTGTGAAAACACAAAAATCATAAGTCATGTTGCTATAATATTACAGTTAATTATTTATAACAGCCAATGAAGAAGAGAAAAAAAACAAACATCCCTGTAGGAAATGTAATGTATGCAACACAACATACAACTTAAGTCTCATGGGTAATATTAAAGGAAACTCTTTTTTTTTCTTACGGCACTGCATGTTTTTAAATTAAAAGTCTCAAACAACCCTTTATCATTGCCCAAGAAAATACATTCTTTCTAAAAAATAGATTTAACAAAATACGTATTGCCTCATCCTGATTGAATGTACAAAAAGAGCCAGTCAGCTTGAAAATGTTAAATAAAGAGTCAACACACACACTGATTGTAAATGTTCTATTCTGGAACATTTTGTACCATTTAAAATAGGTACATTATAAATACAATTCTGTACATTACAATAGCGTAAATACTATGTTCAAATACATTTCTATTTACAACTCCTCATCAGGGAGAGCAGCTTTATTCTCTTCTTTAAAGGAAGGTCTTGAGTTTCTTTTATTTACTTGATATTACAGCTCGAATGTTCAACTATTTCTAGTCATTTCCACAGTTCACTTCCATACAAATAAAGTTCCTTGGACAATCCAGCTCTTCATCTATACTAATTTTGCATCTTTTTTTTTTAAAACCTGATTCTATCAGCCATTCATCCAATCCACCATGTGAAAAAATATACATCGAGTACCTTTTAACATGTGGTTAGACATCGGTCAGTTGACAAGAATGCAAGTTTACAGTCAGTTAAAAAGGTATTCAGTTAGTAAGGCATTTTGAATACCTCCGGGCTTCATGGTACATAAACAGGTTTCAGGTCCAAGCATTTTGTCATTATTATTATTATTTTTTTACTGAGTAATCTGAGGTTTATGTGCCTCTCGTTATGAAACCAGGCCAATGAGACATCAGTATATCCAAGCTTCAGACAAAGCTGAGCCGTTTCGTTCAGCGGATCCGAGCGACAACACGGTTCTTCAGTTACAACCATTTCGTCTGTCCAGTACAGAAGACGGTCTGTGAACTCCTTTCCAGTGCAAGCTTTCAAACAGCAACAGTCTGATGCTGGATGGGGATCATTTCCTCCACAGTGTTACAGTACATCAACAGGATAATTTATGACTGCAAACGCTGAAAGCAACTCTCAGGTTTTGCAGACTTGTCCAACAATCAGGGTATGTAGCATTAGACCTTGAGATATGGCACTAAGCTTTACTTGGATACACTGACTTATAGTGAATACCTCCATATGTGCACATTACAAAAATAACACATTACTCATAACAGCAGATATGGAACCATAGTTCTTTGGTTAGCCCTGACTTATCATATTGACGTAAATATCAATGTTTATTAACAGTAGTACATTCTTAATCTTCAAATTTCAGATCACTCCATTATGAGCCTCAGATATGGGGATGCATTGTCATACAAAAATAGTATATATAATGCTCTGAGCCAATGTAAGAAATTGTCTGTGGGTAATATTCCATTCCCTGTTAAAGTTAAGTCCTCTATAAAAAAATATGATCGTATAGAAAACTCAGATATCGGTATGTGCATAGTGATTTCTTTTTTTTTTTTCAGTGACTATAAAATACCTTCATTAAATGCAGGTAAGATATGCTCTTCAGCAAAGCATCCTCTCCAACAGAATACATTAGCTCAGATATTTGAAAGGTCAGCAGCCAGCCTCCAGGTCCAAGCCAGGATCAGAGGACCAACCAGTCAGTCCTTAGGTCCTATCTGATCAGAGTCTGGGGATCTGTGTCCATGGAGGGTGGTCCTCTGCTGAGTCGAGATGGCTTCACAAATACGCCGTGGCCTGGCGGACAGCGGAAGTACACTCTGCCCTGCACAGTCCCATTGTGCTTACCTAAAGGAGGGTCAAGCATAATTAATTAAGGGCTCATTGGTGAGCTGCAGTTACCTTTTTTTAAACTGTTTATCATTTTCACATGCAGTAGAAAATGATATATTACACAAGGACATTTATGGCTCAGTAATGTTAGATATCATTTATCATATGGTTTACTGCCCAGTCTTGTTTGGAAGAAATAAAACAACTGAAAGAAAAGAAAAAAATCTATATGAAAGTCCTTGGCAATCTGATTATGGCTCTAAGTTACACTTATCATTAAAATGCACCTCCACTGACCATTTATTAGAATGAATGCAAACAAAAAAACAACAGTCTATTTGTCGTGGCCTACTGACAGAAAGCAGATTTAAAAAAAAACAAAAAAAGACCTACCCACTGCCATATCCAGCTTGATGCCAATCCAGATCCCCTTCGCAAACTCCACTCCTCCAACATAGTGGACCGTTCCTCTCCTCTTCCCCACCCACACCTGCTCCCCAGGTGCCATCCAGTCAGGAAGTTGAGCCACAGGGGTGCTCTCATCCCCGCTGGAGTCCCCAGAAGGCTCTGCACTGCTGGGGTTTGGACTGGGGCAGGGACTCCCATGGGGCAGATCTCCCTGGGCTGGCTCCTGGATTGGAGGTTCTCCTCCTGCTCTTGGAGCTGGGGCAGCGGATGGGAGCCCTGTTGCTGGATTTGTGACTGCAGATGGTGATGCTGGAGGTGGGAGTGACGAAGAGGGAATTCTGATGGCAAATGATGGACTTGGGGATTTGTCAGTGTCAGGGATTGGTGCTTTGACTGAGTTGGGGCAGAATACGGCAACACTGACAGGATCTTTGTAGTTAGTACATTTGGATACTGAGTTTTCAGGATCAGATGTGTTACTAGAGGCATCAGTTAAGAGCTGATTGTCAGAGTCACATTGTTTCCCATTATCCATTCTCTCGTGGTGTTTCTTAGAAATATCCAAGCCCTCTTGAAGCCCTCCAAGCTCCCATCCCTCAGTAAAATGAGCTAAATCTTTCTCTGCAATACTGTCATCTGCCCCTTTAAAGTCAGTAAACTCCTGGCTGGTACTGAGAACGCAATGGTGAGGCAGTGATTGCTGTTTATCTGTGCAATTAGGAATACTAACTGGCAAGGAGGCTGAATGGATGACCAGGTCATGAACCACAGCAGATGAAAGAGGTGGCTGCTGAGTGTCACTGCCTGCAGGAACACTTTTGATTTGGGTGTAAGCTCTTCCAGCAGGATAGGCAAGAGAGTCATGGGTCTCCCTGGAGGTGCAGTTCAGGTGGTCAGAGCTCTCACTGGCGCTGAAAGGCATGTCAGATAGCGTAGCATTTGATGCACTGTGTGAAAAGTAGCCACTAGTGCAGCTGCTGGAAGTAGGGCTTCGGGGTACCTCTCTGTCCCCGCTACCACCTCCACACAGGCTTCCCTTTGAGTCAGAGCGAAACCCATCCTGGCCCTCCAGAGTGGCATTGTAGATTTCAAAGTTTGCGAAGTCCTCTGGGATGTAAGCCTGGAAACTGCTTTGGTCCTGCGGGCCTTGATTCAGATTCAGAGTCATGGTCACATCAGTCTCATCATCCTCAGAGTCCTGGGTGATCAGAACAATAAATGGAAGACAAAACAAATCCCAAAGAGGTGTGATGTTAGCTGGTAGTCCATAGCCTATGCTATTTTTCTTTTTTTTTGATTTTCAAGATGATACATTGAAAATGGTAAAATGTGATGACTGATGACATATGAACTTTGTGGCACATTTTTGTTTGTTTTATGAACTTTGCTTTAAGGTGCTTTCCTCTGCCAGTTTACAACGTTACTCATTGTAAAACAAAAATGCAGCATTATGGAAACATCTTGTGAAAAAGATTCTATTCAGGTGAACAGAGAACAGCTACAGACCACATGGCAATATGATGCAAAGTGAAGTTTACTGGTCCATATACTTCAAAGGTGTTTGCATGCTTGTTTATTTACTGCATGACTAAACGCACGAAAATATTATTTTCTTACCCAGAAAACACAGTTCATGGCATTTTTGAAAATAAAAATCAATGCACTATAGAGCTTTCTTCCTTATGACAGTCACACTTACTGTAGTTTAAAAAAAAGTTGGTTAGCTGCTCCAAATGCTACAAAAAACACTGATGTTTTAATCAACAAATTTTTTACTCAGAATTTTATATAAGATCAATCATCACTCATATGTTTTTAAAATACATAACCAGAATTGGACATAAGCAACGCTTAATTTCATTTTACACTTTTCAAAACTTTGTAATACTGCAACGTAACCCAGAAAAAACGTATCCTGTCAGTAAAGCAGTTTTACTTGTACTGCTGCCTGATTAAAGCATTTCTAACACTATTAACTTGCATGAGTAGTGCCATATCAAGTTAAAAAAACAACAATAAAGGAACAGATTTTTCTTTTAGGGTTTTTAACCGAGTTCACAAAATGACTTGCAGTTGAACCATTGCAGAGACCAGTTAAAGGTCTTCATGTGAAACTCCTAAAAGCAAAGTTCATCAAGGCGATGTGAGTGAGACGCTGTCGTTAGAGCATGGTGAGAGGTTAATGTTCCGGTGTTTGTCAGCATGTTGATGCACTGTAAATTTATGTAAAACTCTGACGTGCTGCATGTATGTATGCATGTGCATCACTTACAGCAGTGTGTGGCAGTGTGTGGCTGAGCTGTCTGCAGGTGGGAGTGGAGATGAGGGTGGAAGGCTTGCAGTGGCCCTCGCTGCCTGCCCTGGGCCGGCGCCAGGAGCAGGGAGAGGGGAGCAGTGCAGGGCTGTCCACACATGAGCGCATGCTCTGCAGATTGGTCAGAACAAGAGCACACACTTCACACTCACACAGCATGCATGGAGTTGGGCACGTCAGTTACACAGTTAGAGCCATGCACAAAAACAGTCCTTGAAGTGTCCTACATATGAGGAAAAGAACTTTTTATTCCATAAAAAAATATTTCTCTCACTACTGAGAACTTACGGAAACATTTAAAGCATTTTATATCATCATATAAAGAATATGTATATATATTTACATATATACATTAAATAGCAGAAACCTTTTCAGCAGAGCAGAGCTACTTATGTGCCTCTTGGTTGCACGCATTGTGCTGCTTTCAGAACTATTTTGCTGGCAAGTGGAAACTTATAATTACCAACCAAAAGTATGTTCTTGCACCTGTGGCACCTCTTAGTTCACTTCAAGAAAACTCCTATATGTGGTTAGTTTGCATAATCAGGACAGCCACAACCTACCTGGAAAATAAATGATCACTTAGCTCAAACAAAATCAACGTTGTGGCTATCAGCTGAAGACATGCTTGTGTGAGTCATGCTTTGTGGTCACAGCACAGTATTGTACATAAAACTGGTTATATTGTCAAGCAACTTCGGACGATTTCTATTTTTTGTCAATATATTTGCAATGTTTTTAAAATGTGATTTTTTTTTTTTTTTTTTAATGCCAAATGGTAAAAATTTAGGAAAATTAATGGACTGACAAAATGATGATTGTGAGAGTGAAGAATTGTTTTATGACACTGGGGACAAAATGGCAAAAACACAGACGTCGGCACATTACAGGGAGCTGATTCAACCCAGTCTCTTTACCTCTTGTCCAAGTAGGGGCCGGGCCTCCAGGACTTTCTTTGTCTTGTTCTCCTCCTTAACAGGAAGCAAAGACTTGAGGAATTTAGGTGGCTGCGGCGAGAGGACTTTGAAGGGGCTGGCACTGAAAAAGGTAGGACTCTCTGGAACACAGCCTGTTCGGGAGAGTTCAGTAAAAAGGAAAAAAATAAACAAAATTCAGTATTTTACTCACACAAAAGACGTGCTGCTACACATTAGCTGTGTCTGGTATACCTGCATTCTCTTTGTTTTTGATGGGTGTGATACAAAGGCTGCCATCTTGAGGGTTGCAGCTGCCGTTGTCCACATGATCACAGTGGTCCTAGAGAGTGAAATGAAGTCTGAGTCACTTTCATTCAGGTTTTTGTGAACTCCCAATGTGCTCCCTCAAACACATTTCCAAATTATGCTCCTTTTGTGATACCTACAGCATTTTATGCCAACAAAAATCAGCATAGGCCTAAACCAAAATGCAAAATTGTTCATTCTCTCCTTGAGAAGTGATTACATAAGTGTTGATTGTGTGTAATTTTCTGATCCAGCATAGAAATATATGGTCCAAAACCAATAATAACTACAGTCCTGTCTTCTTCTACAGATACTGAAAAAAATGTACAATTTAAGTAGTAAATCATGCCTGATATACCTTGCACTCTTCATCCTCACAACTGGTCAGGTCTATTTTACTACATGAAGACTGGAGAGAGAGCAACAAAAGCTTTAGAAACTTTACAGTCATACACCATGTGGTCAGTAGGCATTGCAGTGAGAGATGTGTTAATTACATGCTGTACATTTGGTGTGCTGACACTCCTTCTTAAGTGTCT
>JBAMYA010000008.1:8718590-8773887 GCA_037176975.1 Arrhamphus sclerolepis
TCAGTAGGCATTGCAGTGAGAGATGTGTTAATTACATGCTGTACATTTGGTGTGCTGACACTCCTTCTTAAGTGTCTCCCCTTAGCAGCAAGTGCTTCCTTCACTGTAACAGCCTGCAAAGAATAATAATGATAAAAATTAATAAAACAAACGACAGTTCAGTGAGGACTGCTTTAGAGATTGTTGTTGCTATGTACAGTCTTTTATATTTGGCAGCATGGCTCTGTCCTGTTATGTCCTTGCTTTTCCATGTACATGTGTGGAATGCCTGAGGGAGAGAGCGACAGCAAATAGACCCCAGAGAGGCAGAAGGAAAGGTCAACCAAACAACTATAACCTTGTCTTTATATGCACATATGGAGGACCTGATAAGAGGAGGAGATTTAGCAAAAATCAATTACTAACCATGCAAGTTTGCCTGGCCTTCCATAGGATTTTATTTAAAGTTTGAGAGAAAAAAATAAAGCAGAAGACTGATGATTCCTTGTGATCTCCACAGGAATGTGATGTGACTCGCTGTTGGGACGTCACTGGTTAGAGACGTAAGCGCTCGCCTTGTAGCCAAAGAGGAAAATGGGCTGGCTGGAGCAAACAGATCTGACTGCAGAAAGTTGTGGAAGTAGCGACTCTCCTGACACGATATATGAATTTCAGAAGATCGATGCTATGAATTTGTGTCAGTTAGTCTGTTTTGGAGGCTTATTTTAAATGGGAACTGACATGCTGAGCATCAGAGCAGGCACACATCAACAAGACAGCATGAGCTGTCAGCTAAGGTGCTGGCACTGAAAGCAGCTGCAACAGTCTGAATTCATTTGTAATGAGATAAGAGTTTCTACCTGCCGCAGCCTCTCCAGACTGAGGATGTTCTCCACCTCCAGAACTCCCCGTGTGTACTTTTCTATGTAGGTTTCTCCGTCCTTTGTCTCCTCACTGTCTCCACGAGCAGCCATGAGAGCCAAAGTTTCCCTCTCCTCTGGCTCTTCTGAGGCCTGGAAAGACAAGAAAGTTTTAAGTGCTCATCAAAGCTCAGTACCAACCCATCAACCATATGCTAGGTAGGTTTGAAGAATAAGATGTTTAATTATAGAAGCAGATTTGTACCTTTGGTATGTTGGAAACAATCTCGTAAATCAAACCACAGGAGTAAAGCGTGTTCTTTAGGGACATTCTTCTCTTGAGACTCTGAGTAAAACTCTGTACGAAACAAATCCAGCACCAGAGTGTTAACCTCACACTTGCTTTGGGTTGGACTAACCTTGACATCTTCTGGTATTAACCTGTTTGTTGTAGATGTTGACAGCAATCCTCTTGCGAAGCACCACCTCCATTGAGGCAGGGTGGCTGAGCTGCACCGTGGCTTTAATAATCAGGTAGATGCGTTCATTAGGAGAAGTCACTCGGTTGAGGTGCACAGAATCGTGAATGGATGAGTCCCAGGAACACAGTGCCAACACCTGGTAAGTCAGAGGTGAGCTTATTACTAATGCAGTTCAACAGTAATGAGCATAGCACATAGAGTAGTAGTTACTATATGGTTACTTCTGCTGCCCATCACCAAAGAAACACAAGCTAAGGTGTATTTTATTTTAAATGAATTCATTTTTTATTTCATAATAGATGAGGCTTCATAGAGATTATATGATAAATCACTGATTAGATTTCTTCTCTTAGGCTTACTGTTGCAAGATTTTTTTTTTCCTTTTCATATGTTCTTTTGTTTGTTTTTTTGACCACATGAAGACAGTAAAGTCATCACTCACCTCTTCATCATTGTGCCTGATGATGGGCAGGTAGAAGAACTGGCTGCCGTGCTCTTTGGGCAGGATAGAGTTAATGCCTGCAGCATGTGGTCCAGTCAGCTGCTCATTCACTGTCAGATTATCCGCTGGCGGTATAAAAACTGTTAGAATTTCCAAACGGGTCTGAGGTTTGCGTGCAAGTAAAAAGCATCTATGCGTCTCACCATTTAAATCCAGGAAGAGGACAGGAATGTGAGCTTCCATCCCTGCAGGTGGAGTCCTGCATGCACATGAATATGGTTACTGGTGAAAAAGCAAAAGGGCGACAAATGAAGTGAATGTTACGTGCTTACTTATCCTTTATTTTAAAAGATTTACCAGTCTGCAGGAGCTCCAGGGATGCCACTGCCCGGTGCAGGTACCAGCACTGCATTTCTCTCCTCAGTCAGACCAACCCACTGCTCCACCAGCCTAGCTTCACGCTCAATGTCCTCCTCGGACTTTTCTGGATACGTACAGTGAAAAAGAGTTTTAATCCCGCAGGAACGTTGAATACGTTCCTTCAGCTACACAAGGCCAAGAACTCACCCTGTTTGTTAATGATTTTTTTAATTTGCTCATCAAGATACTCCCGACGTTTGATCAGGGCATCTGACCAGCGCTCTCTAACAGAGTTGAGATCCTCCTCCTGGAACCACACAGAGACGAAAAATCAATGCCTGCTGGGACCCTGCAGCTGATCATTTGCAGAGAGCCAGATGATCTGCTGCAGGGTGCAGAGAAGTGATACTGGGGAGTGGCAAGTGGTCACAGAGCCGATTTTCCTAACTGATCCTTAAAACAAGCACTGCAGATGTATAAAAGTAGCAGAGTGGAAGCAAATCCTTATACTTACTCCCAAACCCAACAAAAAAAACAAAACAAAAACAAAGCTAGAGGTTCTGCTGTTTTTGGTTGAAAAAAGAATTCACACATTGGTGTTAAATGTCCAAATTAACCCCATTTTATTAACATGTAGCATCACATGCACACTCACTCACAGCAGAAGCCTCCAAATATCCTACCTGAATGTGTGGTAGAATACTTCTGCCATATGACAGAACCACAGAGAGCAGATTCTCCTCTGAAAACTAAAACCGTACTCAGCAGGAATCAAAGCCAACCATTTCACACGTCTGATATCAGCACACTTTCACCATGCAAAGTACTGTAAATCATGCAGCCATGCAATGTCCTTGTGATTAATTGAGGGTTATTGTTTCCTTAGCTCTTCAATAATGATAGGCAAAACAGTAGCATTAGTGTGTGCGACCTGGGGAGAGGGGGTGGGGGTGTGTAGGCAAGAGAGTGTGGGGCGAGATCCTGGCAGTCATGCTGCGCTGGCTGGGAGCTCAGCCATGGGTGGAACTGTGTTTTGCATAAACAGCTGCCAAAGAATGGCTGGTGTGATTGATAATTACAGCATCAGAAATCATTCACATGTGCAGCTACTGTTTAATAAAGCACTTCTTTAGTCCACAGAAGCACGGCCTTCTGCGTCTGGCCTCACATGCCCTCAGCAAAAGGCCTTGTCACAAACACAAAATCAGTTGGTTTCCTTCATGCTGCAGAGTGAACTACAGGGTGAGCAGCAGCAGCAGGAGACTTAAGAGGGTACCTGATAACTATCCATATCGTCTTCCGCCTCTCTCTGGCAGGGGAGAAGATACTCAGGTCAAATTCTTGAAAACCAGTTCAGGCTCTGGCATTACAACTTAGAGCAAACCATGCACTGCTTGTGTAACTTTCTGGGGATCTTGGTGATGTTAAAAACAGCTTGTATCAATGGATATATGCTTTTGAGTAGCCAATACCTTAAAAATAACCAATTGCCAATTTTTATTTCATATTATTATACGGTGAAGGAATATTTAGGAATGAAGACACGGTCATTTCCTGCATCTCACACCAGGACAAGTGCCAGTTATCAGGACAAGCAGGGTAACTATCATATTACATATTACTTATCCTGCTGTACAATAACAACCAGCCAGGGTGGTACAGCGAAGACATGAAACCAGAGAAACACCAAACATACTTTGGATGGAACAGCGTAACGTATAGCAGAACATAAGCATACTATTCCCAAAATATATATCTGCCTTTTATCCACTTGCATATCATAATCCTAATTATGTCAGCATGACGTCCAAATGGCTTGAGTGTATGCAGTACAGTGGCTGTGTGTATTTCACAGACCTGGTAGCTGTCTAGAGGCCTCTGTAGTTTAGTGGAGCGAGCAGACACACAGCCAATGGAGACAGACAGCACGGCTTCCACCAGCAGAGGGAGAGTGCCCGAGTTCTGGACTGGCTTCACACAAACCTGCAGCCTCCTGGAGTGGCCCTGCTCACACAAATATAATTACATAATGAGTGTTTGGTTTAAGTCAGCCATGCTGAACTAAAGGAAAGCTTCTCCCTAGTATTTTTTTTTCCCCTTTCTCTTGACCTGTCGGAGCTGGAAGACTCCTCCTGTACTGATGTCTTTTCCAGGATGCAGCTCCACAGACGCATACTCTCCCTGCTCGTTCAGTTCCTGGATGGAGACCCACAGCTCAATCCTGCGGGACACCTCACTCCACCTTGAAAATGCACCAGCTAGGATTAGTAAGGTGTTAAATGTCAGGAAGAGCATATGTGTAAGAGCAACATAACATGCGTCATACCTGTCTCGGAGCGTCTGGGTCTTTGCCTCCAGTGCATCCAACTCCCAGGGCGAATGTCCTCGCCCAGCACAGCGGTGACCCCAAACTTCTATAGCCAACGCTCCATCTGATATAAACTCTAAAAACTCATCTGATATGTGCACAATGTAGTCCTAAAAAAAAGAAAGGTCGGAATGTAAAATATGGAAATAGAAAAGCTAAGAAGTCAAAGTGTGTCTACTGTCGGGGCTTTGAGGGCAACAACTAGCTTTTGCTCACCTTGCAGTGATCGAACTGGACAGTAAACTGAGCATCTGGGCTTCGAGGGGAAGGACGATCGGGGCTGACCATGGGAGGAGCCACAATAGGCTCACCATGCTCCCAGAAGGTGTACTGACAGAACACAAAGTTGGACAGGTTGAGAGGCAGCCCGGTGGCCTCCCTGATCCTCACCTGCAGCAGTGAGACAAGATGACAGGATGAAGATTATGTTCACTGGTTCCTCAGAAATAGAGTCGCCCAGTGAGCTCTCAGTTCTGTGTTGGATTTAGTCGCCAAGCAGGAGACTCTCACCCTGAAGGTGAGCCTCTTGGCCATGTGGACGATCTCTCCATTGGTGTCCATGACCTCGAAACAACTGCTCTCACTGGAATTCTCTGATGAGTCGTCTCCCCCAGACAGGCGCTCCGGTACAGCTCCGCTAACCCGCATTAGCTCAACGTGCAATCTGCCAGCAACCTGTACACACAAGCAGAATTTAACCGAATTGAAAAAGATCCAGAATGTAAAAACACAACACTTACAAGACATATTTTGATAAATACTATCTTTATCTTTCCAAATGAACATAAAGCTTTAGTTTATTGCAAAGCTGTACCCTCACCTCTCCCTGTTGGCTGATGATAGGAACAGCATATTGCAGTTTGACATCGTGGAAAAGGCACTCTAAAAAAATATTGGCTACTCCGATTAGGTTGTGGTTCTCGTGCGCCTCATAGAATGGATCAGACTGTTTACTGTTTGATTTGCAACACTGCAAAAAGCAAAGGAGCAGACTCAATAAAGCAATATTTTTTCTGTTTTCTGTTCTGTTTTCTCCTGTTCAAAATATTTTTGCTTCTCACCACTTCCTCTGTGCCTTCTTTCCAGTCTCTGTAGTGATCTCTCATGTCCACCAGTTTGTTCTCCAGCTTCTCAATGGTCCACACCTGGGTCCCCTTCCCTTTCCTTCGCACCTGAATGGCTGGTTCGCTCACAATTGCTCCACGCTAAATAAACAATGTATGAGAAACTCAGGGGAGTATTCCAGAAAGCTTACCTGGCTAAGTAAAATAAGACATGAACCTGCATTTTCAGTTCCAAAAGAATGTTAATCATAATGGGAGCGTGCTGTCTGAACATAACGTGGGTTTGTATAAGTCATGATAACTCTGAATCCAGGAAGCAGGTTTCATTATCTACTGGATTCAGTTAACTCAGATTGAGCAGGTAATTGCGTTTTTGGCTCAAAAAAAGGTTCCTGAGAGTATGTTAATCATGATTTCATTAACCTGGTAAGGAGTAGGTTTTGTTCAGTTATGCTCTGAATATTTATCCAAAAACTGCATCTTGGTCACTGTCAAACTGGCATCCAGCATTTGAGGATCTAAAACAAACAAACAAAAAACTATACAGAGAAACAAATAATTTGCAAGCTAGGATCGCAGATTGATGTTATATCACCATGACAACATTTTTTGGGGAAATTTCTTAACCTTTAATATATTTTAACAACATTCTGTATTGTGACATTTCAAATATTTCACACTATGGAAATGCTCTTACAACTTGACCTCTACAAACACTGTCCAACCATTTTCCTTGGCTGACATGAACGTGTTAACATTTGTCTTCATAAGTCTCTGGCAGGTCTTATTTCTATAAATCTGAAAAGTATGTTATACACTTTTAAACATTATATGGTTTCAAAGCTCCACAGATGATGTCTACTGTATTTTCTGGACTATATGTTACACCGAAGTATTAGTTGCAACTGTCAAAAAAATACGTTGTGAAGAGGAAAAAAAACATATACAAGTCGCATCGGTCCATGAGACGCATTTGTTTTTGAAACATTTATTTCACAAGAATCCAAGAACGAACAATTAATCTGTAAAGACTATTCAGCTACACCCAAAGAACACTGGCAAAATATTGTAGCGGCCCAGCATGAAACTGGCTCTTTGGGCCGGCGCTGTCAATCAGGATTCTGACCCGGGTGTGGTGAGGGTGGGCTTTGGGGTTCGGAATAGAGCAGCAGTGTTAGAAGTCTGTCGTCGTCCTGGTGTCATTAGGAAGCGCTACGATATATTAACATAACAGGCAAACACGTTCATTAAGTTCTCAATCTCATTCATCTGCAGCGTTCAGTTGTCACGAGTGTAGACCATCCCCTCCTGTGGTCATAGATGACATGGTGTATATTTTTGATATATAAGTTGCTTGAAAATATAAGTTGCAGGACCAGCCAAACTAATCAAAAAAAGCGCGACTTGTTGTCTGGAAAATACGGTACATAATTTTGCAGCAAAACATCTGCAACTCTGCGCTAAGTAACAGAGTTGATTGAACTACTTTGTGTGAAACCAGTTACCACCTGTTATGTGCACAGAAGTTCAGAAACAAAGTTCTGAACAGAGGTCTGACTCAGGGTTTGTTAAAGCTCCGTTCTAGCATACCCCCTGGTTAATACTATTTACAAAAGATGAAACAGTTGTTTTTTTTGTTGGTCTGTTGTTAAATAAAAGGCGGTTTGAGAATTCTGACCTTGCGGTTGGCACTGAGGTTGGCTGCAGGGATCTGAAGGGTGACCTGATAGTCGGTGAGTTTGTTCATCTCCTCCGCCAAAAAGTTGGCCTCTCGCACCAAAGTGTTGGCTTTGACGACCTGCTCTCTGAGTCGAGACAAACTCTGGCGAAAAAGCTCATCCCTGTCCCATGCACACACACATATACACACACACACATTGACATTACAAGATAGAAATTCATCAGGACCAAGATCTGCTGGGGTTTTTTTCTCATCATTTATTTGTGTGAACTTAGATATCAGCTCAAATTATTATGTGAAAAGTAATTTCACTTATTAATTCATAATACCATTTAGTTTTTTTTTCAAATTTGAACTACTGATTTAAAAATTTGTGTTGGTTCTAGATAAACTACATACAGTAATGTGTTTTTGCTGTTAGTGTTTGTGCAAACTGGCTCTCGTGACAGGTCAGGTGTCTGTGATAGTCAAACCTAGACCTGCACATCGCTGGTGTGTGCTCCACTGACCGCTCCTCTGTCCACAGCCGCAGCTTGCTGTGCGGCGTGTGTGTTGGGAAAGTAAGTCGTTCGCTGCTGCTGCGGTGATGCTGCGGCATTTTCTCAGGAGACAATTGTTGCCGTAGCGACTCCAGCTCCCGTTCATACATGAGCCTCTGCTCCTCCAGAGCTGTCCGCTTCTCCTCAAGGTACTGCTTCTCCAACACCTGGACCACATTCTGCATAGGGTCTAGATACGTGGGCGAAAGTGCATGTACGGTGTTTTATTGTACCTTACACAAGAATACATGGAAGATGCTTCCTCAGTAAAGGAAAAGGGAAACGGCAACAATGGGTACTGAGGTTTGGATTCAATTACAGCACATATATTGATATTATAATCTGAAAGTCACAGAATGCGGATTGTTTTAATTGTACCATTATTTCCAAGAGTCTTCATGATGACCTCCATCTGGGCAAACTCATAGCTGTAGTCTTGCTCAGAGGAAGCCTCGCTGGCCGTCTCCACATCTGCCTCGACAAAGCTCTCTCTAGGAGAGGCTCTCTCCAGCTCCTTCAAACGGTCCCGCCGCTTTCGTTTAGGCAGATTTACCCTACAGGACAACACAACATCTAAACAGCCCCTTTCATCTTCTTCAACAAAAACAACAAAAACAAAGAGCTCATACCTGAAAAAGTGGTTGTTTCCCCATAAGATACGGTCTCCATGCCACAAGTGTACTAAAGAGTCGATCATTGTACCATTCACGCAGGTTCTGTAGAAATGAATGACGGATGAGAAATCTCATTTTGAGCTCAACTGAGAAGGGACAAAACTTTGTTGTGGGAGGCGGACGTGAATCTGATGATAAAGTGTCGGAGCTCAGATCATAAGATTCCAGTGCAGTGAGGTCATGAGAAACTCTGAGGTCCAGTCATGCATGAGACACATAGATGGACTGATATTGGAAGTAGCTGTATAACAGTTCACCTGGCATTCCCTACAGGCGTGAGGGTGACATCACCATCTGGGCAAAGCTCCAGGATGCAGTGCTCCGGCTGGATCCCGATTCCAAAGAGCTGGATGTCCTGAGAGGTGTCTGCGCCCACACGCGTGTGCTCCTGCACACACACGAAACAATAACGAGACATCTGAATATATAGAACCAAACTTATTTTCAAAGGACAAATATTAATGAATGCAGTCTTCCAGTTCAGGAGAGTCAAGAGTAAAGGCCAGACCAGGCTTGAGTGGGACAGAAAAAGAAAAAAAAAAACGACTGTGCACAGGGGGCGTTGTTAAACAAACATCCCAGCTTTGAGAGGATGTCCTAACCCATTTCACATTACCAGTCATTCCATTCTGATATGCCAGGCAGGCCTACAGAGGCCAGACAAAGGCCTGTTGTTCTGTAAGCTGCACAGACTGCTTTCTCATGTGCCTCTGCTCTCTCAGCTCCGACTAGCTGGTTGGTTGTTCCAGACCTGCTCTCACAGTGTCATCTGAATCACTGCAATACGAGTGCTCACATATGGGAAATATAACTGTTGTGGTATGAAGAGGACAGACGATCCGGCTTTTTCTGACAAAGCATAAAAACCTCTGTTTATCAGGTGTTTTACACTTTGGAAGCCACCTGTGACTAAAAGCTGGTCATAAACAGCACGTGAACATGCTACCATGTTTTTAAATCCAGGCCTGGAATTTATTCACATCAGGAAATATGCCTGTCAGGAATAAAGACATTCTTTACAACATAAAGCGTTTAAGTTGATCAGTGCATCTGTGAATTTTGAAGTGATTAAACATGTAAAACTAGAGCCAGATGGGGCAAGCGAAGAAAAAAAGTCTCAGAGCTTTCACACCCTTCTGCCAGTTTTGGTTGCTCCAAGTGTAACTGCAACTCTTTTTCTTTGTATAAAATTAAACAACATGGCAGAAAAACATCTTAATAGCATTGGAAAGGCCAAGCACCATTTAAATCTATTCATTACACTGAAAAGTATCCAGATAATTAAGCTCCTAAAGTTTAAAATGGAAAAAAAAAACTGCACTAGGCCTACAACAATTACTACATAACCATCTGTTTGCAATTATTTGGACTGAACTAGCGGAAATGTGATATTTTCATCATTATTTCCACCTCAAATGATTTCCATCATTTGAGGTTTGACTGGTGCCGTTTTAATGCTGCCATCTTGTCAGACCCCTTCTTGTGCTGTGGTTTACTGACAGCTAAGAGGACATTTAGCACCACGTTTATCGCAAGTATTTCATTTTTCATACACTTGTGTGATTGCATTTCAGAGACATTCTGTTGATATTAGCATGACAGATCCGGATGCAAAGCCAAACAGCGTGGAATCACTGAGCGGGTTTTGGAAATGCAGAGCTGAGAAAGATTACTGAGAAAGATGGCAGTTAAATGTTTTCTATTTCTGATCTAAAACGATAATACAATGAGAATTATCAAACCGTTTATTTGGTATATTCTGAAATAAAAAAGTAAAGTAAACTGATAATCTACATTCTTTGCATGAAAATGAATTGGTATTTCACTGTTCACCTTCTGTTCTCACCATTTCATTAAAAAAGATGAATTTCAAAGTACAATAAGATGCAAGTTAATACAATAAACGGAAACATAAAAATTACAGTTAGCCTGTGTAAACCAAACTTTATGGATCACATTGCGTTAATTGCAAAGCTAGACAGACAAAGAAGTAGGACCATCATAGTACTTAAAAAAACAAAAAACAAAACTACTTTATCACATCATAAAAAGCCGGGTTACCTTCAGGTAGTAAACCAGCAGCTCATTCAGAGCAGGATCAGCATTGAGATTGACCAAGAAACATTTGTCTTCGCCCACTTTAATCCCAGAAGTCTCCAAAGAGATGCCCATGCTCTCCAACTGCTTCTGACGCTCCTGTAAAAGAAGGAAAAGAACAGCTTAGTAGCACATAAATAAAGTGAACTGAGGTTTGGACTTGGGAGGTTTCTGTGACTCGTGTGCCTACAGCTGCGATCTCCTCCGTCTTCCTTAGCTTCTCCTCCCAGGTGACCGTCATCTCCTGAATGAGTTTCTCTGATTCGTGCAGTTTCTCCTTCAGCTCAGGGGCTTTTAGAGACTGATGACAAACAACAGATGAAGATTTTACGTTCATATGATTGTTGTTAAATCTGGCATGAATTTCTTCCCAGTTTGTGGCGGTCCATCTCCTCCCTCACCTCGGCCTGAGAGAGCTGAACCTTGAGCTTCTCCACCTCCTCCCTGAGTTCTCTGATGATCCGAGCATTAGGATCTTCGTTGACCACAGCGTGATTGACAATTCTCTTGGCCCTGTCGGCATATCGTAACGTGGACAACGTCTCCTCGTAGTTATCAGCAGCCGGACTCACTGTGGCTATCATGGCTGTCTTACTGTTTCCACCAAGGTTGTCCTGAAGTGAAGAACGAGACATTGCGAGGAAGCAGACCTGCTGAAATGTTCTTTCCTTTCCGTTTGCATGGAACGGGTTATTATGACGAGCTAAGTGCAGTTGGAAAAATAAGTAATTTGCGAGTCAAACCTTCAGTAGCCAGGTGAGGACCGAGTCTCTGTAAGGCACAAACTTGGCCTTCCCCTTTCCTGCAGATTGATCGGCCAGAGCAGAAATGACGCAGCCTAATGTGGTGAGAGACCTAAAACCACACAGAAATACATATGAGGGACTCTCACAAGTAACTTATTAAATGATCAGAGTCAACGACCATTTGAATGAATAAATAAAGAATTAATTTACACACTTGTTTATATTGCTGCCTTCTTTAAGTCGCTCCCCAGCGGCTCCTGTCTTCGACACGCGTTCACTTCCTGCCAGGTCAACCAGACTCATTTTGCTCACTTTCTCCCCTGAATTCTGTTTACAACATACACAGTCAGACTTGAGACACTTGGATTTAAAAAGGACAGAGATAAATATGTGTTCCCTGTGGACAAAAAAGACTAACTCCAGACTGCAGATCGTAGAGCGTTTGCGTGACAATGATACTGAAGACGGCATGTGATCGACTGCTCTCCTCGTTCATGTTGGTGGCTGCGACAGTACGAGACTTATTCCCCTCTGACATCAACACCTCAATGTCCTAAAAGAATAAAGAGGGAGGTAAGGGAAAAAAACAAAACAAGAGACACCATCATGAGTCATTATTGCGGCTCCATTTGGTATTGTGTGTCTCAAAACAAATTCAACAAGAATCTGCAAAGCTTGCAAATGGATTGTTATGATTATGCTTAATGCAGGAGGTATTCAGTTGTGGCTGTGAGCTTTATCTGGGTCACGACAGGCAGTGGGAAATCCACTGGACTAGGATCACGCAGCGCAAAACGCAGAGGAACAGGGTGGAGATGTTTTGCTTCATTAAGGAAGGGCTTGCCAAGGTTTGGCATATAAACTGCGTGCAACCTCATGACTGCAGCCACATGCGAGGATTTTAACATGAACGGTTACTGCAATGTAAATCAGCAGTTTCATATGTAAAAGAATTTCTGCTGGATGTCTATGTTCATGTAAAATGTAAGGCAGTTCAGTCAGTGATAAGAGGGAGTTCAGTGTCATCACTGGTCGCAGCGTAATGACAGACGTGTGAAAGACACACCTCAAAGCTGGTCACAGCCAGCTGAGAGAGACCATCCACATATGGACCCAGGACTTTGTGTTCCCGAACTTTCAGCGACTGGCGGCTCCTTAGAAAAACAGAAAAGGTGGCATCATGAGTACAAGTCAACAAGCACGAAAATGGGATTTTCTTACTACTTCCAATCAGAGACATTGTGAGACCTAAAAGCACAAGTCAGAACAGTTCTGAAAGACCTTATGATGCACATTAACACTCCTCTTTCTGAATATTCAGCATTCATCACTTTCTCTGACCTTGACGATGCTTTGAGATCCTCAGGAAAATGTTTACGTACGTATACACAAATATACATACAAGGAGGGGACAGTGTTCCTACAGAGAATACAACCAGCTTCCAATTTACAGTGCAACAGAAACCCTATTTACACTTGAAATCTAATGTCTATCCTAGAACTAATGTTTAGTCACCCAGACAGGATCAAGACTGTGAGGCTTACTGTGTATGCAAGAGGAAGCCATCATCAAAATAAGTCTGGCTGCATCTTCAGACATCTGCAGTACACAGAGCACTGCACTGTAGCCTCTCTTTGGAGCTTAGCTCACAGGCGGCTGTGACTGCACTCGTGCTCCCAGCTTCACTAACAGATGTCCCTCAAACATACCCATTCACAGCTCGCCCTCCCCAGCAGTCTGTCTGCCAACCCATATCAGACCACAGAGGCGAAGAATGCAACAGTGTCAGAGGACGATGCTGGCTGCTTTTCCACAGGAAGTGACTGGGTTGGCTTTCTTATTCACATTCTGTCGCCATCCCATAGTAAAGCTAATACACCTGACAGTGCTGCAAAGCAGCACAAAGGGGACGCTAGCAATCGGGTCATTGCCTCTGCTGTGAGCTGGAGTAAATCAAGACAGAGAAAACTCACAACAGTTTGTATAACCAGCTGCATCTGTCACCCTGGGTCCAAAGCATTAGCTCATGAAATTCAGTGAACTGATAAATGTCATGCATACTCAAGACCACACAACTGACTCACCCTTTGGGATCCAGCAGGTCACGGACCTTCTCGTTGTAGATCTCCATGTAGGACACTTCCACCTTAAACGTATGGGCTTCATTTGCCT
Organism: Arrhamphus sclerolepis; assembly: GCA_037176975.1. Taxonomy (NCBI): domain Eukaryota; kingdom Metazoa; phylum Chordata; class Actinopteri; order Beloniformes; family Hemiramphidae; genus Arrhamphus; species Arrhamphus sclerolepis. Next base: position 8,732,056 of record JBAMYA010000008.1, read on the forward strand.
CTTTTTGGACCCTCTCAAAGAGTGAGCAGCACAGCCGAGGGATTAAACCTGGCTGCTCTCCATTTCCCATCATAGAAAAGGATTTGCCTGAACCTGAATATTCAACAAAGTAACACGAGTGTAAGAACGTCAAAACAGAGTTATATACTACAATGGTGGGAAACTTCATCCTCCGATTAGCATCTTTACTTATTTCTCAACCCGTGTGGATCAATTTCAACTTCTTTGCTTGATGCAACATGTAGACGAATCGTTCATATACAAGCTAGTATACACCAGCATGAAAAAAGATTCATAGTGCATACATGTTACATCTTTAAGATCCTGTACAATATCTTCTTAAACAGACTTTATAATCCCGACTGACTTAATTTGGAATTTCACTTCGGGGATTCAAGTGAAGTAATAAAGTATGAAAAATAACTCATTTAATGAAGGTTTATCGGGTCATAAAGTATTAGATAGTTATACACTTATACTATATACTATAATTATAATGAATTTCCCTTCGGGGATTAAGAAAGTTATATCTATCTATCTAGACTGATCTTATCAAATGATAATAAATTTAAAAAAAAAATAATAATAATGCCACCATGGAAGTGCCTTAAAGCAGCACAAGGGAACTTTTGTAATTTTTCTTCTTTTAGCTCAGTGGGTCCCACTATAGGCGTGGAGGTTATGTTGCTTTTACGATGCTGTCCAGGACTTGCTCATGTTCAGTCTCTTGCTGGGTCACTGGGATCCGAATATATTTAGGATATTTTGTTCATCACGTGGATATCCAAATTTTAATTTGGGTATGTTGATGTTATTGTATTTATTTCTTTTTTGAGTGTGGAGCCTTCCGCGACGCTCACACTCACTGTGAACATCAACCTGTTTCAGCTGATTTCAGCTTTTAACAGGACAGTATGCTGGAGACCTCAGCTGTGTGGTACACTTCAAACTGAGCAATGACAAGTTGGATAAACTAAGAAACTACCATTCACTACTGAATCCTGTGCAGCAGTGTGCACGAGGCGGTCTTTTCTCAGCAATCGTGCACCTGCCCTATGCTTGGCATGTGTCTCTGGGAACCCAAGGGAGTAATTTAGATGAAAGGTTATTCAATTTTGGCTTAAAGATGTTTCGCATGACTCGCTAACAAAAAGTAACTGGCTGTGTTGGAGGCATTTAGAGAGCATAGGCCAACTGCAAACTGTTAGTCTACCTGTATATGAGATTTGGGAGACATTTGTGACTCTAGCTCACATTTCCCTCAAATAGATTCTTCCCCTGTGGAGTGTAACAGTGGTAATTCACTATCAACGCAGCATGGGCTAATGATTTTAGGAGGAGAAAGTGACTTATCACACATCACACATTCTTTTGTTACCTGTTTGTCCATAAGCAAATATGCAGGCATTATATCCCTGGAATGCATTTTCAAGTATTCCCTCTCCAAGGCACTTGAACACCACCTCTTGACCTTTCAGAGAAAGAATCAGTCACCATGGAGATCATGGTAAACAGAGGAGCAGCTGAGTTGCACACAAGTATCCACTATAATCTTGTCGTCTTCCTTATATGCAAAATTAGTGCAGAGAATTGTATTTATCGAGCTCCACAAAACAATGAATAAGATTCATGAAAGTGGCAGATTCCTGTCTGGTCATGTGGAAAATGTAAAGCTGTGTAGAGAAATCTCTTGTGTTGCTCGCTGACATGCCCCTGCTGAATGGGACAGCTGTTTAATGAGCTAAATAAAGCCTTGGCTCGAACCCTTGAGGCAGCCATTCACTGAACAGACTGCTTTGTCAGTTCAGCACAAAACGGAAGTAAGCATTACATTTCTATCATAAAAGAAAGAAGTATCATGGACAAAATATCTACAATAATTATGTCAGTATGCCACGGCTGGCAGATATAACCTCTTGAATACATGTTAAAAAAGCTGTAGCCTGTGTTGCCATAATCAGAGTGGGTGTATAAGAATTATAGCACCGGTCAGTGAGTGTAATCTGAAATACAGCACAGCAAGACATCAATGCTGAAAAGTGCAATGTTCTTTTTCTTGACATCAAGGCAATGCATCTGCAATGTTGCTGCTGATCTATTCACTTCTGATGCAAATTATCACATTTGCTCAAAGCATGCTCTCTGCTTTGCATGATGGGAAAAAAAAAAAAAAGAAGCAGCTCCCTGTCAAAAGGGAGTTCCCCTGCTCCCATTGTGGTACCACAAAGCTCATCATGCCTTTATGCAGCACATGACTTGAGTCATCGGGATGAGCGATGGATAAGTTTCAGCTTTAATCACTCACCAGCATATTTAGGAATGTTGGAGTCATCCATGGACCAGAAACAGTGGTCAAAAGCAAACACCTGCAAAGGAGACAACACAGAGGATAAAGGTACAGCATCACACCTGTACGAGCATGTACAGCACAAGAGACCCTGATCTGTTTTACACGTGATTGTTGAGAAGTGCCATGCCACCCTGATATACAGGAAACCTGTAGAACTGAGCTTGTCTGAGCAAGTAAGATGAAGCCTGAGCAACTGTTCAAGGTAATGTTCATTAGGCCAGCACTATCACTGTCATAAATCCACTGTTAGCAGCCCAGTGTTGTGTCATAGCTGTTGGTCTTGAACGGGTTCATAAATCAGGGTCATTGCTCCTCGGAGAAAGAAAAAAAAAGAAAAAAATTCCAGAACCCAATGACCCTCATCTCCAAGGAAACTGGGCTGCTACCATTTCTGGTGGTGCAGACTGGCCCTCAGCCCTCAGAGCCAGGTCTCAAAATACAGACTTTCACAGCAGAAAGATTTTGTATCCTCCAGGCACCTGCTTGAGCTCTGGATGGTTAATCTCTGTGCCCTTTATCATCACAGCTTCACTCATCTGAACTTTATGGATGCGCATTTCACATTGATGGGTTGCGTTTAATACTGCACAGAGATCCTCCATGCAAACTAAACATAAACATGTTCCCAAATAATTTAGATGTAATTAATACATATCTTAAGTTTCAGTTTTCATCTTATTTTACTGTTATTTTAGTGATTGAAATGTTCACATTTTTAATACGCATTTTAACTGATTTTCTTTTTTTCCACTTCTCTTTTTCCCGCTGAGGATTCTGCAAGCACTGGTGCTGCACCGTCATCCTCGCAGTGCAGTACATGTACTCCTGGCAGTCAGTGCGCTGATGCGCTGCCAAACACTTTCCTCTAAACAAATACCACAAAATAACTGAACTCCCTTCGAATCAGAAGTGCTAATGGCCAGAGAACCAGTTGTTGCACAGTCAATATGAGAAGAACTGGAATCACTGAGCAGCGTGAAAGCAAGACCTCCTCTTGTGACTTCAGACGAGCGAGTGGGTGCCGTTCAAAAGAACAAAAGTGCTATCATTCTCAATTAGGACTGGCTTGGTAACTAGGCCTTTAATGCCCTCTGGTCTGTCTCCGTCCAGGCCTGGGGTGTGATTGCACAGCAAATTGCTTTTGATTGGACAATTACTATTAATAAGCAGTACAAATAATGATGAGCTGAGAAGCACAAACCCCTTTTTGCCATTTTTAGGCTGAAAACCAGTTGAATGTAATCGCTTGAGAATGCTGGGAGAATCATTTGGGTGCCATAACTGAGCAGACAGCCACGTGCTCGTCTAGCTGAGGGTTATTACAAGCAGGCTCAGGTTCACATGCCCCAGGGACCACGCACGCCTGCGGCCCAGACCGCCGCTCCCTCGGGTCCGGTCAGAGGGCTGAGTGTACTGAGCACAAAGCCCGTCCCTGGTGTGTGAAACATCCCTGAGCTAGTCACCAACGTGTTGTCAAGGGGGGGAGTGGGGGTGCACTTCAACAATGCAGCTTTGAATGCACGCACACACAGCCTCAATGTCCGCGCTCATCCCTCTCTCATTGTAGAGCCTTTGTGTGTGTTCACGAGATCTTAGATCGCTGACACATTCACACGGACATCTATCCGGCTCCTGCTGACCAACCAAACTACTAAAACACTCTCAATCATGTCCCTAGAAACAATGTCACAAGAATTGAATCGCCCAGTCCTAACAGTGGAACATTGCGGCTCATCATACATCCTGTTACAGGATGTATTCACTGTCTGGGATGCCAAAAAAAAAGTGCATGACAAGTAACTGCAAATTAGGGTTGTCGTCATATGAAAATCCCAAACTCGATACAATACGTGATACCCAGCGTGACAGAAAAACATTAATATGATTGTAATTAACTGCAAGATGCTCTCAACTAAACATTTTTTCCTCATGGTATCATGGGAGGAAAAAATGACATATTAAGAGTCTGAAATATCTTTTAATGAGCACGACTCAAGGCCAAAAACTTTTCCACAAGCAGCTTTAGTGTTCCTAACTTAAACCTTTTTAGCACTTGCATAGAATTTAGGAGCAGACTTCAGCTCAGTATTGCATTTTTCCATCTTGATCATACTGCTGACTAAAAAAAACAAAACAACTAATTTCAATCAGTGAATGACTGTGGTTGGTTTTGCAGTAAAAACTTGTTGATCCGAGATGTTGTTAGCAGCTCTCCGGCCACCTATGTTGTTTTGTGGAGTGGCTGCTGTCTGAGTCATCATATGAAGCCCACCCCATTGTGACTGGTGCGGCACATTCTGTACCAGTGGAAATGACTGTTAATGGGAGGGGTACCAGACCCATTTCACGAGAGAAAATCTTCGCAGAGTGAATGGATTCTGATTGGCCAGGCTGACCACTAAACTCTTCTTTCACAGTGTTTGGATGAAGCAATTTCTCTTGTAATTTCAGTTGCCCCTTCTGACTGATACGCAAGTTAATAACCGTCTTCAACACTTCTGGTAGACACTTCATTTTATTTTTTTTTAAGCTTTTGTGTCATGCTGTTGCTGTGCTTCAAGAATGTTTTATGCTTAAAATTTAATGGAAAATTCAGCAAACTCTACAGACTACAAATGTTTGAGCAAAGTACATGATATACACAACAATATTTTCTTTTTCCTGCTCCCTCCTGGTCCATGTACAAATAAATAATGATAATGTTATGTCTATAATCTATATGTATATTATGTATATAATAATGATAAATAACGCTGATTTTAAGCTACTAAAACAAAGTGGTTAAAGTTGGTTTTAATACTGTTAGATTTGAAAATCTAATCCTCTAATTCTAATTTTCTTCTAAGTAGTAGTTGTACAAGTATCTGCTTGTAGCCTGATAGATCCCAAAGATGTGAATACATACCTTCGGTTGTTTTCTGCTGAAGTAGAAGACCGATCCATCATGGACGTAAGAAAGCCACAGGTGAAGCAAAATCAGAGGAACACAAAGAAAACAACAAAGTTAGTGCCGACACAGGACATGTTCACACATCAAGACAAAAGAAAACTTCAGGAAACTTTTATTTGTTCATGAAATGTCTCCTTCCAAACTTCCTCCTCTTTAAAACCCCTCGTGACTTTGTCATCCACTTGTTTGTTCGCTCATTCCTTCACTTCCACACAGCAGTTCCTGGTAGTAGAAACTGCTGTGATTGGGTTCATAATTGGTCCAGTGGAGCGAGAGGAAGGGAAGAGATTTAGGATTCAATGTCCCACTGACTCTGTTGAATAAATAGGTCTTATTCCTGTGGACTTAACACAGAGGCCAGTTCGGGGAAGCGGCCCTGAGCATAACATGCTGCCGGAACTTAGAACAAATGGGTAGTATACATGCTCCTATGTTATGTAAGGTTGTTCCTCTTAACTAAGGAAGAAACAACAGGAACCTTAAAACCACACTGCTCCTCAGCATCCAGTTGGGTTCAAAATAATAGCAGCATGTTTAAAACAGCGAGTAAAGCGCCCGTGAATCGTTTAACTAATATGTCCACCTCATCCATGTCTACATCCATGGATGAGGTGCCTCTGAGCAAGCCACCTGAAACCCCCGCCTGCTCCTTGGGCACCGCACCGTGGCAGCTCACTGCTCTGGGTCCAGCAGCCCAGATGGGTCAAATGCGGAGGAAGAATTTCCCCATGGGGTCAAAAAATAGTATATAAAATATACGCTTCCCGACTCCTTTGCATTTCAGGGTTTTGCCTCTGAAACAGCATTTCTGATGTCACCCCACAAGTTTTCCAATGGATCAAGGTTTAGGGATTGGGCTAACTGAACTACACACTGCAGTTTGAACAGGCCCATTCACTTTCTGTAAAGTAATAACAAATTTGATACATTTTTCTTCACGTTTTAATTTGGAACAGAATACCAGCTAGATCACCACCCAGTCCTGTCAACAGATCCCACCTGCAGATGTCTCCTGGCACTGTGAAAGATGTGGGCATCACCTTCACAGGGGTAACTAATACTGGGCAGGATGCCTCAGGAGGACTGAAACACTGCACCAGAGTGCCTCGCACAAATATGAGCTGAGTCATCAACAACAGCTGCACCCACACCCACCCTAAATTACTCTTTTCAAACATATTATGTATATGCAAGATGCTCTCAATTAAAAAAATAAATAAATAAAAATCCCATCCCTTTGTGGAGTGTACTCAGGCCATTAGCGCTGCTTGAGCTCATGACAATGAACAATAGAAATAAAGTGCGTCAATAAATGGCTAAAAATAAACAGATGAATAAAAAGGCCAAGTGTATGAATCTAATATAAACATGGGCCACTGACAGTGGAAAACCGAAACCCGGTTTTAATCAGCGCACACAATGATTGAGGCAAGTCCTGTCATCTGTTCTGTCTTTTTACGCAAGAGAACAAAGCTACAACATGCAGACTGCTGGGAGAGTAGATCTAAGACTTCCTTTGGCAGACTACTGTAGGCACGGCAGATGTTGTAAAAATGAGAATGAGATTCTCTCTTTTTTTTTTTTTGGGCATAGCTGTGACACTTTGAAGAACAAAACAAGTACCAGAATCTCTGCACCTGCAGCAGAAACCAAGCTATCAGAGATTTAATAGTTTGTCAGCTCTTGCTCATTGTGTCATCTACTGTATGTCCATTAATGCATCCAAGTGTTGGTATGCTAGGAATGTTGTACATGACAATGGGAGGAACTGTCTCCAAATGGCTATATTTAGGATTTCAGAGAGCCATTATTCCCTCGTAGACATGTGTTTAATTCCAAAAACTGCCTTCTTTTCAGGCTTGAACAAGAGGCTTTAACCTGCCCTTACTTGATTCTAACACGAAGACCTCCCAGCTCAGTTGAAGTCCATTAAGCTCCAGTCCTCCCACTCTGCTTTGGATATAATCTCTCTAATCACCCCCCAAAATCTGCATCCCTCTGAGCATTTTAGTACTCCGCCTGGCAAAATATGTAAGCTACAGCATGTCATCTGCGTCAGGGATTTCCTTACTTTTGATTTCAAAAGTTATTTTCTTATTCATGAAAACAAAGCTTAGCATGCAGTACTGTTTTCTTGCATTTCTCCGTTTTATTTTTCAACCATGAGTGTCTTGATTAACAATTTAAAATTGCAAAAATATCTCCCAAGAGAGCAGTCTGAGAGAAGAAAGTTGATATCTTCAAATATTGAACATTTTCAGTTTTTGCTATGATGTTAAAGCAAGGCAAGGAAACTAATTTTAACCGCATCACTCCATTAAGGAAACGTGACACAAATGCTATTATTTAGGCACGAAACCCACAGCCCTTTTGTTTAATAATCAGCATGCATGTGAAGTTGAATCTTGTGTGCTTATTAAAACAGCATTGTTTTTGTATGTTACAAATGTGTGACATACACGTGTGGCCCAGAAGTGCCAGATAGTATCAGATTCGTCCTCCATCTGAGGCAGATGCCCCCGAAGCCTCAGTGGGATACGATCAGATGATAAAATTCCTTCGGGGTGAAAAACAGTCTCTCACAACAATTCATCCATCCCCTACATGACTGTATATAATGTCAGGAAGGCTATAAGAGAAAACTGATCTCTTTTTACAGAAATCTTATTCATTATCACCAAAAGAAAAAAAAAATCCTCCTTAGCACTGGACTTTTCAAATCTATGAAAACTCACAGCTGGTCAGAACACATACGACAGATGTGGCATTTTGTGTGCCTTCCATCTGAGATCTAAGTGTGTGCCGGTGCTCAAAATGATGGTATGAGTAGTGAAACAACAGCAGTGGAATCCCCCCTGCGGTCACGGAGCTGGATTAAGGCCACTGAGTTATTATGCCAAACGAAAACTGCACTCTTCAAGCCCAGTAGGCAACGCACCAGATTAATCTATTGTATTATCCACCCACTGAAACATCTATCCAGTCAGTCAAAATGACATACCTTAGACGGTGTAAACATTTCATTTTTCTGCCTATCATTTGATTTACTCTGCAGTCCCTAAACAACCCTCAACTAGCAGGATTGGCTCAGCAACAAAATATTGCACGGACTTATTTCTTCATCGGTTGCGAAAATCAGTTTCGTATCAGAGTAATAAATAAATGAATAAAATCAATACCACATTTAGCAGCTTCATATGCATTGGAATGAATAATTCTCATATTCCCTCTGTTTTAACGGAAGCTAATCTGGGAAACTTTTAGCTCCATTAAATTGTTACAACATTTATTTATCTTATCAATGCATTCTCGCATATCAAAAATATTTTACTGGCGCTCCCCGTCACATATTTGAAACTCTCCTGTGGATCTGTTGTTGAAACTACTCCTCCCCCCAACCTTTCAACCTCCATTCACCCACACGACTTCTTCACATTCAGCTTTTGAGATGTTTTAAGACAATGAGGATCCAGAGCCAAGAGCAGTGCTGAGGTATATCAGCATGTGTTTATGTGCTGGCTTACAGCACACGGCGCTCTTACAGGCTAGGAGCTAACGTTGCACACAGTCTTCCGGAATGTTTGGACCAGAAGACTTCAGTCGCCACCCACTCAAAGCAGAGGTCATCTTGTTGCGCGCGCGCACACACACACACACACACACACACACACACACACACACACACATCATCTGTACTCTCTGGGTCTCTTGTGTGATTATAGTTAGGATGGTTCCAAGGAGGCATACAGCATGGTGCCAAATTTGACCAGGCTTGCCACTTTTATGAGCGCAGGAGATCTAAAAGGAGCTTGGAGTCGGAGGACGTTTGGAAATATTTCTGACACAGCGCTGAAGGAAGTTAGCTGCCTGATGACAAAAACAGACCGATTCCAAGTTACAGAGAGAGCTAACTCCTGCCACACGAACAATTTCTGGAACTTCTTACATACTTCATACATGGGAAGCGGCTCCCACTAAAAAAAGCACCTTTAAACCTCACTGCACAACATGTCCAGTTATAATCAATATGCACCTTTTTTATTTTATTTCATTTTTTTCCTCAAAACCTCAACTACAAAAAAGAAATCTCAATTACAAGCAAAAGTTGCACATTACAGTCCTTCTAAAAATTAAAAATACGGAGTAATCAACTACATAAAGTAAAAACAATTAATTCTGCCGAGGAAAACATTTTAATTTTATTATAATAAAATACAAACTATTGACATACAGGTGTGTTAGCAGCATCTTACTGTTTTAACACTTTATGTAGAGCTACTTTTATCCAATGACAGTTGGTAGTTCAGTCAGGCTGTTCTCAAACTGGGTTGAAAAGATAAATCCAAGACGACAAATATGTTGTTTTGTTTTTTCCCCCCCCAATATGTTATAAAAGTAATGAACTCTGAATCTGACCCGTAACATGACAATGGTCAGGCACCTAAACTCACATGTGTCTAAGTAGTAAGTAATGAGTTAGGGACAAATTACCTACTAGAAGTGTGCGATTAGAAAACTTCTTCTTTCATTTATAAGACAATTTTTACTTACTTTAAACATGTTAAAATGTGGACATACAGTAAATAGGAGTGTGTATTGGCGAGGACCTCATGATACGTGTCCCGATACATGTGTCACAATACAATAGTATCACGATACAATAGTATCACGGTATGATACATGTGTTATGATACGATATTGGAAATAACTCAAACTTTCAAAATCTATTAAGAAACTGTAATTTTTACATGTTATAGACACATTAAACTTTGAAATAACAAAAAGTAAAAAAAAAATATTTGAATCTTCAGCAACATATAAACAATGTAGATGAACAGGTCCAAAGTTTTTTTTCCTCCACTATGTACAATAGGCTACTAATAATGCTATTCATAAAACAACTATTTGGAATGTGCATTTGATAATGAATGCCACTTGGCAGTATAATAAGAGGTAACTGGGCCCTGAGAACTGTTTGAGTTCAAATTTCTCTAAAGTATTTACTGTATTTCTTTCATTTGAAACTGAGCTCTATGTCTATATGAACTCATGCTAAAGGCTAAGTCCAAATAGTTTTACTTTGTCGTTTTACCATGTTTTTTTCCTTCTCATTTTCCGCCTGCTTTTACAGTCAAAACTTCCAGGAAAAAATCCATTAAAACAAACCATGAAAATACTATAAGCAAAAAAGACACTTCTAAACACCACTAAACAATCACTATTTGCTGTCTCTCCCACTGATCCTCTTTCTCACTCTGCTGCACAACTCAACACAGCGTGAGCACCAATTCCACTATTATAATGGACCATATATCAGCGCAAAGCTGCACTTCTCAGCTTTCAGAATCCGTTTGAATTACATTGCTAGCGCAAACAGTTGAACAGTTACTGTAATTCTAAGAATGCGTGTCATTTTCTGTTGCTGGCGACAGCATACGTTTTTAATTGATATTTGGAGTCAGAAATCAATGTAGAATATCGTCAAAGTAAGTATCGCGATATATTGCCATATCAATATTTTATTATACCCTTAACAGTAAATGTGCAACAATGCCAAAAGAGGTGGAGAATAATGGGCTGAGTAATATATCGAAATTGTAGCATCATCTCAACATGTGCAATATCATTAATTGCAAAACAAATATATATTGCAATACATGGTGCTCTGGTATATTTCTGCGTGCTGTGCTTTCATGCTCTGAATGTCAATAATTTATTTGGCCAATCAGTTAGAATCTTACCACACAATTGTCACTGTAACTGTTCATATGTAATTAACGTGGTGAGCTTTTAATTTTGGAATTGTAGGGTTAGTATCATAATATGTTGCACACTAGTACCATGCATGTAAAACACCTGAACTCTACAGTATTTATGTAAATCTAGGTGAAATAAACGGGCCAAAAGCTGTTCCAAAAGATAAAATTAGTTTCCTGTGAAAACATTCAGACAAGCTGGGGAAAATTACTCATAATGTCAACAACATAACCCCAGGACTTTGGTGTATCTCTCGGTTGCTGGTACTAAGCAACAACAGTAAGCAAAGAGGGGAGATGACCTACCAGGCTCATGAGTCGAAAGTTAAGTTATGAAAGCTGAATTCAGGATCTTAAAAACAGCCACAGAGAAGAGCACTGCCACCAGCAGCACACATGATGCTCATACCAGCTTCAGCACAGGGCCTCAAAGTTTCCATAACAAATGCTAACAACAAGAGTCTAATTTAATCCGCTCCGGCATTTCTGACACTGCACTGACAAGCTCAGTCAGCAGGCCATGGGCCAAGTTGCGCCAAATAAAACATGGCGAATGGTTTAAGACTTTGTATGGCTCCAAAGACTTGAATCATGAGTAAACAGAGAAGCCGGACAGAAGTTGAGTTCATCAACTTAAGTCTATTTCTCCATAGGAATGGAAGTGACACATTTACAGCTGCAACACACCTCCTGTGACTGTCTGCCTGCTGGGTGTCACTTCTCTACAGATCTGGCATCTGGCTGCTAAGAATAATAAGAAAGTCCAGAGAGAGCGTGCTCATGGAGAGCAAATCACTATGCAAATATAATTAACAGCAGAGAGAAATGAATACTGCCTATGATTATGTGTTTGGACACAACAAACTATAGTGAGACTGAAAGTGAAGCCACAATAAACTTCAGAGTAAAATCGCTTAAACAAACAGCTTCCAGACTTCAAATAGGCCTCATCAGAGAGAATCATGCAGGAGAGTTATGGAGGAAAAGCCTGAAAGTGGATTTACACAGGCTATAGTGCTGCCCTACGAGAGTCCACATCTGAGATTAATGAGGCGCAGGCTTGACAAAGAGGCAGGGCGCCATCTTTTCTCAATTCCGGATCAAGATGTAAACAATGTCCCACCCTCTAAACAAGCAGCAAACAGTCCCTATGGGAATGCAATTGTTTCTTCAGCGCACTTTAAATACTTTCTCCGAAAAAGTAGGAGAATGGCTTTAAAGAGAGCATGCAGGCCAACAGATAATACTGAATGGGAAGGCTGATTATTGGCACATAGCAAGCAAAAATGGGAAGACAAAGAGAGCATTCCTGAGGGCAGTCACTGGATAAGGCAGCATTGTCATTTAGTGTGGATTGTTTTGGAAAGCTTGATGAAAGTCACATATGACCTCAAAGAAAATGCTACTCTAAATTTTAACATCACCACCTATATTTTTTTGGACCATCCGTGTTGTCTACGTCTATGCATCATAAAGAAACAGAAAACAGACAGTTTGTGTACTCCTCAACAATACATTTACTTGCAAAAAAAACTGTGCGGAATGATGGAACCAAATGTCAAGGAAGAGTTTGAAATTTCCGGGAAAAAAAAATAGTCTGATAGTTGAATGAAGATGTGGGCTTTTGTTTAAATTTGAAGCTGATTAATAAATGCACATTGCTTTGCTGTTGTACAATAGCTGTTTACAGTAGGATACATAAAGAGCTGTTTTTTCAGCTGGGAGAAGCCTCCAGGCGACCAGCAGAGACCAAAAGAAGTTGCTGCTCCCACTCAAGCGAAAGCAGCAAAAGGAAGTTTGTACATTTTATTGCGGGTTGAACGACACAACATGTTGATTCAAAAGTCTGGAAGTTGCATTTACTGTACATGAATTGTGTTCCACTTAAACGAGAGACATCCCAGTTGTTTCTAGTCTGTATTGTTAGTTTTATCTATTCATTATCACAAAATCTACAGAACTGCTTCTAATCATATGGTGGAGTTTGACCTATGGAGGAACCAATTTTGGCTCCAAGCATCCTTCTAGCTTTCTTTATCTTTTCAGCTGATGCTGACCATCCACTTTTCTTTTGCTTCAAAAATTTTGAACGATCTTCAAAAAGAAAAATTACACATTTTCAAAGCTAAAGATGATTCCAAATTTTTGAGTCTCAGACTCAAGATTTCACAAAGATTGGGGGTCTTGAGGGATCACAATTTGCACAACTATAACCACAGTCCTCTGTGAATCAAAAATCAAAGGGCAATGATGTTCCCATTGGTTATCATGTGAAATAAAAGAAATAATTGTGAAATGACATAATTTGCACGAGACATGACAAAAGAATAGAAATAATGAGACAAATGTTTCCTTCCGTAATAATGCAAAGACATAACAACTGAGATCATAGGAGTACTCCTCAACTCAGCGAGACTGTTCATCGTACGTCTAAGGTCAACATTCCCAGGAAAAACAGTATCTCAATAGCTTATTTCATTTCCTTGCCGTCTGAGCTACACAAAGTCTTAACTGAGCAACTAATCCAATCTTGCAGCTTTTAAATAGGCATATTATGCCCTTTTTACATGGCCTGGGTAGCCATACCCATTCACTTCCTAAAAAGAGTCTCACATGAAGTGGATATAGTACCCCTCCCATTTCCAGCTATTTCCAGCAATGGGGGAGGGCAGTGGTCATTAGTGACTCATAGGACGGTCCAAACAGCCAAGATGGTTCAGAATCACAAATACCATCTTGGATCAACGTTTACTACAAAACTTACAAGAATCATTCACTGGCATCCCTACTCCACTGCACACCATTTAGATGTTGATACTAGTGTGGTTGTCTCTGCCTCGTCACATGCTTCATCACTTTATTTGGTTATATGCATATCCAACGGCGTCCAGAGGCAGTTTCCTCTGTTGGTACGGCCCCACGGAAAGCTGAAGCCGTAGGACCCAGACTAATTCATTGTACTGAAGAAGAAAAGAATTGGGACGGCTGACCAGGCTACAAACCAGCCACTATCTTTTTAGGTCTTAATTAAATGTCTTGGACAAGCTTTGGTCAAACTATCACAGAGAAGCACCTTTTTCAACCATTACTATCCTATTTATAGCGATCAGGATTAGTGGCAGGTCTTTGGTTTATTTTTACTTATTTTTTTTATAAAGTTTTCCCTTTAAAGGAAAGATACTGAAGCCACATAGGCACTTTTTTTGTTAATTTGTATATTTCATTTTGTGTGTATGTAAAATGGCTTTGTTCTGATGGAGGAAACACATTTACCTTCAGAGTTGTAGACTATAAAACACTGAGGACGAAACTGCTCAGCATTTCAGTAAATAACTTTTAAGATAAGGTGAAAGACAGGACAAGTAGCCTCTTAAGAGTTGACTTCTGAGCTGTAGCTCCTCTCTACACCATCCAGATTATGATACCAAGTAAGCAAGATAACATGGGCTAGTTGAGATAAACCCAATTGAGCTGTTGTAGCCATCAGTGATAAGAAAAGATTAGAGTGGAAATTACAAGCTTGGGCACTGCCATTATCAGATAAAGACAGGCTTCCACCAATCATCTTAAAATGCAGGACGGCGATGCTGCAGCCGGTTGTGAGATCAGAAGACAAAACTCCCATTTTAAGATGGGATAAAAAAAATTAAGTTGGGGTTCATTTTTGTGTTTTTACTTGACGTTTTTGATTATAAAATAGAAATACAAAAGAAAGAGGCAGATTTGAATCAAGAAACTCCAAAACTCGATGGCTCTGTAGTTGCTGCACAGTGATGGACAAGCTGGGACTTGATATATAGCCCCATTGTGTGAGTCACTGGGTACTTTCTTGTCACGATGCTCCACCACACATCTCCTGCACAGACAGCAGCCTCAGGTATTTCTAAGCCTCTCCACCTCTCACCTTGACTGCTTCTAAGTGCCCAAGAAGAGCAGACTGGGGCGTGAAAGCAAAACTGCTTTCCCAGATTCCTATTTCAAATATGTCACTCATGCAAGTTGAACAGGTAGATGAAAGCCAAAGCTTGGGAAACGCAACCTCTTCACCTGAAGTCACAATCTAAGTTTCATTTGCCCTCCGGTGAAACGACCGTTCGGTTCAGAGGGAAACAGGAGAGGAGGTGGGGGGTCACGAGTGTACCCATAATGCTCTGCAGTGCAAAGAACAAGGCTTAATCATCAAAGGTAATCCCTCATATTACTCCAAATTCTTTACATGACTCACATCTTTTCAAGGTACTGTGTGGTCGGATCAACTCCATTAAAGAAAAATGTCTAATTCACCATCAAACACAGAATTTGCTTTGCATTCACCACACTAAAAGACTTAATTTTAGTCTTTCACCAAAACCAATATCCCAAAAACAGAGATCCAGATGTTTCAAAGATTTTAAAGACTTGTTTACATAAAAATATCTCTTATAGCTGTTCCCCTTCTGAGGCTGCGTACAAGCATTCCCATGAGAGAGAAAAAGTTCCCATGCTCTTGGCCCTGCAGTCATATTTGGCATGCTAATACCCTCTAAATCTGACACATTTCCAACACAGAGAAACAGGTGCTTTCGAAACACGGCACAGTCTCAGTGATCAGGGTATCCCCCTCTGTGGCTCCACTAGCAGCAAGGAGGAAAAATTATATGGTTTGAGAAAACCAAACAAACCTAAACACAGAGACATGAAACACACACACACACATACACACACACACACACACCGACATGTGAACAAATAATTATATGCCTGGACGGCACCATGTAGTAGAAATGTGACCTGATTAACTCAAACTAAATCTGATCAATGTTGTGGTTATTGTGCACCGACAGACAGGATCTGACAATTACCAGCATTACACACACACATATATGTATATGTGTGTGTATTTTTTAACAAGGCAGTGAGAGCAAAAGTGAAAAAGCGAAGCCAGCAACAATGACAAAAAAACAGACATTTTAAATTACTTTCTATGAGGCATGTGGAAGGAATTTCTGTGCGAATGATACAAAATCTAAATCAGATAATGGGAGCTCCTCCTGAATTACAACATGAATCATGTTTGTGTCTCACTCGTCAACATGGCAACAGGTAACACTGAAAAGATCCAACGGAACAGAGAAAAACAGAATAATATTGCCGATGGATCCCCACTCAGCACAGTTTCTCTAACGCCTCTGACATGTTATTCTCAGCAGTTTTTTGTTATGTTGTAATGCATCCAGTTCCACGCATGTTAGCTTTGAATGTGATTGGTTAAATAGCCTGAAAAGCCGGCACTGTGTAGCAATTTCTGCTCTGATAATTGCCTTAAATGCAGGTTAGTGTGAGGGCCCGAGCTACTCCCAGAGCGAGCCCATTACCACTTAATGCTGACTGTTATTTTGGAAGAGCAGACAAAGTGTTACCGTTGAACTAAACTGGTTGTGAGCTATGGGAAAAAACCTTGACTCTGGCATGTATTTGCCTCCTGTGACTTCATTATCAGCAGTCACACTGTGGACTCTCAAGAACTGTTTGTTCACTTAAAACGATCTATCAAACAATCAACAAATAGTCTTGGATTTCTTTTTTTTTCCCATTAATGGGCATTCTGTTAGATTTTGTGCGCCGGTGGGTAATCAGGTCAGGTGTCTAATCATGTGTGACACAGACAGCAAAGGAACGCCAAAGAACCAAGCAGAAAAATCCACAACAGCAGCTTCTGCCAGTGATGGAAGAAATATAACACATATGAACACTCCTAACATTACTAGTTTAATGTCATCACCAGCCTACAAGCTCTTAACAATGAAAGCTGTCATCGAGGATGCAAAAAACTCAGATTCCTGGCGACCTTCGGTGTTAAGTGTGAAATGTACTCCTCTTGGAAGAGTGTTTCTTTATTTCTATTTCTAAATGTTCTGCCTGCATTTGGAGTTTTCTCTCAATCTGGCAGAAATATTTAACTTCAGCCAGATCAAATGAAAAGAATCAGTCCAAAGCCACCTTCAGGTCTCTCTACAAATGCTTTGCTAGGATCGGGTTTCTTGTGAGGGGACTTTCGCGGACTTGGATACAGCTTCCTCAGCACCTCCTTTGTTTCCTTGGTGGTATGCTTTAGGTTGCTGTCTTGTTGAAAAGTAGAGGTTTACCCCTGCCTGAGGCCCAAATTACTGTGGGAAAGATTTTCACTTCAGAGGGCTTTCTATATTTTTGCATCCATCTTTCCTCCTATTCTGACCAGTCTTCAAGTCCATCTTGCAGAAAAACACCCTCTAACAAAGACAATGCCATCACTGTAACGTAGAAAGTCAACTGTCCTTCTGCAGGTTCTCTCATTTCAACAAAGAAACTCTGGGTTTCATTTATGGTTACCACTGGCCTGCCAGTTGCCTGTCCACCTCATCTGTTAGTGAATTTTAAAAGGGTTCTTTCTTTCACGCACTTTAAGTACCGAAGAAAGATGTTGAGATGCTCCACGATTCTGTTCTGGTCTTCAGAAAGTTCTCTCCACGTCACGGTATGCTTTTTCAATTCAATTTTCACCGTCACCTGTGAGACCTAATATGAGCAGCTGAATGACTTTCCTTGATCATTTTCAATGATCTCACTTATGCTGGGATTGCACCAAATGATTCTGACAGTCCCAGACTAAAAACTGAAAGTCTTTAGTAAATCTTAGGAGCCTTACTGGAGTCATGGCGCGCTCCCGTCATCTTGATCATTAGGTTTAAGGTGATAATCTACAACGTTTCATAACAGTCTTTTCCTGGTCTTGGGCTTGCGACAACATCAAACGTGTTTGATATTATTGCAAGTCGGAGTGACGTAACACAATCAACAACCAATAGATGAGCTCTGACAGTAGCTCAAACAGGAAACCTCAGTCAGAACAAGAACAAACATAATTCCATAAAATGTCCAACTTTTACTCCCTTTGTATTTCAGACCATTAATAATTATAATAAAGCGCTTCACTGAACCGCTGGCATTATTCAAATGTTAGTCTGGACAAACCAAGACTATATCTATGTGTTTTTTATTATTGATTTCTTTTTATCTTACTTCAAATAAATGTGAAGATCAGGTGACATCAGCTATTAGTCTAGTGGTTGAGTGGGTGGACCTGTAAACAGTGCGGTTGCAGGTTCAATTCCAGTGTTTACCCCTTTTTCATCCTTGTTTTCTATCTATCCAATAAAGGCCACTGGAAAATCAAACATAACCTGAAAACATAACCTGCTAACTACTGGTGACTAATCTACTCTGTTGGGTTTATACGTTTGTAAAACTGATTCTGATGGAGTCAGTGCCTCACCAGCAACCTCACCACATGTCACTGGCCATGAGGCATTATTTATGTTCACATTTTAGAAAATGTTCATTTCAAACAGAAAAGGAATGTTTTAAATAAATGTATGGTCTATAGATTTTTGTCATCTTTGAGTAGGACTAGGGTGTCCTCTTGTTGGGTTTTCAGAATATGGTCTCCCTACACTAGAGCAGCTGTAGCCAAAAGCTGCTACTCCTCCATATTATATGTTTCTACTGAGAGCATGATGGGAAAAAAAAACTGCATGGTGGGGAAAAATGCTAAAAGAATCTAGTTGTAGTCTTGTAAATAGTGACCCTACAAGATGCTGTGACTAAAAACTGTAAAAACTTGTCTTTAGGTGTGAGCAGGTGTGAGCTGATAGTTTTCCAAGAGTCCTTTCCAAATCTTTTCAAAGTCTTCTAATGTAAGCCCAGGATTAGACATAAGTGAGATCCATTAGATGCCTCACAAGGATTACTGATATAAGGAAGATGTGCCAGAGTTCAGACGTGGGTTTTAACACTGCACACACCTGCTTTACCTCTGTCACTGTGTAGTGTATAATGTGTAGACTGATGACACAATCATGAACTGAAGTCAAGATGTGCAGGAAAAAAACAAAACAAACAAACTTATTTTGTCTCGTTCCTCTCAGGAGTCTGAAAACCTTCCAAAAGTAGTGTCCACATGTCAGTGGTGTCTCTGTGGTGATTAGCATAGGAAAATCCACATAAATTGCAGGATATAATATCATGTTGCAATCAGGCAGGTGAAAGACACCCTGTCCTCTGCAGCAGCAGCAGCAGCAGCAGTGCAGAATTCCTCTTCAATGCTGGATTTAGTTTCTGGCATCAGTGCAGCCTGAAGGAATTACTTAAAAGTTTATCAAGCGAGTTGAAGCTTCACGACTGTGTTTCGAGCTCACGTGTGGGCCGTCTTGTTTTAAAGACATTTGACTGAGATTTGTGGTGGGGGATAAATAGTTATTTGTTCATCTTAAATGTTATTGTAGCTGTAATACAGCAGATTGCACTCTCATTACAGTGAGAGTGCAATCTGTATTTTTCTGCTCCTCCACTGACAGACATTTCCCCCAGGGCCCTGCTCTGCACTGCCAAGGAGTTTGGCTGTGATGCACTCAAAGCAGTGAACAAGGGAAAAGATGCCTGTGTAACTGTGATGTGGTGTCAGCATACTGATGAGTTAAAAGAAATACACAAATAAATAAATAAACAAACTCTTGGCAATGTTTCATCTTTGTTTACCTGTTTTCTCCTTTAGCATTTGAGGGTGGAGGGTGCAGAACCGTTTGGTTGTCCTCCATGTCCACGACACATTTTGTGTTGAGTTCAATCTCTGCAGAGAGAAATTAGTGGTTTGTTGTTGTTGTTTTTAAGTTAAAGTAAAGCAGATTGTGGTGGATATTAGGAGTAAAATCTGAGCTCCTTCTGACGGTAATGAAACTACACTCAAGCCTGACTTCAGGCTCATAACTCCCAACTCAAAGCAGCAATGGCGAAGACAGCAAAACTTTATGATAATGTGGCAATGAATCCGACAGGACACGGACAAGAGTTAAAAAAAAATAAAAAATACCAGTCGTCGTTGCGAACACTTACCCCTGCGGTTCATGGGCCGGACTCTCACCGCAACTTTTACCTTAGTATCCGACATTTTTGTCCACTTTTCACTCCCACCCGTCTGTCTGTGCGCCGAGCTATCAACGTACAGTCTGTGAGTCCCCGACGAGAAGCCCGGGTTTCTGCCAGAAAAAAAGGCCAGCGGACACACTCTGAAAACGGCCCTAAATAGTCCAGACGCCGATGCGAAGGCATGGGAATAAGTTCATCTTTTTTGTTGTTGTTGTTGTTGCTCCTTTATATCCACCCTGGTTCGCTTCTCGTGTGAATCGAGCACTCAGCTCCAGCTCCAGCTCCAGACAGCATCCCCACCGCCATCTTCCACCGGGAGCGCGACTGCTGCTCTCCTCTGGCAGACTGGAGAGGCTGAGCTACAGAGGGGGACAGCAGAGAGGACTCACACCGCTGCTCGGGAGGGGAAACCAACTGGCGAGAAGTGTCCGCGTGACGACATCATTTACATGCACCAGAGATGGGCATGATGATGACAAGACAAGAGACAGGCTTCAGAGTCCTTCATCCTCCCTGTCCTGTCTCCCTCCTTCATGTCTTCCTTTACCCAGGTGGTTATCAGCAGGAGAGTCCCCCCTATATTTGAGCCAGGTCCTGCTCAAGGTTTCTTCCCAAGAGGGAGGTTTTTCTTGCCAATGTAAGGATTTGCCATGTGCTCAGGTTTTTCAGAAGCATCTAGAGGCAACTTTGTTGTAAAAAGATGCTGTAGCTATAAATAAGATTGAAGTGAGAGCTTGACACTGTTGTGAGGCTTCACATTTAAGTGTTTTGTCATTTTGAGCCACTGAACAATAGAAAATAAAAACATCAAATATTAAAACTGAGGACATGTACCATCTTAAGAAAAGTTTTTGGGTTTTTTTTTTGTAAACGGATGATTTTTATTTGTCATTTAATGATGTGTCAGATGTTTTCGGTTGGTGAAAGGTCTGAACAGCCGGCATGCCAGTTCAGCACCTGCACACTTCTACGTCAAAGTTTAGCATTGTCTTGCTGAAACGTGCAATGCCTTCCCTGAAAAAAGTACGATCTCAAGAAAAACTTGGGATGATTTTGAATTTGATGGCAGCAACCTCTCTCAAAAAAGTTTCAAGCTACTCAACAATCCTGGGTCTTTGCTGTATTTGTCATTTAATGATGTGTCAAATCTTTTTGTTTGGTGAAAGGTCTGAACAGCAGGCATGCCAATTCAGCGCCCGCACTCTTCTGCGATAAAGTCATGCTTTGCAAATGAAAGTATGCAGTTTTAGCATTTTCTTGCTGAAATATGCAAGGCCTTCCCTTAAGTACCATCTTAAGAAAAACATGGGATGATTTTTAATTTGATGGAAGCATTCCTCTTCCTACTTCCTCTTTCAGCATTCCTTCCCTGATGAGAAAGCTGCCCATTCCATAGGCACTAACATCTCTGATTACCATCAGAAAAAAAAAAAAGGGGGGGGGGGAGGGTGTTGAACTGAGCATTGATAACAAATCAGATTGCCCTTCTTCTCCTCCTTACTATGGAGGACCTGGTTTCCAAGAAGAATTTAAACTTTCAGTTTGTTTCACACAAACAGTTTTTTACTTTCCCTCATTTTCATATATGACTTTTGTCATTTATGGATCACAGTTCTTGAGAAGGTTCCTGATGCTATGCAGTGATTTTCCATTTCAGAATCCCTGCGCAGGGTCACGAGGATCTGCTAGAGCCTATCCTAGCTCACTTCGGGTGAAAGGCAGGGTCCACCCTGGACAGGTCGCCAGTCCATCGTAGGGCCACATGGAGACATACAACCATTCACACTCTCACTCATACCTATAGGGACAATTTAGGAACATCAATTAACCTCACATGCATGTCTTTGGACTGTGGGAGGAAGCTGGAGTACCCGGTGAGAACCCACACAAGCACAGAGAGAACATGCAAACTCCACACAGAAAGCCCCCTGTGGAGGCTCAAACCAGGAACCTTTTTGCTGTGAGGCAACAGTGCTGACCACCAAGCCACCCATTTCAGAATCATGCCTGTTTTTAATAAAATTCCATCTGAGAGCCCGAAGTTTATGGGCATATCATGCTGATTTTTGACCTTAATCCATGTGCACAGAGATTTCTCCAGATTATTGGAAACGTGTCATGATCTTATTTACTGTAAATGCGAAACTCTGCCTTTTAAAAATGATACTTTTATACCTAGTCCTGTGTATGTACGTATTAGCAAACAAATCAATACCCTAGGGATGTCAGATTAATCATTTTGCCAGTTCTTTGACTAATCATGACAGCATTTTATGTGTTTGGATGCTATTATAATAATGATACAAAAGCATTTGGTTCCATACAGGCCCAGATCCAGATCCACAAATGTTTCCAACCAAGTTGACTTGCACCAACCTAAATGCAGGCTGCTACACACATTTAACAAAATGTGAGTACATAAGCCAATTGTCAGCCTAACCTGGATAAAGTTCAGGAAAATGTACTGATTTGTGACCTTTTCAGGCTTTGACATTAGTTTAAGGAAAATTGTTAGCAGTTTACCCTAAAAAAATAATTCTTAAATAGTTTCATTAGAACAAATGTTCTCCTTTATTAATTTAGTCATCTTCTGACACTGTAGACTTTCCCCTGGGCGTCTTCCAGGAATTTCTGGCACATATTTGTAATAATTTTATTAGAATGCTATCAAAATTTTTGGAAAATAAAAATAACAGTCTAATAAGATTACATCCTTAACACTGCTGGAAAATCCATTTAATTTATTATCTGCAACAAAGTATGCACCATAGAATTTGTTATTTTGTCATTTTCATTTTATTTTTACTCAAGAACTGAATATATGGAAAAACCCAATGTACATCCTGTTTTGAGTTTCACATAGAAGCTAAGGTCTGCTGTCGTGTTCAGAAGAATAAATCTTCACAGTATGGTCACCAGCATCCAGGGCGATAAGCATGTTGTTCAGCAAGACCAATCCAACAGGTCGGATGAGATGGTTTCCCACAAGCGGAGTCATAACTGGACCATTCTGGAGCTTCCCTAAACTACAAATCAACCCCTGATCAGAGTCAGTCACCGCGACATGTCCGTCTCTGTCAAACACCACAGCTGACATGTTCAGCCTCACTGCTGAGTGCAGGTTCAGGCTAAAACTGTCTGTCTGATAGATTAGTTGGAAGTTTTTTGTAAACACTTTCAGCCTCTTGCATTGGTGTCTCTCTGTTGAATGTGTGACATCAGCAGGGTGCTCCACCACCACAGTGTTGCCAGTTACCTGACAGTGGGCCACTGCTTTGGGACACTGAAGGTCTGAGATGGCTGTTTGATGATCCATAATGATGCCATGCCTATAGTCCACTTTCACCAGAGACAGTGTACCAGCCTGGACATCTGAGACCAGGATGTTCCCACAACTGTCCGTGTCCACACCCCAGGGTAGCTGGAAAGTATCCTTGACCGTTAACATGTGATTCCCCCTGGAGGTAAAGACCTTGACAGTTTTATCCCCTGCATCCGTCACCACCACGTAACCACTGGGAGTCACTGCCACATCTATTGGGTAACAAATCTTCCCGCTGGCTTTTCCTCTTCGCCCAAAGCTGTTCAGCTTCCTTCCCTGTAGGTCGAAAACCACTACCCTCTTCTCCCCATCATGCACCACAACTAATATCCCTGAAGAGCCCAAAACAGCTATCCCAGTAGGATTGATGAGAGTACCCCAGCCACCAAATGCACTGCAGAGTTTCAACGGTTTTAAGGTCAGACCTGATGTTAAGATACTGTCATTTTGTGGACGGTGGAGAGGAGCAGAGGTTGAGGGGCTCCAAGACAGCACCAGCTCCTGCAAGTCACTAAGAACCTGACAGTGGGAGGTGCCATCAAGACTGCACACTTTTCGGCAGAACGGACACTCCAGCTTCCTCAGGAGAGGGTGGGACAAAGCTGTGACGCATTCCAGACAGAGTACATGGCCACAGGAAAGGTTCTGCGGTCTACGCTCCCTCTGATGGGAATTAAACATCTCAAAGCAGACTTTACATTCCAGTAAGTTGATCTGGATCTCTCCCAACGTCTCCTCAGGAGTCAGGCAGCCACAGTACAGGGATCCAGGACTCTTGTCCATGATGATTTCAATATCCAGATGGTTGAACAGCGTACCGTAAGATTGTCCAGAACAAGAACTGATGAAGTGCTGCCTAAAGGTTTGGAAAACCAAAAAAGAAAAGGAGAGCACAGAGCTGTTACAGTTCTGTGTTGACACACTTTATGTACTTTGAGGCCTAGACAACCACGTGATATCTTTAATCAAACTAAGGCTCTCTGCTGCCCTCCTTTGGAAAGTAACTCACACATATTTTGTGGCTCAGAAACAGAAACACAGTGGAAAATAATAATATACTGGACTGGATTCAAATTCAAGGATCCCTTCTATTATTAAGTGCCCAAAAATTTAGTGGTAATAACTGCCGAGAGTAGGTGGCTTTTACTTACATTTGCGTTGGAATTTCAAGCAACATGTCTGCCTCAACTTCATTTCTGACATTTTCCTGACAAGAAGCTACTCAACTTTATTTACAGCCTGTAAATGTATGATGTGTAGGTCACCATGAGACAGCTATTTCAGTCAGAGTTTCATGGTGTGCAGACTGAGTGAAACTTGAGCCCAGATGGGCAGCGCTCGAGTCAGCCAATCCAGCACTCCTGTGCTGCAGCAGGATGCCCTTCAGGGATCCAGCAAGATCGTTCAAGATGCATCATTGTGAAGTATACAAACAAAGTCAACTTAATATGTACTTCAAAATCCAAGAGTGTAGCTCACAGGAGAAAAGTGACAGCTTTAAGAGGAAGTGTAAAACATTTTAATATGTTGCCTTATTTCACAGTGAAAAACAACAGCAGAAGTCATTTTCAGATTAATTGTGTTGCCTTTTTTTTGTTTTGTTTTGGCAAATTACATCTAAATCCACAGACAATGTGCCCTTTTATAATGCCTACTGTAGCACGGGCGCCTGGTTCACCGAGGCCACCCTCTGGATTGTCAAGGATTATGAGAGATAATTCAGTGCTGAGATGATACTGACAGAGGAAATGACAAGAACACTCAAAACCAGAACAATCAAAACACAAAAAAGCTCAAATTTTTACCTCCATACAAACTGAGAAAAGTTGGGCTTAAAAATACATCCATGCAAACAGGCACAAAGGGTGAACACGATGAGTGTAATACAAACAATACTCATGCTCTGCTGACTGGTGGAGGCTATGCATAGGTTCTCTACTGCTGTAACATTTTCCTAAGAAAACACTTGATTTGACATCGTCATGCAAATGCAATATATATTAAACAAGAGGGTCAACGGAAAAAGAAAGCCAACCGGACACCAGCAGGAAGAACATGACAACACATGCAGTAATTACAATAACTGCCCTCTCCTATCAGTACAATAAAACGTAAAAAATAAAAATGATAGCAGCCACAGATGGACAGGGAAAGTAAAGTCACTTAACATCACAATGATTCAAAAATACTGAAACATTAAAAACAAATGTACAGTTCTCAAGGAAACATTCTGCAAAGTGCTTCAACCGTGTGCTTTGCTTCATTACAGAACTTCAGTCAAAGATCCTACTGAGACAAAGCTTTTGCACTGAAATCCTGCCCACACTCAAGTTAAGAACAGGATATAGTGAACATCTATGATGTAAATAATCACTGACAGATGTGTGTGTGTATATATGCATATATATTATATATACACACACATACATATATATATAATATTCATTATATAAAATGACTTCTGTCCTATAAACATACAGGCTCCAATTTAAGCGGCAAATTAAACATAATGGCTTTCAATATTGAAATGTGCTGAACCAACGTACTGAGTTAAGCTGGTGCAAACCAGTCAAGTGTATATTAACCATCAATGACAATATCATAAGATGAGTGAAAATTATCAGCTACAGTGAGCATGCAGTCACATCTAGAATAGGCAGTTTTTAATTCTCTCACTCTTTCGATTCGTTCTACCTTACTTCCTCAAACACAAGAGAGATCTGAGATTAGTGGTTTAGGAGCTTCTTGATTGCAGCACACACACGTCAGTGTGCATCTTTACCATCTTCACAGTCTGAGCCACCGCACATTCATAACACTGCTTGGACGTGCTCATCCACTTCTCTTTTACCGTCTCCCCTTCCTCCGCTGTTGCTGGGGGCTTCGTGGGTTTAAATTTCACAGCATCTTTACCCCATTTTCATTCTTGACTCTTCAGGGAAGTTCGGAAGCAACGCAGACCTCAGAAATTCCTACTGGCTGTTGAGGCCGTTAATGGATTTTCTCTTTCCTGAGCCCTTCCCTCTCCGTTTGGTTGTAGGACTGTTGCTGTCCACATCTGTCTTGCCTGAGAACACGGAGACAGACTATTTTGAAAAAAGTTCAGAAAAAGACAGCTGAACTGGGCATGCTTATGGTGTAACTGAAACCTTGCTTGAGACACTAGGGGTCATCCTTTTACAAGATAAAGTTTGATGCATGAGTTTATGAGGCTGTCCTGCTGTTGATAAATTACATCAAAGTCACAATACCTTGTAAACCCTCTGACACATGGTCAGGAGACTCTGTGTAGTTACTATCCTCGCATTCTGAGTAGCTCTGTGAAAGGACAACAGGGTAAAGACACATGACACACATTCCTTTTAACAGAGTAACGATCATATTTACACACTAACTGCCCCTGTACAGCTTTACTTGTACACTGATGATCTTTAAATCTTTTTAAACGGTATGAGTCAGTTTGCTGACACTTTATTTAGTCAAGTGTACCAAATAAAAATAACTTCTGTTATTATATGCTTTGATCTCTTCTCACAAACGCAACCCTCTACTATGTTTGGTTTGCAGCATAAGTTACCACGAGGATCAATCTCATAAGAACGGAGACACTTTGGTTTATTGAGGACGTAAACCTGCTTGTTCCTACCAACTTACAGATTCGGTTTGTTAGTGACACACCCTGGTGAGCAGTAGTATGACTGAAAAACACTGCTGAATATTAAAACAATAAAAGTACCTTTTCCCTTGGGCCATATGTTTCAGCATACCACATCATTCCATATAGACATAGGAAAGTAATGAAGGCCTGAAAACAGATCAAAGGTAACAGTAGCTGTCAAAATGATTCACGGAGAATCAGAAAAACATCAAAAATTTCTAGCACTGCAAGTCTGTGACTTGAAAATAGAATGATAGGTGTACAATAGTGGTGCTTTTGGTAGTTGAGGTAAAAGATTCCCCATAAAGTGAGATGACCTTTAAACTAACAGCAGAAGAGGGCTGTTATTCATGCCGACACAAAGAAAGCCTGTGATTCGGGTCTTACCAAACACAGCAGCCAGAGGATCACATAGAGGACCTGAGTTTTGGAGAACAAGTCCTGTCCAAACTTAATACATGCCAAGGCCTCCAGAAAAGCGATGGCCCTGTAAGTGAGGAGGGAGAAAAAACAAAGAAAAAAACCTCATAAACTGAACCTCTCACTCACCTGCAACACACTTCCTTTTAAGAGAGAATCCAGGCTGAAAACAAATATATCTGTGGACTTGAGCTCAGAGAAGCATTGGGCTCATGTTAACAATGGCTCAGGAAAATTTATTACTTGTTTGGATAAGAACTTTCTAAATGTAGGTCAGCTCTCTCAGAAATGAAATACCTGAACACCCGACACCATCTGACACTCAAGAGCATTCCTCATAGTTACTATCACTTCCTTTATCAGAGATTCTATACTTAGTGAAACTGCCTTTTGGGGAACTCTTGTAAAACAGTAAACTTAAATGAGGCTTTTAATGATTTTTTTTTTTTTTAACCTACCCAAAGACCCAGCACTGCGTCCCAACCCTTTTGCACTGCGTGTCTGTAAGGTATGCATAATACTGCCTGAAACAAAAACAGAAACCATGCACGTTAGCAAATTTCATCAGCACCAGACATGAAACTGTGAATTTCTTGAACAAAACTGACAGGATAAATCCATGTCCGAGTGTACCTTACTGTTGGAGCTGTGATGATACCAACGAAGAGGATTCGACACCAGCTCAGAGGATGACTTGCAGGAAAGACGAAAATGTGTTTGAGGAAGAATGTGTTCAGCTCTGTCAGCTGTGAGGGGAGATTAAATTGATCACATTTTAATATTATATAAACATTTAAAGCTGTCCTTGTCTTAAGGGAAGCTTAGCGTCAGAGTTGCTGATGCCCGTCAGGCTCTGAAAAGACTGAACTTCAATAATTTACACACAGACTCTGGAGGCAACTCAAGACCACTGCTACTCTCCCTTTCTGTCATGCTCATGATGAAAAAGGTTAATGGATTAGCAAGGTACACTGAGGCTAAAGCCAGAGTCAAGGAGGTGATTCTCTTAACACGGCTAGATCACCATGGTAACTTGAGTTAATCGCATAACCTGATCCAGAGAACGCGTGTTCAGTTACTGATTTGACTCGCTTCCTGACGATAACCTGGATAGCAAAATCAGTTTGAAACAACATCAGTGATGTCAGGCAAAGGGAATGAAGATACAATACTGAACAAACATCTCGAGTGGGTGTGAAGAAATGCTGTAAAGTAGGAATGCTCTCAGAAATTGACTTTTTTTTCTTTTTTTTTCTACATCATTTCACTGCAAAGAGAACGAGTATAAGACAAATCTAAAATTAAATAAATATTTGGTGTGACCAAACTTTGGTTTGAAAACAGGATGACTTATTTTAGATACACAAACACCTTAGTGATCTAAACAGGGTTTCTGCAGGTTTCACCACATCAAATTTAAGACTTTTTAAGACCTTTTCAAGACTATTAGGAATGAAATCTAAGACCTATATAATGACATTGCCTTTCCCAGTTAATCACTTGCTTGCACACTAAGAAATAGGCTTTAAATAGCTGAGAGAAACTGGCCTTAACCAGGCCCTAAGTTCTGTTGTTTTTCATCCCAAGACAAGTATGACTAAACTTGCACTTCTGAACAGCTAAAAAACAACATTTTACATCTGTGGTACAACCTGGCTGTTGCATGTTGGTCTCATTTGTAGTCCTAATACTAATGAATTACTTTGGACTCACGAAAGAAAGAACTACAGCACCATGGAAACAAACAAACAAACAAACAAAAAAACAAAAACTGTTGCAGGCACATTGAAATGAGCATTACAGAGGTACTGTTACATGGACATTAAAAAATTAAGATCTGTTTCTAATTATTAAAAACCTTCAACAGTGAATTTAAGACTTTTTACGGCCTAAAATTTAGATTTTTCTATTTTAGGCTTTTTAAGATCCTGTGGAAACCATGCTAAACACGGACATTCGGTGGATGAAGACCACCCATATCCTTCTGTCTCCACATGAAATCCCAAACCCGACTCATTGATTTTGAAATCAGGGCTCTGTAGGACTGGGACAATCAGATGACTGGTGGTACTGCATGATGGCTAAACATTTAGGGAACAATTACTCTAAATGCAGAAATACAGCGCAAATCTTACAAGGAACCTGCACCATTCTGCACTGTTGCCTACAGCCACTCATAGTACTGCTGTCTAGGGTTCAGTACCCTTAAAATGATGTTGGTTTCCTGTCCCAGTTCCTATCAGTTTTCCATATCAGTTCCACAAAACATTGAAAAAAAATTTAAAAAACTTTTTGAGCCGTAACGCCTGTCGATAATCCACTACTTTATAAGTTAGGCTAAACATTAATGCAGACCTCCTGTATGTTTAACATCACCATCACCCAGCAAAGCAATGAAGCAGAAGCAGAATGATGGTTATTATCAAAGAACGTCAAGAAACGGCCCCAATATTAACACGAGGGTGCAAAAGGGGTAGGTTAAAATAGGCAAGGTTTAAAAAATAAAGAGACTATTTGAACCTTTTTAATGCAAAGCCAACTAAAATGATCCAAAATACCTTTTGCAGGTGAAACTCCACCTGATTTTAGACTAAAATCTACAAAAAACCACAGTGAAACAGGCATATGGTTCATGAAACTGTAAACTTTACAAAAAAAATTAAATATCCTGATCTCACCACTTGCGGTGACAAAAAACAAAACAAAAATCCAATTACAGTGGCAGATTGGCCATCCAGCATATAAACAAACAAAGTCTATGTGCAACAGAGTTACAGGTTTATGTGTTATTTATTATCAGAGTGCATCGACCGTAACACCAGATGCTGAGAAAAAGCGAGTCGCCGAAAAGTGAGTTATTTGCATCCCTGATTATCTCTAGCTAGCTGTTTGAGGAGGAAACTGTTGCTCACTGTGATCGCAGAATTGATGCGTGCGACTTCAAGCCTCGTCATGTGCGTGAAACTGTGCTGGATGTCTGGAGAAAAGTATACATTGTTCCGTTCAAATGGTGTTGACCAGCTTGTTCGTTTGATGTGTTGGTAGTATGGACATGCTGTGCATGTCTGAAACCGATAAGCAGAACCGAAATAAGAAGAAAAGAAAAAAAACAACACCTTCGAAACCCAGAACCCAACATGTTCTTGTTGGTTCCTATTCGGAACACATGTTCAGTTCCCATTCCTGCTGCTGTCCAACCCTCAAGTGAAAAATCTGTCCTCTGCTGCAACCAAATATTTCATTTTTTAACTCATAACGTCTCGGTTTTTTACTCCACTCCAGTTTCAAATGTTTTCGTGTGGCTTTTTGCCTTCAATCCTCCCATGAAGACCACTTCTGGTCAGAACTCTCTTGGAAATACCTAGGTCTCACTGGTTTCTGCTAGCTCTGAACTGATGGGACTGCTGGTTATCTTCTAATTTTGAGGGGAAGCATAATGGGTCCTTCATCTGCTGCACTGTGTTTTGTCGACAACTGCATCTACAGTCCTCAACACGGCCCATTTCTTTGTGCTTCTTCAAATTAGCTTGAAGAGCAAATCTACACACCCATTTCTGGTAGCCATTCCTTATTGTCATTTAATGACAATCCTGGATGTCAATAAACATTGTCACTAATTGAAGGGAAAACTTGATTGTGTCGGTCCCCTCTGAGGTGCTAGATGTAGGATCCCTCAGTCTTCATTGTCCTCATGTACATTCCTCTGTTAAGACTCTTCGTGTACATTTGAATGATGCTTTTAAATTTGATAAACACATTTAACCAATACTCCAGTCAAATTTCTTTCAGCTGAGGCTAAACTCTAAAGTCAAGACCTACCTTCCTCTTTGTGAACTGGAGAGAGTAATTCATGCTTTTATAACATCCTGCCTTGACTACTGCAGTGCCTTGTATCCGAGTACGGACCACACATCTGTCCAACGCCTGCAACTGGAGCAAAATGCGACCGCTCGACTGGTCATTAGCATGTGTTTGGTATAATTGGTTAATCATACAGCAGACTATAATCCTACAAAATCCCAACCCATACACTTGCTCAAACATAGATTTGATTTAGAGTCTTCTGTTTTCTCAATTTTCACTTTGTAAACTGACAAAAACCAGTATTAACTGTACTTTCACACAGCAGTCTTGCATACATCAGTGAAAAAACAAAAACAGCAACAAATAATATAACATAGAATCTAAACAAAAAAACAAAAAAAAGATGTCTTTTGTTACTGTTTTCTAAAAGAGTTTCCAAACCCCAGAATAACCCCGTGTTGTACTGCATTGTCAGATTTTGTGCAAATGCAGCTGAAGAGCGTAGCCTCATTTCTACTATGACCTCACTGCTTTGTCAGTTCACTGTAATCTGACACAGAACAGCAACAAGAGATCCTCATTGTTACCAGCAACAAGTGCATTTCTGTCAAACTGAGTGCTATAAAAATGACCAGTCGGGGACGGGGGGGGGCTGAACTGGTTCTTGGTAAAATTTGCCCGAATTGTATTTTACCTCTGAATGAAACATTCAGGCATTCAACAGAGCAGTAAGAACAAGAGCAGTAATTTTCATATTTCACTAGAAGTCATAAAGGTGCTGATAGCAACACAACTGTCAAAGTTGCTATTCTTGGAGCGAAAAAGCTTTATGATGAAGTGTCACCTACTGTTGTCGCCTTTACACTAAAGGCCCTATTCTGAAAAAGGAGGGAACATACTTTTCACAATGGAATATGATGCAAGGGCGCAGTATTTGGTTTACGTGTTAGTACAAATGATATGGGGATAGAAAAAGGTTACATGCGATTATGAGCAAACTGCAGAGGTCACATACCTGCACCTTGACTCTGCCTTTAGCAAAGACTTCAGCTGACTACATTAGCTCTCTGAAGTTAGTCTCTTCAGGCGTTTTCATCAAACAACTGCATCTTTTGACAAAGACTAATTGGAAATTTCCACACAACGTTCATAAGTCATCACACAGGACAAACGCAGGTGTGGGAATTGACTTCTTACAGGGCTTTGTTTCATAGCTAAGAAGTCATGCTGATGAAACCATGCGTGCAAACAGAAGGCCATGAAACTAGGGCATTCAACACTGAGGTATCACATGATTTGATTCAAAGTTGACTGAAAAACAATTATTGATTCAGTACAACTCAGGACAAAAGAGAGCTAGTTTCTGTATCTCTTCCAAGTCCAGTGAGTGCAAAGAAAGCAAAAGTAAGTCTGGAAGCACGATTAAATGTATAAAGTCTAAAGAATTGTTATATTTAAAAATAAAAAAGCTAAAATGTTTTAACAATTACAAACACATTTATAAAAGTAATCCATTAGTGATACAAATTCTTCCGTAGGAAACCAAGCGAAATACCAAGTGAAATTAAAAGAAAATACAATCTTTAAATATCCGTTTAAATATAATATTCTATCAGACTCCTCTTTAAGCATTATAAAGAAGACTGTCTCCCTTATCATTTGGTAAATTCATATCTTCCTGAAATCAAAGACATTTTATTAAAAGATTCAGATGTTTTAACTGCTCATGTTTGGCTAGTAATTACTAACGCAGTTTTGTGTTTTTCTCATTTTATTTCACCTGGAATTGTTTTTATATCTAACAGGATGTACTGCTATATGTGGACAGCCTAGACCCACTTAATCCTATTTAAGAGCATGTAACAATATTTAGTTTTTTACAAACTTTTTTTCTTGAAATCTTATCAGCTTATTCAAGTTCTCCATCCATAATTTTCTCCGCGACACAAATTGTTCCAAGTAATCTAGACTATCGTGGTTTTGAGAGATCAGCAACTGATATGCAGACAGCAGGACAAATGTGTATTACGGGGATCCATGTGGCTTTAAATCTCAGCAACAGAGGAGCCAATTAGATTAGCCGAGACTTAGCACGTAAAGCGCACCAGATGATCTCCGAGTACTCAGCATTTAGTCACCGTGAGAAGGTGTGAGAGTATTTCTCAGTGACCTACCTGCCAGATGATCATGAACAGATACACGCCCATCACTCGCTGCACAGAGGACTTTGGGTCAAACCAGCGTACATAGGTCCAGCTTGCAGGGGTGAACTGTAACACGGCTCGTTTAATCTTTCCTGTGGTGGTGTGGATGTCCCTGATTAAGAGGCAAGGAGGAATGATTTATTATTCCTTGTTTGTCTCATTTACATGTCATGCTTTAATCTATAGATAATGAATTATTGACTATATTCAGGTCACATTGTTGCTTTATTATGGTTGATTTAAAGTAACAGGAAACCTCGTTTGTTCTTTCATGCACACAGCTGAGACAGGTGGATATACTTGAGTTAGTAGCGTTAATACTGACACAAAAAAAATGTAGCACAAAACTCACTAAATTAACAAAAAATAAATAGATACGGCAATTAATTTCCAGACAATGAAAAAGTCATACTTAATACTGGCCCAGTGGTACGTCCTCATCTCCAAAAAGCGACAGACTGTCATACCGAGCCAGATCCCCCCTCCATTACACAGCAGAATATCCAAAATGACTTGGTCCCACCAACACTCAGCAAAGTTAGGCAAGAGATGCATGAAGAACAGCTATTGATACAGGAGAACAGAGCGTGATTAGAGTGCGCAACTTAACTGCAAAAACCATATTTAATATGTTATGTAAAACTTAAAGCCATCATTTTTCCACTAGACAAACCAATTACATCACCAGCTTTGGTGATCAGAGAGCGACAGCGGCAGACAGAGAGGATTCCAAGCATGCAGTGGTGACCTTAACTAGTGTGTGTTCCTCTACCTCCGTAAGCTCCCAGGTAATACTGATGGTCCAACACAGGCCATAGCTTCGAATCAGGAGGGCCTTCATACCCCAGCCCCAGAAATGGCTGAATGCAAAGATATCAAAATGGCTCAGGATTCTTTCCCAGGTGATGACATGACAGTTCACAGCATATTCCTGCAAACAGAAAGCCTCGTCAAGATGATGATAATCCCCTGACAGTGACCGCAAACTAGCGTTTGTAAATCAAAGGGAAAACTCTCTGCACTGTGAGCCCATACAACTCACCATTACATCCGCTTCTCTCTTTGCATAACGCAGGTTTGGATCCAACCAGTACATGAGCTGCTTCACCTGCTGCCAGTTGAGGAAGATGATGAAAACCAAGAACAGGAAGTAGAGCACACTCAGGCCTTGGAAGGAGAAGGATATGACATTAAGAAGTGAAAAGATCCAAAGACAAACATTTTCATATGATGACTTGGTTTTTATGACTCACCAAACACTATTCGCCATATTGCCGGATGCGGTCTGGTAAATGGTCCTAAAAATCAGACAAATTGAGACGATATGTTAAAGATATAATTCATATCATGTGGATCAGTCAATGAGAATGCTGCAATTTAAATATCTTCTTTTGCATTGCTTCTTTAACATGAGTCATAATACTAGGCTATTTTCCTTCCTTGTGTCTGCTCAAAGAATAAATGATATATGGCTTTGAAATATTAAAACAACTAAGAACAGTTGGCATTAGCTATCATTAGTGAAGACACACTGACAGATTTGTATCATTAAATTTCAACCTCAACGGTTAAATGTTCCTTCCTCTAAATAAGAAATCTGTTTATTGTACCATAATTAACTGGATGAGGATTCAACATTTACCAATACCAAAGCTGCCACGATACGAATTTGATTCAATTCGATTAAGGACCTTGTGAACAATATGAAGAAATATCACTTTAATGAACGCAATCACTTCCATTCATAACAAACTGGAGTATGAAACTAAAATACATTTTAACACACACACACACATATAAATACACTTGTATACACACATATATACATACACACGCACACACACTTGTGTGCGTGTATATCTTTGTTTTTCCAAAACCCCTGTAATTCATAAGAAAAATAAATTATGGCATGATCAGTCTTTGCCTGCCGTTTTGTGCTCACCATTAGGAAATGCCAAAACACTGATGACGAGGAAGAAAGAGACGACCAGAATGAACCCCACCCAGGTATTACTGTCAGGATTTCCATCATCTCTGCAGACAGGATGGGAGGGGGGGCGTTAAAAAATGTTAATAAATCATCAAAAAACAAAAACAAAGTTAAATATACAATATAGGCTTTTTTTTTATTAATCACCTATGAACTCCATAAGTAGACAGAACTGCATGTATTATCTGTTCCAGCCATATGCTACTGGGAAAGAAAAACTAAGCACCTGCTTTATCAGGATTCAAGGATGAGTAATATTTATTTAAAGAAGAAGAAGAAGGAAAAAAAAAAAAAAACAATCCCGGACATAATTTTCTTTTTGTTATTGTCCTGTCGGTTTCTCTCTGGCTTAAATTATGATGAGATTTTACTGAGCTATTTCACCATGATTCGCAGATAGCAGCTGTCTGACCTCTTTTTTCGTGCAATGGAATTAAACTTTGTGGAAACTTAGAAATCCCTAAGTCCTCCTTTTTAGTGTTAATCAGAAATATAGCCTCAGAGACATGGAAAAATACGAAGAATATATTTTTGTGTACAACAAATATCACAAAGGTGTGTCCAACATCCAAAACAAGTGCTTTATAGTCCCCCAGCTGCTGTAGGGACGTCAATGCACTGTAGAAGCATTCAAGATTGGGGAAAACAAAAAGATAACTCAAATAGTATATATATATTTTTCAGAAAATCACCTAAAATGAAATATCAGGTCGTTTCCTTTTGAGTTACAGCGTTGTGGCTAATGTCAGCACAGAAACCAGTGTTCACTACTGGATTAGAGTTGACCTCAAGCTTACTTTTGTTAGTTTGGGGTTGGATTTAAAGATAGAAAGGACGAAGAAGGTTATCCCTGCTATTAAAAGTGGTAACCGACAGTGAATATACGTGGACAGAGCTGTTTAACCTTGTTAACAACCTCTCCGAGCATCAATAGCTGCCATTAGCCCAGCTAAGCTAACGTTAGCCGCTCACCTTGTAAACGCGAAATACATCAAACTCAGCACCGTGCACGTCAGCAGCGTGATCGTGTGGGGTCTGTAGAAAAACTCTATCGTGATGTCTTCGACCTGCTGCTCGTTTATCATTCGGAAATGCAATCTGTAGTTGACATCATCCTTGCTCAAGGTGTGGGATCCGCCGTACACGGACGCCATGGCTAGACGCGGATCAGGGGGGAGCAGCAGCTCCTCAGAGTAGAAACTGGTCCTCCTCCATCAACGAAAGACGGCCTGGAAGCTGCTGAAATAAATATACCACGTTACATAAGTAGGTAGCAACGCACAGGCAAAAAACAGCCGGGATGCGAGACAGGAACAAGGCAGTTAAGAGGAAAAGTGTTTACTTTAGATTTTGATTGGTTCGTGTTTGTTGGGAGTGTCACGAAGCGGAAGAGTTGGTAGTTCCCCCTGAACGTCATGTGCGGATTGTTCACGAGTGAGTCTCCCCACTGGAGGACTTCAGACCCGAGTCACCTTTAAACACAGCCCCGTCAACCACATACGACCGACGAAGAAGTTACGAGTTGCAAGAAGAGGCGCGAGAAGTAGAATGTTGGTGGGTTTTAAAGAGAAAAACAAAAATCGTAATATGTAAAACCAATCACCAAGTGCGTGCTTTGAAAATCAAAGCATAACAAGAGGCTTTATATTGTCAAATGAACGTTTTGCAAGAATACACAACACACACACCTATGTATACGTATCAACTATGTTTGTATGTAACAACTGTTTCTATCAACATTGGATGGATGGATAGTTTTTATTTTTTATGTTGCCCTCTTGTGGCCATTCGTGTATATATGTGTGTGTGTGTGTGTGTGTGTGTGTGTGTGTGTGTGTGTGTGTGTGTGTGTGGGTGTGGCTTTGAAGCGACGCAAGGTAACTTGAAACCTCTTCCAAAAAAGTTTCTAAAATTATTTTAGCTGTAGTTCGTTCATAACAAGACAAATCACACTCATGCCACAGCCTACAGTCACGACCTTTTCTGATTCTAGGACTGTGCAGAATTTGGGATGGACCTGGTTTAAGTGTTGCCTGGAGACAAAGACAGAATCAAATGAACCACTTTGCCACATTTTTCCTTTTTATCATTGATGTGTCTCATACTGTGATTTTGGAATTGTGAAATATGTCCACAACTAACACAGACAAACAAACAACTCACATTTGGGGGGAAAGAAAAGAAAAATTACTGTTTGGGGATTAATAAAATTCTATCTTATCTATCTATCGATCGATCTATTGGATGCTATTAGATGCTGCTATTGGATTAGTAAGTCAAATTTTTTTGCCTTAAGCATCTTGTACGTTTGACTTTCGTTGATATTAAGCTGTATTACTAAAGTTCTTTGTTTGCTCAATGGTTCGCAGTTTGTTTTGCAGTAGAATTTAGAAGATGAAGTAATGTGCCTGGCTTCGATAGCAACAATATTTGCAACAGTGGTAACAGACAGCTACGCTTCTCAAGCAAGATCGTGCTAAATAGGTCGATCTTGCATGGTGTCGCTTTAAAGAGGCATGTCAAATAGAGGCCATCCGAGTACAGCAAAAATGGTGGTATTTTTATCCACAAGGTGGCAGCACTAGTTGTCAGGCATCACATTTGGTATTGATGGTAGTCTGATACCAAAGCTTCGAGTCAGACTTTAAATTTGCAGCTGCGTTTTGCATGAACCGCTGCTTTGAAACTTGTTTTGGTGCAGAAAAAGTAACTTGGTTTATAACGTTTGAAGCAGCAGCCGCTTCAGTCCCCTGAGTGAATCAGTTGAATTTTTCAAAACGATCCATGACTCGTGAGATACTTTGTAACGCGGGACTTTGCTGCCCACATTTGTATTTTCTTGCAAACCAGCATACGTCATACCGTCAGCATTTTGACGGTTATGTGTGTGTGAGCTATAATTATAAAGATATAAAGTTCCTCTTATTTTTGACTGAAAGAAAACAATTTTTTTCAGTGTTCTCCAGCCACTGTTTTTAAACGTTGTTAAACCGTTCTTGCTTACAGAGTAGTTTGATGGAAATGTACCAGTACAAAACTGATTTACTGTTATCAAATATAATTTAAAGAGTGTGAGCCTTGTTGAAGGTCTTACAGTGAGGCCCTTTCAATCATTTTTTGTTGTGTATAATTTAACAATAACAATTTTCCTTTTAAAAGAGCTGTCATACAGCGTACAACTGCACTAGATCTCAGTGCAATGATTTAAACATTAGCTGTGACTAAATCATAATAGCACAAAGAAAAAGCATATTCAATGCAGGAACTGAAAAATGTTCATTTTTGGAGAATGTATCCATTTTTTTAGCTTGTATAA
The DNA here is from genome assembly GCA_037176975.1 of Arrhamphus sclerolepis. NCBI lineage: Eukaryota > Metazoa > Chordata > Actinopteri > Beloniformes > Hemiramphidae > Arrhamphus > Arrhamphus sclerolepis. The sequence continues at coordinate 8,770,766 of JBAMYA010000008.1, forward strand.
ATGATACCCAAACTGATCATTTATATCTGATATCAGTCAGTTTGCAACAAAGTAACAGAAACAAAATGTATTGTGCTTTTATTATTCAAAAGAGTTGGAACTGATTACAGAAAGGAATGTTTCTTTCAGCCCAATGAAATGAACAAAACTAAGCAAATACCAACATTTATTTTTTATTTATCAGTTGATTACATTCACAAGAACAATGAAAACTTCAAGTATAACTAAAAGTCAAGTAATGCAAAATACAATAAGTTAGGTTAAAGAGTACATGAACATGATGAGAATCTCAATAATGTAAAATTACATGTGTTAAGGTTTTTCGGTTTGATTTGATTTATTTGCATGCTTAACACTATCCTCATAGTGAACACTGTTTGCTTACTCATCAGTTTCAGCTGTCGCATTTAAAATAAAAAGCCAGCGGAAAATGCAGCTCGAGAAAGAAGCCATACTGAGCCTGTACCCACATATGTACATCCTGTCCTGTCAAAGAAAAACAAGATCAGTGCTGACTGATCAATGCTTCCTCTTTTTTGACCTTGATATAAACAACCTATTTGTTGGATATTATACAAAAATCACCTATACACAGCTAATGAGAAAATAAAAATCACAAATGTTATCTTTATTATCTTTCAGCTCCAATACGTTAAATTACAAGGAGTTTATTTGATTTTATTTTTTGCATGTTTTCCAGCAATTTCACACAGGAACAACTAAAACTTGAGTTGACAAAAGGACTCATCAAGCTAAAACCCAACATACATGGGGGATGATTCCAGGTTTGTTTCAGTCTCCCTGCTTCAGCAGTATGGTTGGCTGCAGAACAAAAGAATGAGGATCGTTATTATTTGCCTATTTTTCTTCTGTGTAGCCACAGTGTGTATAAAGAAATTGTTTGACATACCAAAATGTTGAAATGATCCCTGCATAAAGCTTTACTCAGCCAGTAGATCAAGAACAGCGTTATCACACTTTCAGTAGCCAGTAGAGTCATTACCATTACTTGGATGCCTAAATTAAACTATAAAACAGAAGGGAAAGACATTATATTATAGTGCACAGACAAATATTTTGTAAAGAAACCTTTTGACTCAATCAAAATTGATAATATTATATACCCTCGTACGGTTGTATCTATCTAAGGAAATGAAAACTCCGAGAGAAAGTGCCGCAAGTGACCAGAAGAAGCTGAGGATGTTCACAGCAAATGACAGTTTTGTCTGAAAATTTGGGGGAAAAAAACAAAAAAAACATTAGATTACATTCAAAGACATCCAATTTCTGCAACTATTTGGGAAGTAGAATGATGCGTGATTGGAGAGAAGCTCTTTTCTAAAAACTGAACAATATAGAAGAACAATCTTGAACTCAGTGATATAATATTTTTATTGGAACTGATGAAATATAGAAAAATATTTCTCAAAAAACTGGTAGCTGTAGTTATATTAAGGCATTTCATTGGCCCAGTGCAATAGTCAACAGACTGTATCATTTAAAATGTCAAGTTGCAATAAGAATCAGCAGCTTTATTTTTATTTTTGTTATTGTTTTATCGAAACAAAATCTTGATCGTAAATGTGATTACTTACCACGTGGATGTTTGGATGGCTCCCTGCTCCATAAGACAGCATGCCACAGATCACAAACTAATAATGAGTAATACATCACATTAATTATTTATCATAGCGTTGTAAGGATTTGCTGGTTGTGAATTCAGTATTTCTGAGTCAGCTTTTACCAGAATACTTGGTAAGGTGTAGATCAAGATGATCCATTCTTTGCAAACCAGACCAAGAGCAAAAATAAACATTCCAACAGCACCTTGGAGTGCCTTATAATGAAGGGAAAAAAAAGACAATAAACAGAACATGAAATGTCCAGAAAATTCTGTGCAAGCTTGGAGTGTTAATTTATCGCATAGATGCATGCACATCTGCACATACACACACACACACACACACACACACATACGTGTGAACTTACTCCGAGAGTTTTAGGTTTCCCCTTTGTGACAAAAAGCTTGTAAAAATCCTTGTAAACGCAGTGGAATTTTTCTGGCATCAGGTGACCCTCATGAAGATCCTTGAGACTCCCGATTGGAATGGTGATGACCATGGATGAGTCACATTTGAATGTCTTCTTCATTCTCCTGCAGGTAGGATAAACCAAAGTTAGAGCGCTTTGTGTCCCAGATGGTGATTAATTTCTGAGGTGTTCAGGGACACCGTGAAGACCTTTTTGTATTTTCTTTGCTCGATTCAGATGAGAAATTTCCTGCTTTGTCAGATCTGTACTTCAAGGAAATGACCTGCCTTCTTGTCGTGTTTCAACTCTCCACCAACACCTCCACCCCAGCAACACTTCCCCCCCCGACTTGCGCGCGTACACACACACACGCACACACACACACTCTCTAGATTTTAGGAACTATTATGAGAAACAGAAAGCAGACCAGTAAGTATTCAAACTTATTTGTGCCAACTTACACAAAGTCCTTTGGTAGAAAAAGCATTACTACAACAGCACTGAACAGAAGGACGGTCACTGAGAAGTCAGTGGCACAGTAAATAATACTGGCAAGACAAATTGCAGGGTGAGGAAGTTAAAAGTGTTTGGTTACCTCAAAGTGTTTGAAGGGAAGTGAAGTGCATGTCCAAAAAGTGAGACTGTTGTTGAGACTGACACAGAGAGTGAAAAAGATACGGCTCAACTCAAAGCAGGTAAGAATCCTGAAGATCTAAAATCTTTTTGACAATCTTAAATATTTAAGTGTATATGTATATGTATATGTATATGTCCACCGTTTAACAGCATAGATAATTAAAACAAAACAACATTCATAGTCGTTAAGTTTTTAATGAAAACTATGTTTTTTTGTGAATTTACATTGAACATATTTATATATAAATCTCTATGAAGATAAAACTCTCAGAAATATATCAAAAAGCATGTTTACTATTTTCACATTGGTAGGTCATTCCTATATTTGAAAATAAAATAACGTCAAAGTAGAAATAGGTTCAGAAGTATTTGGACAACAACTTTTTTTGTTTTTTTTTTTTTTTTTTTTTTTTTGTTATTTTAGCTTTTTCCACCATCATAAGGTAAAATGTAAA